>WAAD01007712.1:563651-586077 GCA_013389945.1 Fregata magnificens
CTCAGTACAAGAAGGACACTGAGGTGCTGGAGCGTGTCCAGAGAAGGGCAATGAAGCTGGTGAGGGGTCTAGAAAACAAGTCTTCTGAGGAGTGGCTGAGAGAACTGGGGCTGTTTAGCTTGGAGAAGAGGAGGCTGAGGGGAGACCTTATCGCTCTCTACAACTACCTGAAAGGAGGTTGTAGTGAAGCGGGTGTTGGACTCTTCTCCCAAGAAACTAGCGATAGGACGAGAGGAAATGGCCTCAAGTTGCGTCAGGGGAGGTTTAGATTGGATATCAGGAAAAATTTCTTTACCGAAATAGTGGTTAAACATTGGAACAGGCTGCCCAGAGAGGTGGTGGAGTCGTCAACCCTGGAGGCGTTCAAAAAAGGTGTAGACGTGGCACTCCAGGGCCTGGTTTAGGAGGCATGGTGGTGTTGGGTTGACGGTTGGACTTGATGATCTTAGAGGTCTTTTCCAACCTTAATGATTCTATGATTCTATACATGATCTGAGACACGTTGCAGCTTAAGTTTAGAGGAGAAAAGGTTTCCCCAGGAAAGGGAGAAACGGGTGGAAGAAACCATACTGTAGGACCCCCATGCACACACCCAAATGCAATTCAAATAAACTCAAGAGTATTTCAGCCCTTCCCCAAATGCTGGAGAAGCCCCCTAATTTCAGAAAAGAAAACCAGCGCTACTGAGCCATGGTCTGAGCTGTGAAATATAAATGGGAATGGGAAAATGGGAAATAGAAAAGCCCACAGGACCTCTCTGCGAGGAGCTGAGCGGGACTTTAAATTCTCCAAAGCTCTCTCAAATCTCCAAATAAGAGCTACAAGAAGAAATTAATGTTCAGGGCAGTCTTATTGTGTTTTATGGCATTTTTTTCTAACCAGGTTTCAATTTGCAATGGGAAATATAACTCCTTGGCATTGTTAAAACAGGACTCCTCTTGCTTTGATCTTGCCTAATATTTAAGGCAAACAGCACAACCACAAGTTGAAAGCACCTTTGTCCTTGTAGCTTAGCAAGAAACATTTTCTCTCCATGTCCTGCCTTGTCAAAGCCAATTTAGTTTTAAGCCTGCAAAGAGACAGTTTGGGGCTCACCTCTTCCTCCCCAGCATGCCATACCCACTGCCCTCAAAGGCACCCTGGCAACCAGCACACATTAAAAAACCTGAATTTTCACTGCTGTGTGTGCCTGTGCTGGATCCAAAATATGCCAAAATCGCCCAATATTTAATGGGCTCCATGCCTGGGCTCTGTTGCCTGGGGATGTACAGGCTACGGCAGAGGAGCAGCGAGCTCCCGTCACCTCCCTCGTTATGTGAAAGGCTCAGCGGGGACCAAAAATATGCTAACGTAGGGCAGAAAAGTTTGGGGGACAGCTAACAAGAGGCATCAAAACTAGCGGTTATCTTCTTCAGGCTCCGCAAGAGCAGGAAGCCTGCCAGAGAGTGCGTACACACGATATGGGAATAAAAAGCAAGACTCAGCGAGGATAAGGCTAAATGAATTTATTGCGTCTGCAGACGCCGGGGAAGAAGCTGGAAGGATTCCCACGCTGACACCACACTCTGCAGGGGGGGCACAAAAAAACCAGCCCAAGCCTCTGAGTTCAGATTGTCTTGTGGAAGAGACAAGAAGTTAGGGAGTAAACAGACAAAACGAAGAGCGATGAGTCACAAGGATAAATCAGTAAGAATAAGGAAAACTGTCATCTTTAACCAGCATTACTTCTGTACTTGGGAAAAGTCGACACAACTTCCCCCTTCCTGCTTCATGAACCCATCCGAGCTCTCCAGGAGAGTCAACAACCATGTGGGTAAGGAAGATCTGACCTGCAGATAGGTCAGGCTACCTGGACTTCCAAAATGGTTTTGCAACACCCTTCACTAAAGGATTTTAAGAAAACTATGCTGCCGTGGCATAAGAGAGGAATGTTTTTGCATGGATAAATAAGTAGAAGAAAGGAGTAAACAGTTGGTTCTTTGATGGAGGAAGGCTCCCAGGAAGTTCTGCTGGGATTTGGGCTCTTCAATATACTCACAAAGTATCTGGGAAAGGGAAACGAGCAACAAAACGGCAAAGATTGATGATCATAACCCAGTAACTCAGCGTGTTACAGTTCAGGGCTGACCACAAAGAACTGCAAAAAGACCATACAAGACTGAGCGACCGGGTGATAACATGGCAGGTTATATTTGTCTATTGAATCAACCAAGGAATACAGTAGAGATGAAAAAGGTTCAGTGGATGGAAAAAATTATAACCAGCATCTTTATGCTCATGCTCCTCCTTTTCTTAACAGGTGGCCAGAAATCCTGCCCAGGGGTATCGAGGAGGGTCCACTCATTCATTTTACACCAGGAGCTGCTGCATTTATCAGGAGCAAATGGGCAACTGTGTGTGGGCTCCCCCAGCGAAGGCTCCATCTTGGAGACGGAATGGCTTTTTCTTTTGCAACTCTTCTGCTTTGTATGAGAAATTGTAACTTGGTTCCAGATGTCACATTTTTATCTCTCTCCTAGTTTTCCATGACTTTTCAAAGAAGTCTGGCAGCAATTTGAGACACTCATTAGTCAGTTATTTCTAAAGCATGTTACCAGGATATGATTTTGAGTTGTGTAATGTCTGTGTTTTTCATATACTCCCATAACCTACACTTTAATCAAGAGTTATTTATTACAAGTTTTCTTTAATTCCGGTTTGCCTGCCACATTTCATTCGGGCTTTTCTTCCAGAAGACACATTCACACGCACGCACACACACAAGAATGCTCAGAAGCTCAGCCGTTTCAGAACACTTGATTTTATTCCCATTTTTACTTATTAGCTTCTTCAGAAGGGGAAAAAAAAAAATAAAATACTCACTGAAGTAGAGTGAAGGTTGAAAAAACATACCGCTCCAAAAAAGGTCGTCTATTAAACCCAACCCTGTGGCCACAGAGGTGTTTGCAAATCAGGAAATTTATAGTTAACACACAGTTTTGCTCTGGAAAGTGCCTGTGTAGAGGCAGCGCCGTTAACCTTTCTGTTTCATTGAAAGGATTGACTACACAACTCAGCGTCAAATTTGATCCATTCATGAGCATGTTTTCTTCTAACCATCAGCAGCGCAAAGCACCCCAGATCAGAGGGTCGGAGCAAGCTCCCATCTTCTCACACAGGCATCACTGCAAAATTCCTGCGGCCAATTTTCTCACCCAGAAAAAGCCTGTGAGCAGCGAGGGCACGATCCCCAGCAATGCAGCACTGAAAGATGAACTTGGGGCAAGCTCTTTGCTTTCACTTACTCCCAATGCGCAAGTGGAAAGGGAAGTGGCTTCAGCACAAGCAAAGAAACTTTACATTGGTTTTAGAGCCTCTTTGCTGTTACAGGGAGTTAAGTGATGTTGATGAAGTTCACTACTATTTAAGAGATGCCCCCAGACTGCAAGGGTCCTCCTCGAGATGATCATCATGTAGCTTCAGCTAAAAACACAGGACTGCACAGACCCTAAGGCATGGGATCAGGGCTATGAAAGAGGAAAAAGATTCGTAAGCCTAACGATCTCTAAATTAAAAACAAAAAAAATTTCTAAGGACTCAAAGTGAAACAGTTAGAGGGGAACAGAAATTATATTTTCGGAATGTAAACGTTTTAAAGAGCGCTTGTCCTTTACATATTCAAACCAAAAATCCCCCACCAGCGGTGCCCCAAAGGCCCAGTTCTTCCCAAATCCAGCCTTTTGTGAGCTTTAATTTTTCTACTTCAGGCAGAGCTGCAGGAGCAGCTGATACTTCTGGCAGCTGAGGGATGACAGGCAGTTAGAGATTAGCAGGATGCTTCTGCTATAAAAAAATTAGCAGCAAATTACTACTTAGAGTTAACCTTTAACTTCACATTAGCTTTCACTTACTGCCTCACTGGGATAAATGCCAGCAACCTGCATCCTTCAGTGTAGATGCTCCAGTGTGTAGCGGCGTGATGTGCTGGCTCTCGCAGCACGGCTGGTCTCAACACCTTCATCTCTGCAACTCTGTGCTCCCCCTCCCCACCTCCCGCCGGTACGACTGTTTGCTGGGCCACGCTACAGTCAAGATCCAGATGCTCGGAGGATTATTTTTGACTTGGTTTATTTCAACAATCCGGTTTACAACACCGCTACACAAAATTTTACCAACGTGAGCAGAAGTGGTAAGCAGAAAATTTCTTTTGCTGTCATCATCATAACTAAACTATACTCCTCCCCAGGCTCTCCTTAAATGAATAGGCATCATTGCATTAACACGTTCAATTTATAGATGAAAAAAAACCCTACAAGAGAAACTCAAGATTATTAATTTTAAGAAGAAAAATCTAGAACCCAACTGATACCCTAAAACCAGTGCGTTCAAGTTTCAGTGACAGAACACGTATCAAGTCCAGTCCTAACGTAGATATTTTATCCTAATTAACTCCTATACACTCTTACATTGTCATACCCAAGCACAGCAAAGATATTTTTATTTCCTTGGTTACAGTTGCCTATTTTAAGAGCCAATGCCACTGAGGGAGTCTGCTTGGCCTTCAGCCTAAAGGACATGGCCACAAGATATCCTTCAATCCAAAACTTCTCCCCTCTCTTCTGCTACCTCCTCCTTACTCCTCCTCTCCACCTCACGTCTATTCATCCTCAGCCTCATCGTTGCATCCCACCTCCTCCTGTTGACCTTGTTCACTCTCATTTGTATTCCTGCACCTCGCCCACTGCCCAACGCTCCCAAACCTAGCGTCCTCCTCAGACCTTCACCAAGACCAACTCCTACACACACATCTAAATCATCCCAAGACATCAGGGGTGCTTAAGCCTCAATAAAATAAGGCATTCGACGAAAACCTTATTCCCTGGAAATTGAGACTGTTCAATAAACACAAAATCCATTTTTGTGCATGTGGAAAAATCCCTGGTTAAAGCATCAGTGTAGACCTAGAAACCTGACAGTTTTAGGAAACAAAGTGAAACCGCAATGGAAAAACACACTAGTATCACAGATCTTAGACAATGTTGCATCAAGTAAGTTTAATTCTGAATTTTCTCTGTCTGTAGCTCTTTTCTCTTTATGATCTCAGCTGTAATTTCAAGAATTTCAGTTTCCACATCTTTTCTTCTGACCCATTGTATTGGGTTTGCGTGGCAAGGTTTTGGTAGTGGGGGGCTGCAGGGGTGGCCTCTGTGAGAAGACACCAGAAGCTTCCCCCATGTCAGACAGAGCCAGCTCCAGCCAGCTCCAGGACGGACCTGTCACTGGCCAAAGCTGAGCCCATCAGCGACGCTAGTAGTGCCTCTATGATAACATATTTAAGAAAGGGTAAAAAAATGCTGTGCAGCAGCTGGGAGAGAGGAATAAGAATATGTGAGAGAAACAGCCCTACAGATACAAAGGTCGATGAAGAAGGAGGGGGAGGAGGTGCTCCAGGTGCCAGAGCAAAGATTCCCCTGCAGCCCATGGTGAAGACCATGGTGAGGCAGGCTGTCCCCCTGCAGCCCACAGAGATCGTGGTGGAGCAGATCATCACCTGCAGCCTGTGGAGGACTCCCTCCGGAGGAGGTGGATGTGCCCTGAGGGAAGCTGCAGCCCATGGAGAACCTGCGCTGAAGCAGACTCCCGGCAGGAGCTGCGGCCCATGGAGAGGAGCCCACACTGGAGCAGGTCTTCTGGCAGGACTTGTGACCCTGTGGGTACCCACGCTGGAGCAGCCCGATCCTGAAGGACTGCACCCCGTGGAGAGGACCCACACTGGAGAAATTTGTGGAGGACTGTCTCCCATGGGAGGGACCCCACGCAGGAGCAGGGGAAGAGAGAGAGGAGGAAGGAGCAGCAGAGACAAAGTGTGATGACCTGACTGCAACCCCCATTCCCCGTCCCCCTGTGCCGCTGGGGGGGAGGAGGTAGAAGAGCTGGGAGTGAAGTTGAGCCTGGGAAGAAGAGAGGGGTGGGGGGAAGGTGGTTTTAGTTTTATTTCTCACTATCCTGCTCTGCTACAATTAATTCACAATAAGTTAATTTCCCCGGGTCGAGTCTGTTTTGCCCGTGATGGTAATCAATAAGTGATCTCCCTGTCCTTATCTCAACCCACCAACTTTTTGTCATATTTTCTCCTCTGGGCCTACTGAGAACAGGGAGCGATAGAGAGGCTGGGTGGGCACTTGGTAGCCAACCAAGGTCAATGCACCACACCCACCAATGAACCACTCTGCCTTTCACAGCGTGACTTGAAATCTGAACTCACAGTTGCTAAAATGATCACTTACTGGATTACACCGAGTTTTCACATCCCCACTTTCAAGTCGCCAGTATAACCCCTAAGGCTACACAGCACATGCCCCCTCTCCTTTCTTATGATGGCAACGTTAAAGCCCTCCACTCTTCCCTCCACCCCGCAGGACTGATTGCTGCCCATCCACCAGTGATGTCCGTCTTGCAGCCTCTTAACTCTGCTTCTTCCTTCTCATCTTGCACTTCCTCGTACCTTGCATCCCATCAAAGACAGTACCACAGCTGTTCAAATACCATTTTTGCTATTATCTTCACCAATCACTTTGCTTTTTCACTGATTCTCTTCCTACTTGACCAACCATTTATTTGCTAATCCCAACTCAAAAATTTCAGCTCTCGCTCCAGAAGGAAGACATATAGTAAACTCCTCCACTCTCCCCTTCCAACAGCCTCTCTCAGGCCCCATCACTACCAGTGGCTTCTTGCTTCCTGGGGTTTCATGACTGGTTTATGCCAAACTAATGAGTGCCTGCCACCCAAGGGGCAGTCACAGAATGGTTGAGGTTGGAAGGGACCTCTGGAGGTCATCTGGTCCAACCTCTCTGCTCAAGTAGGGCCACCTACAGCCAGTTGCCTAGGAACATGTCCAGACGGCTTCTGAACACCTCCAAGGATGGAGACTCCAGAACCTTTCTGGGCAACCTGTGCCAGTGCTTGGTCACCATCACAGTCAAAAAGTGTTTCCTTATGTTCAGAGGGAACCTCCCGTGCTTCGGTTTGTGCCCATGGCCTCTGGTCCTGGCACCGGGCACCACTGAAAAGAGCCTGGCTCCACCCTCTTTGCACCCATCCTTCAGCTATTTATACTGATCGATGAGATCCCCCCCGGAGCCTTCTCTTCTCCAGGATGAACAGTCCCAGCTCTCTCAGCCTCTCTTCATATATGAGGTGGTCCAGCTGCCTTGTCATCTTGGTGCCCTTTGCTGGGCTCTCTCCAGTATGTCCATGTCTCTCTTGTACTGGGGAGCCCAGCACTGGACACAGCGCTCCAGCTGTGGCCTCACCAGTGCTGAGTAGAGGGGGAAGGATCACCTCCCCATATCTGCTGGCAACGCTCCTCCTACCGCAGCCAGGACACCATTTGCCTTCTTTGCAGCAAGGCAACATTGCTGGCTTATGGTTCAACCTGGTGTCCACCAGGACCCCTGGGGCCTTTTCTGCAACCCCACTTCCCAGCAGGGTGGCCCCCAGCATATATTGCTGCATGGAGCTGTTCCTCCCCAGGGGCAGGACATTGCACTTCTTGTTGAACTTCAAGAGGCTCCTGTTGGCCCATTTCTCCAGCCTCCGAGGTCCCTCTGGATGTCAGCATGACCCTCTGTTTTACCAGCCACTCCTCCCAGTTTTGTGTCATCTGCAAACTCGCTGAGGGTACACCCTGCCCCATCATCCAGATCACTAATGAAGATGTTGAACAGGACTGCACTTAGTACTGACCCCTGGGGTACACCACTAGTTATTGGCCTCCAACTAGACTTCACACCACTGATCACCACCCTCTGAGCCTGACCATTCAGCCAGTTTTCAATCCACCGCACTGTCTGCTCATCCAGCCCACACTTCATCAGCTTCTCTGTGAGGATCCTATGGAAGACAGCATCAAAAGCCTTACTGAAGCCAAGGTAGACAACATCCACTGCTCTCCCCTCATCTACCGAGGCAATCCTTTCAGCATAGAGGGTTATCAGCTCGGTCAAGCATGACCTCCCCTTGGTGATCCATCCTGATCACCTTCATGTCCTTCAAGCATCTGGAAATGGTTCCCAGGATTAGTCGATGCATCACCTCCCCACAGACTGAGGTGAGGCTGACCAGTCTGCACTTCCCTGGATCCCTCTTCTTGCCCCTTTTCAAAGATAGGGGTGATATTTGCTTTCCTCCAGTCCTCAGGCACCTCTCCTAATCACCACAATTGTTCAAAGATTATCAAGAGCAGCTTCGCAATGACATCTGCCAGCTCCCTCAGCACTCATGTGTGCATCCCCCATCAGGGTCTATGGACTGCGTACGCCCAGTTTAAGTATTTCCTGACCAGTCTCCAGGTCCTTAGATTCCCAAAGGCCGGTCCTGCTAGTAAAGACTGAGGTGAAGGAGGCATTCAGTACCTCAAGCCTCTCCCGTGTCCTGTGCCACCAGGTCCCCCAACCTATTCAGCAACGGGCCCACATTTTCCCTAGTCTTCCTTTTGCTACTTATCTACTTACAAAAGTCCTTCTTGCTGCCTTTGACATCCCCCACCAGATTCGATTCCAGGTAGGCTTTGGCTTTCCTACGTCATCCCTGCATACTCAGATAGTGCCTCCACTTTCCTCCCAGGTTACTTTTCCCAGCTTCCACCTTCTGTACACTCCCTTTTTAAGTTTAAGCTTTGCCAAGAGCTCCTTGTTCATCCTTGCAGGCATTGTGGCGTTTTTGCATCACTTGCTGTTTGTTGGGATGGACCACTCCTGAGCGTGGAGGAGGTGGCCCTTTAATAGTGACCTCCTTTCTTGGACCTCTCTTCCCTCCAGGGCCTTATCCCATGGGACTGTTTGAGGCAAACCCCTAAAGAGGCAAAAGTCTACTCTCCTGAAGTTCAGTGTTGTAATCTTGATTTTTTTCTTCAGGACCCTGAACTCTGCTATCTCATGGTCACTGCGTTTGACCTTCACATCCCTAACAAGCCCTTCCTTGATGGTGAGTATGAGGTCCAGCAGAGCACCTCTCCCCATCGGCTTCTCTATCACTTGGGTAAAGAAATTGTTATCGATGCTGTCCAGGAACCTCCTGGACTGTTTACGCCCTGCTGGGTTGTCCCACTAGCATGATTCAGCGTGGCTGAAGTCCCCCATGAGGACCATGTGTACGTGAGGCCATTTCTAGCCATCTGTAGAAGGCCTCATCCACTTGTTCTTGCTGGTCAGGTGGCCTCTAGTGGACACCCACTACAACGTCACCCATACTGGCCAGCTCTTTAATCCCAACCCATAAGCTCTCAGTTGGCTCCTCACCCATCCCCAGGCAGAGCTCCACATACTCCAGCTGCTGCCTCCCATAAAGGACAACTCCACCTCCTCATCTTCCTGGCCTGTCCATCCTAAAGAGCCTGTGTCCCTCCATCACAACACTCCAGCCCTGTAAGCTGTCCCACCACAGCTCTGTGATGCCAACAAGATCAGAGCCCTGCAACCACACACAGATCTCCAGTTCCTCGTGCTTATTCCCCGTGCTGCGTGCATTAGCATTAGACACTTCAGAGAGGTATCTCCTCCTCACACCCTTTCCCCTCACCGGCAGGATTGACCACCACCTGGGCCTCCATGCCCCAGCCCATCGCCCCCAGACCTCTGCAGTCACTTTTGATACTCTCCTGGTTGCCCTTGGCAGAATCATTGGTGACCACATGGAAGAAGAACAGGGGAGCAGGAGCCTTCCTCTTGGTGCCAGAAGACACCAGCTTCCAGCCTCAGTTTCCATCCTACCTGGGACAGACTGTGCCTCTGTCTCCAGTTGTCCCCTCCTTCTTGCTCTCAGCTACGCCTTGGCCCCCAGTTGGTACCCATGCTCATTCTCCCCTCCCTCCAAGCTGGTCTCAGTCCCCTGGGGGCTGCAGAATCACCAGGGCCAGGCGAGCAAGCATGGGTGGGGAAGGAGGAGAGGGTGGGATTGTCGCCTTGTGTGGCGGCGGATCACACACTGATTTAAGCAGACCATGGAGCCGCACCCTAGCTTTTCTTCCTCCCCAGCCTCTCCTCCTCCTCATCCTGATGCTCTATTTTGACCTCAGGGTGCAGGCTCTCGCTCCTATCCTGCCACTCATCTCTTTGTCTGCACTCCCAGCAATCCCTGCCTGGAGCTCCATTCCCTCAACATGCTTTCATCATAACATCCTCCATCCCTTTGCTTCTACAAAATCCAGAGGGAAAATTTCCATATAAAACAAAATCCATCCTCGCTAGTACCTAAGGACTGCACTAATCACCCTTGGTTTGGGAGAGGAAGAAAGCAGTGCTTTACGGGGCCAAGGAAATTTTTGTTCATGTTCAAACCTCTTGTTTTCCAAATTAAAACATGAACATGTAGGGGAGAAAAAAAAAAAAAAGAAGAGAAAAATATCAAAGATATGGCTGCTGTATTTCTTGCTTGCTACTTTGCTGCTGGGAAATTACCAGTGCAGCATGTGGTCCTACTAGCTTCTGGCAAGTTTTAGCCAATAAATTATAAAGCATTGATTTAAGAGGGGGAAGGAAGAAGAAAAAGAAAAGGCAGCAATAAAATTGCTTTTAAATAACTCCAGTGTAGGTGGTGCGTAAACAGGATACGTCACAACTCACTGAAAAATTCTTATTGGACAAAATAAAGGGCTACAGAATAAGAAAAAGAGGGGGGAGAACAAAAGCACAAAGGTACAAGAAAATTCAGAGGTCCTTAGTTTACATTTTGTACATTATTCAAGTTCCTAGCTACCTCAGTGGATTTTGGGTGGTCAAGTAAAAAAAAAGACCAAAAAAAAAAAAGAAACTTCTCTGGTTACCAGTAGATGGACAATTATGCCCGAGAGGGTCAGGAAGTACTTTGAATTCTTGTACATGTTATTGTGCACTGGTTTGTCCTTGCCAAAAAAACAAATAAGCTCCATCTCAAAACCAGTTTGTGTCTTTTGTTCATTACTTCTGCTGCAAACCTCCTCCAGAATTCACTCCTCTGATGATTACAGACCATCCTCTAATTTTCCATGTAAATCTATTTCAGTCTGTTCTTGCATCATTGTTGCCCCTAAATTTAAAAACCTCTTTTCCATAAACATCACACCGGATACAGAGTGTCCTCTGTATCCACTCTCACTCTTTAACACACCTAGAACAAAGGCACCAGGAGCTGCATGGGTTTCGTTCATCTCCTGTAATTTGAGCCTGAAAATGCTAAAAAAAAAAAAAAAACCAAACCCTCTCTGATGCTGACAAACTACCCAGGGTGATCCCTGCAAGTACAGGAAGCACTTCTTTTTTGCAGATTTAGTTTCTGGTGGAAAAAAAAGTGCCACAACCCTCACCTTAATACTGTGCCTGCTACAGTACCCACCCTAATTTACCAGGTCTTTGCCAAGCTAAACTCATAAAGGTTTTTAAACTTCCCCTCAAGAGATCGTCCTTCCATTTTTCTGGTCATTCTTCCCTCACTTATTCCAGTTTATCCCTGACAAACAAACCAATACACTCTTCTCCAGCTAGGTTACCTCTAGCAGCGACAGGGAGTATTAACACAACCCTGACTGGTACTGCAGGTTAACACAAATCCCCTGCGCAACTGTCATATTGGTCATTCAGAGTCTTCTCGTGACCAAACACACGCGTCCTACTTTTCAGTTGCTTCATCCCATTCCTACTTGGTCTTCAAGATCATCTAGGTCCTCCTATAAAATATTCCCAATTTTCCATGATTTCTTACTCTGTTGGTTCAGCAAATTTTATCTACACATTCATCCTCCACGGTCCTTAGTACAAACATTAACTACAGATGTATCCTAAAGCCATCCCTTGGGAGGTCTTACAAGCAACCTGTCCCCAGGTGCAGTTACCTGCCTTTTACCTGATTCTGCTCCAACCTCATAATTCAACTTCTTCAGTACAGCTGTTCCTCTCATGGCACTCTCACAACCATCCCGTTGAACATCAAGGAGATTAGGATCTACCTATTCCTCTACTCCAAAAATAAATTACAGGAGATTTATATCAGATTAATTTGGCATAAACTGCACCTATTTAATCATACCCTTTTCTTTCCCCAAAAAAATCTTGCTCTAGAACGTAACACCGCTGTAATCAGACCCAACAGACCTGAAGTTACACGAAACATCTGCTACCACCTTTTGAGCATCTGGAGAAGCATAATGCCTGCATGCAGCACAGCTTCTAGTTTGAACAAAATCCAACCTATGAACCAGATATTCAAATTCACATACTGATTTCTTCTTGCAGTTCTGCGCTTGAAAAGCAGCAAACAGATCCCACCAAGTGGCTCGATTCACAAGTTTGCAAGAATTGCAAAATTGGCCTCACCAGTCTTCAAAAAAGTTACTGTGATCCATTAAGACGATCCACTCAAAACATACGTCCAGTAAATCCAGTTATTTCTATTTGTGAAGTGGATTAGCTCACAATTCGCAAAGCCTGTATCCTCACTGTAAGCCACCGAGATCCTACCACAGTATTTGACTGAGATGAATTGCCTTCATCTTACGCATATTCTATATAAAAATAAGCCAGGTGGGATTTCCCTGCTGTACTTTGAGCAACTGCAGTCACGTAGCCGCTGCAAGTCTAAAAATGTAATATTAAGGTCAAGCTCTCAATCATTTTTCTAAAGGTCTTTCCATTCCACCTTCTCAACCACAGCATCGTCCCCGTCTCTTCCTCTCACTTGCTCCAAATCTCCTCCTTTCCCTGCTGTCCAGACCACATCCGTAACTTTCTTCCTTCCTCCAAAACAACTGTGACCCAGCCATGTCATGCTCATTTTGGCCACACCTAGGAAACTCATTTACCGGTTATCAGTCCTATTAATAGGGACTTCACCCAAGGCCATTCAGGAAGATAAGACCAAGTATTTCCCAAGCCACCAACTGGAACAAACAAACAGAAAACGCAACAATCACCTTTTGAACAGCTACCGGGAAACGTGAAGATGTCAAAGTAATTCACAAAGCCACGGTAAGAAATCCCAATTAAAGTGAGAACTCCTAAGTATCAACACAGGATAAGTTTTCTTGTGGAGCAGAGCCAGCTTAGGCTGTTCCCCCTCTCCAATCCAATCATTCCTGCCCCTTACCGCAGCTTGCTCGTCCTTCAGCTTCTGGATAACTGAAAATATCATATTGAAAAATAAGTCTTTTCCCTGCTATTTCTTTTCTTCATCAACGCTCTTGCATCAACCCTTCCTTCTTAGCGAGGTGACGTACCCATTCCATATCGGGTCTAAAAAGGTTTTTGAGTTACAAGCACTATAACTGAGCACTTCAAAGTGTGCTCGGTTTCTCAAGTTACGGTCACACTGAATGTGCATGTCATGGTTAATAATCCAGATTTGGTGTCATTTAACAGAAGAGCTTCTAAGAACATCAACCAAAAATCCACCTAGCTTATTTTCCCTAGGTCAGGGGTCTCCACCTTCTAGTACAAATCCAGGTGCTGCAGATAAATCACTTCTACCCTTCGTCTTCAGCCAAAGATGCTCTTTCCCTTATACATCCATCTATCCTTCCCAAAATTCCTATTTTTGGGACAATCTGGTACCAGGCATCTGAACAGTCCCAGATGATAAGCTTTAGGCCGTAATACAGTGGGGACCTGCCCTGCTATTTCCTGAAGCTCTTTAAAAGGCATAAGTCAAGCCACAGCTTTATGCAGAAAATATCAAGATACTCCACACTTTCTCAAGGAGGCATGGCGAAGAGTTTGTGTCTGAATTCTGGGACTGAGTGAGAAATTTAAAAAAATTTTAAAATTCCAAAATACTAGAGTGCAAGTTTTTGTTAGCTTTAATAAATTATGACAATCTCTCCCCCCCACCCCATACACTTGCTTCTAAACCAACATTTCAATACAGCGAGAAAAACATCAGGTATGGAGGAAGAAATACACACCGGTTTCTGTGCAGAATTATGATTAAATACTAATAAATAATAAATAGATATATAGATAATTAGCCTCTCGAGATTTGGGGATGCGGTTCACATCTGAGCTTGCCCATGACTGTTAATACCACCTCTGCATCCTGGCAGATTGTCCTGCAGCAGCAGCGTGCTCCAGATCAAGCACGGGTACACGACTACCGCTCGTGTACCCTTTTTTTTTTTTTAAATTAGAAGTACCAGTATATACATCAGTGCCTTCTGCCATGTGGATGTAGTGGTTTTGATCCACTACTAGGGGCACTAAAAGATTTGTTATGTTGAATACAGGTGTTATATCAATGTCTTCTTCAGCAACACAATTTCTGCCACTGCCCCAAAAAAACAAGTGACCTGGTGCAAGTCTGGAGATGGAAACCAGAGTGAGAGCAAGAAGAGAAGAGGACAGGAATGTTTTCCAACTGCTTCTACCACCTAAGAAAGTCTTTGTAAAAATCAGTCACTCGATCACCTCCAGTTCCTACCAACATTCCTCTTTTTTTCTGACCGAAATAAAACCAGCAACCCAAGAAATTAGCTTCATTAACGCAGAGTCAGGCATGTCCACAGCATCTTCTCAGAAAGGGTTTGGCAGGTTCATGTCTTCCTATTTTGGGAGCTCACGATGCATACTCCAACAGCCTTACCTACATCCTTCTCACACCACGTTTAATACCGGACTCGCTTACATTCATTAAGAATTACTATTTCCTTTAGAAATGTAATAGTTTTGCTGAAGCAGACGTTCCAGGAACAGCATGGAGCACCACTGGGCAGTCTGGAGGACAGCAGATACAGTGGAAAAGGACTCCCAGTAGCAAGAGGATGAATGCACGTATCCCGTTGAGTATAAGCATGGGAAGATCAAACAGGGAGGAGATGGTTTTACAAGCTCTAATGTTGCCTCTTTTTTCCAGTTTTTCAATGCTTCTATTTAGAAAAATACTACAAAAATAACCTCACATCTAGCAAACCTAACTTGAAGTGAGAGGCTTAAACTCTTTTCTTGGTTAAGTTACAGAATAAATTATTTGATTACAGGCTAAAAATACTTACTATCAGACATTCCTTCTCTCTTTAAGGAGCTCTCAAATTGATAATCCCACAACAAAAATAGGAAATACATTTTTAATGCGGCTGATTAACATTTTAGCTCACTTTGGAGCACTCACTGTTTCTCCTCACCTGAAGGTTTTAATTCCAGGCTGCTGACATTTCCTAAAAATGCATTCTAGTTGAAAAATAAGTTACGGTGTTGACAGAGCGCAGCGCTTGCTGGTCTGCCTCAGGCAAGAAACCTGATTATGTGGCCACGCCGATCCCTTCTGGCCTCACCATTTTTCACGACATAAAAACCATTCAGCCGTAATCTATTTTTTTTTGCTGCTGATGAATTTAAGAGAAAGATAACAAAGCATCTAAATGGGACCACAGCGACCTCAATACTCCTGCAAGCCATTTAACAAGCAAAGGGAGGCTCCGGAGCATGCAGGTACTACGACAGCCATGGCAGAGACCGGCGGTCATCTCCCCAAATGTCTCGTGTTGGCATGGAGTCCTTGTTCGTGGAGCTTGTGGAGGAGACTGCACTGGGAACCTGCCAGCTCTGCTGGCAGCCAGAGCAACACGGAAAGCTTTCACCTCACCTAAAGAGATAAGGAGAGAGAATTCCTCCTCCTGTTCAACCTCAGCTTGGTTTATACTTAAACAGGATTGACCATATCCTCCAAAATAAAAATAAAACACATAAACAAAGCGTATGGTCTTGGCACACAATGAAGAGCATCTGCTCCTCTTCATCAGCAGAGACCCAAGCTGGAGTTTCAAAGGGGACTCAGACCCCCTGCCTGCACCTACGAGGGAGGTCCACGAAGGCGGTGGAGACCCGAGCAGGGCAGCACTGGAGCAAGGCAGGAAGCCACTAACAGGGCTCCTGAGGCCTCCTATGGAAACGTGGCGCTGGCTCATCCCTCTCCCACCCAAAGGGGCAAAAATAGCCTCCCACCCCACATACCGCACCGCTCACCTCTCGGCCAGTCCCGTCCCAATATACACTTTACCACGCTAAAAGTAAAACCAGCACCCGACGCTCAAACTGTTACATGGAAGATTTTGGCACAAGTTCTAGGAAAGGTAAAATTAAATTCTGTCAGATCTCCTCTAGCCGTGCTTAGAGCACAAAAACCTGTTTCAGGTTAACGCTCCACTGGTCCTCCCCTACGGCGCTTCTGCACACCTCATCCAAGTGATCTTTGATCTCCAACACCTTCCTTTGATGCTCAGGGATCTCCACAGTCTCCTTACTACCCTCTTCTTGTTGGCAAAGGGTAAAAAGAGGGCAAGCAAGCAATGCTAAACACCTCTTCACGCGCACACGCCCAGGCTCATGCGTATCCCAAATCCTCCCCACGAGCACTTTTTTAGGCAAAGCAACTCATTTGCCACTACGATGCCTATTTTTTCCCTAGAGGACAATCTCTTTAAACTCAGAGAGATTTAACTAATAACATTAAAATGATGACTTACCAGTCTCTCATTATCTTCTGAGGTTCTCTGGTAATGAGCTGCTAAAGCAACGTAATCCTGCGCCTGCTTGTTACACTCTAAACACTTAAGTCCATGACGGATTAGTCTCAATGGGTCCGTATAGAGAGGCAAGGCTGGCTGAGTGTTAGCAGAAATTCCTACACCACCTCCTGAAGTAGCACTGGGCTTACGCGAAGGAGAGGGCGAGTGCAAAGTCTGAGGAGCCAGAGAGGCTGAAGAGCTTGTAGGAGAAGGTGAAAACATTTGGTCTAAGGAAATTGGTTTCATTAGCAGCTGAGAACACTGCATGATAAATCCTTTGCTCTTATGATCTCTTGCATGTTTAAGCAAGCTACACTTATTAAAAAAAAGTAGCATAGTTGAACACTGAGTGCACATGACTTCAATATGAACGCTTCGTCTACTATAGTGTTGAGTCAGGCTTTTCTCTAAGGCAAATGAGTCCCCGCATTCCAGGCAACAATACCCAGAGGCAGGTAAATTAATACTGGTGTCAGGCGGAGGGCTAAGGTTTGGAGTATATATTGGCACCGGATTGGCACTGTGTAGTACTTTATTAAACGCCTCCACTATGACAGGAGCAGCTTTCTTGACTTGGTGCACCAGCGGCACAGACATCTGCGTCACCTGAGGCTGATTTCGCCTCTGGGCAGATGACTTTGCTGTAACAGAAGCAGCAACGCTATGCGGGACTAAGTTGAGATTTGCCAAGTGCACGGCTTTGGGAAGAAGGCTGGAGGTGGTCACGTTGGACGGCTGCATCACGATACCCTGCTGCTGCCTCTTAACACCGACTTTTATGGCACCGCCGCCGCAGTTTGGCAGCGGAGATAAGGACACGGCACACGTGCTGTTTGCAGCAATATCTGTTTTCATACCGTCTGCATAAGGACTCGCTACATTTGACAGCTGGATAGCCACAGCAGCCCCGTTTTTGGTTGAATTCTTGCTGGCCTCGCTTTCTGTAACTGCACTAGTGTCAGGGGATGGGAAAGATTTGATAAACTCTTCGGCAGATGAGGTCTCCACAGGCGACTCTTCTGAAGATTTGCCCAACTCATCATTTTCTGGCAAAATTCTAGTTACAGTTCTTTTAATTTCACCCGAGGATGTCTTGATAGTCTTTATTCTAACTTTGGGAATAGCCGGCGGAGAGCCGGCTGCCATGGAAGGAGAGCCTTTCCCACTGCTGTCGCTGCACACACTTCGAGGACTCTCGGGCTGCTTGCTGGCCTTCCTTACCACCTCTAAGGGGCTTCGGGGACTCTTTGGCGACTTGGGCATTTTTGGACTTCCCTTTGTCCCGTCTTTAAAAGGACCAGGTTCCTTGCTAAGGTTTGGCTGATCGCCTTTTGGAATACACGCAACCTTTTTGGCCTGAAGAGCTACTAACGCCGCCACGCAGGACGACAACTTTGAATGAGTTGGCTTTAACCTCTGGCGAGGCGGTACCGACGAAGACATGTTCAGCTCGGGCACAGACCCCTTACTTTCTCCTAAATTATTGTGAGGGAGGTCTCCAAACACCAAGCCTTCTCCAAGAAAGCTACTGGTATCTACCAAGTCCTTGCCTGACTCCACAAACCTCTCCGTTGCTTTCTCTTGTTCTCTCCTGCTTATTTCCAGCCTACTCTCCGGCTGGCAGTGGATTTCCATCTTTTGTTCCTTTTTACAGTATTGATCAAACATGCTTAATTCCGGCTCTGGTACCTTCCTAAGATGATCTAGTACTGAAGCTCCTGTCGGTATATACATCGAAGGCGGTGGAAAATACGGAGTTTGGGCATGTTTGGGTTTATCACCAATACTGTTCTCTTTGAATGCGTCCTCTGGTTCAGGGCTGGAAATTGGGCTAAACTGACTAAATGTTGGCAAAGGCTCCGACTTGGACTGGTCCAGTTTATCAGAGTAACTTCTTGAGCTGTCGCCATTAATAAAAGTCGACTCAAACTTGCCGTAATTATGCACTAAAGCATGAGCCTCCGATGGCAGATCAGACCCACGAAACCCGTTGTGTAGCAGACCAGTCCCAAGGTGATTCCCCTCCTTTTCTGCTTCAAAGGACTCCTGGCGACTTGTGTTCTTCACTATCACACTCACAACCGGAGCATCAGAGGGAGGCAAAGAGTGGGTTAAGGACACATTCTCATCTATGCAGATTCCCGATGACTTCAGGTGATTCTCGTTCTCCTCCCCAGCTGACGGGATGGTCTCCTTGGCATCAAGGCTAGTCGGATCAGGGATGTCAAAAGCAGCCAAGAGGTCATCAAAGTCTGGGGTTTTCATGTCCCCCATGATGAAAGCTACAATTAAAAGCAAAAAAAATACTTTGTCAGGTACATTTCCCCCAAGGACAAACTTTGTAAGACTCATTTGCATAAACATCTTATGTGACAAAAAACACAACTGCCCAAAACGCGAACGCAGCAGGGTACAAAGGCTAGAAACACCTGCGGCAGACACTTCAGCTTCCATTTTAACTATTCCAAGATTGACTGTTTATACACAAAAATATTAGCCCAGCTTTTTCAACACAGCTTTCAACGCAGCAGTGCCGTTTTGCAGGGCTTTGCGGGGAAGGAACCTCTCCTGCCCCAGCTGCTCCTGGAGGTTCAGCAAAAGCTCAGGTCCCATCCTGCTCGAGCTGGCAGGGGCGGGTGACAAGCGACAGGAGCTGTTCACTCCTGTCCTGCAACACAGTCCGCCCTCGCCGGGTTGTGGGCAGAGCTGCTCCTGGTGCTTCAGGCAACGTGGTGGGAGACAGCATTCCCTTCTCCCAGGGTCCCCGAGAACAGAGCTGATTCAAACATGACCTTTTAAATGACACCAAGCTCACGCAGGGGACATCTTTTCAACCTGTCAGATGCATCGCTACACCAAAACCAGCCGTTGTCATGAGCCTCAACAGAAAAGATTCAGAAGTACGTTACTACAGGGTTTCTTTTTTGTTTGGTTGGGTTTTTTTTTTCTAGAGCTAATAGGCAGCGATCACTGCCTATTTCTCATCAGATTGTCACATCTGAAGAATTCAGTCCTCCTTCAAGGAAAAAAGCCAGGAGTAAACAGGTGGCCCAAGAGAAATAGGCCTGAAAAGTGGGATGACTCCCTACCCAGAGCAATTTAAATAATACAAGTCTTCAGTAAATATTTCAATACAGCAGCTCAAAGCACGGTAAACCCTGCAGGGTTTGTTTGAAACAGGGGCAATCCTTAATTAGGTGACGATGCGAGGCAAAACTGCCCAAAGACAGAATAAAGGTCCGTATCCAAATCATAACAAGAAATGGTATTCCCAGCCAGCTCTCTCTTTATAAGCCCTCCAGAAGGGAAGCGGGGACTTAGACGCTCGCCACAGAGACCTACGACAGCAATAATCAAGCTCTGATGAGATGCATAATGAAAACTGACAGCACAGAATTACTTGAACATTTGTGTTCACTACTGTCAGGGATACTGGTTTTCCCCTGTTTAATCAAAATATTTTCACATTGGTGCAATATATAGACTTCCAAAATATTTAATGAGCCATTCTTTTAATACATGTTCCATTTAAACCCCAAATTTATGTGAACTGATGCATGCTGTATGCAGGGGAGGAAAAAAACCCAAAGAGCATCAACTGAACTAGCAGAGCACCAGTTCCTACTTGGCAAGGAGCACCCACAGGCAAGGTAAGGCCTGCCACGCTCACTTGACTTGGGCTGCATCAGCGCTGCCAAAGCCAGTGGCAAGCGAGAGAGACGGAGAGGGTGGCAAGAGCCCAGGAGAAGGGGGAAGAGCTGGGAGCAGAGGCGCAGGCAGAGAGGAGGACCCTGGGACAAGGCGGAGGGAGAGGAAGAAGCTGTCTGACACCTTCCCAAACGGCCACTGATTTAGGGCTGCTTTCATTATTTACAATGGGGTTTAAAAGTTTGTCAAGCATCACATGAAAACCAAACAAAATGCAACCCTTCCTGCCAGGCTGCTGGTACAGGGAACAATTTACAGAGCTGGGCCAGGAGAAATCACTTCAGCACGGACCAAGAGGACATACTGGTCTTTGAGCTTTAGTTCGGCTGTGCCTACAGGCAAGCCCCGGAGGTGTTGTTTTGGTTAACCTACTGCAAAACACTCTGCAGAGATTCACTCGGCTTAAGAGTGGCTCGCTGTGGTTTAGCTTATACTTGTTCTCATTCTTAAATTAAACCACAAATATGAATGTCTGCAGAGGGCTGTGCAATAATTTACAATCACGTCCCTCAGCAAGGTAGGGCAGCTGTGTGTTGAGTCGCTGGAAGCCCAGATGATTATCCATACGCTTCAAGTCACCAGCACTCGATAAGGACTTTTGAAACATTGCAGATTACTGCGGTTGGCAGAGCATGGACCTGAAAGTTCCCCTTCCTTTGGGTGGGAAAACTTGTGCCAGCTGGGAGAGAGCTAGGCACCACTCGGCTCCCAAAATTTCTGGCACACAAATCCTTCCGCAAGCAAGACATTTCATCCATAACCCAGAATGCTCAAGTTTTATATAGAGAAAAATGAGCTTGCCAACCGCTCTTGACTTTTCCATTCTCACTCTCGAACACCTATGCACATCTTTGGACGCGGCAGTGTTTTAAAATACAAGACAAAATAAATCCGAGGTAGCTGCAGCGTTACAACATACGCTCTTGTTGTAAGACACCTTGCATTTTCAGAAGCTTTTGTGTACATCTTTGAGTCCTAGAAAAGACTAGTTTATGCTCTTTGCTGTCACGAGAGCACAAGTCTCTACTCAAGCACTTCTCCACAAAATTGCATCTTAAATTTGTCACATGTGAAGCTACAACTTCTCAAAATAAAGCAAAATTGGACCCGGATTCTAGAGAAGACCAAGTAAGTACCTTGCCAACAGAAGTGGTTTTTAAGTGACAGAAATTTAAAATTTTGACTAAACACCATTTACTTCTGTTCTCAGTTAACAAACAGAAAAAGTGTATTAAAGGAAATTATGTCAAAGCCTTCTGCAAACTGGTTTGTGAGGAAAGCTGAAAATAAAGACCTCTATCCTTCTTGTGCAAAGGACTTGCCTTAGAACCCAAGCTTGGAACCCAATTTCCTCTCTCTGCTTGCCTATGAAAACAAGGAGGTTGAGATTTGCAAAGCAAAAGAAGAGGTGAATAAAATGAGCAAAGAAGAAGGACTTATGGAGTAGAACGCATGTATTTCAATGCGCAAAACCGACCTCACAGTAGCACATTTCTCCGGGAAGCAGGGAACCTAGAAGCCTCCAAGCCATCCAAAAAAACCCTGCCAACTCACTCAAGGCAGTATGTCAAACCCCAGGGCCTCCTGCTGCGGCTAAGCTTCAAAACTCCGCAGTCGGGCAGAGGTACGGCAGGACCAGCGTCCCACACGCGCACCATACAAACCTTTCGCTAGCGGTGCTATTCCTGTGGACTTTCGGAGACCTGCAGTAGCTCCTCTGCCGCTTTCAAACCAGCGCGTACCATACTGTTCAAGGAGGAGGTTCAAGATTGCCACCTAATAGGAAAGCATAAAAACGCGATTACACCAAGGCTAAAGAATAAAGGCAAATAATAATAATAAATATTGATAAATCTGCAGAACAACAGCGAGGTGCAAGGGAAAACACCTGCCAAGGACTGCCCTCGCGGGTCCAGGCGTCTGCTGGAGGGGATGCAGGAAGGAGGCGGGCAGGGACTGCCTGCCAGGGGAATACTTTGGGAAGGCAGGGATGTCAGGAGCAGGGGCCGAGGAAGCGCAGGCCAACTGGCAGCGGGCGAGGCGGCCGAGCCTGCCCAGGGGAGCGGCCGCCCAGGGGCTGTCAGGACGGCGGGGAGGGCAGGGGAGCGGGGAAACGGCAGCCGCTGGAGGATCAAACCGGAGGCTTCGGGCGGCAGGCGGGACCCAGCCTTCTGGCGCGCATTAAACTTCCAGGAGCCCGGCAGGGGAACG
>WAAD01007712.1:593394-632598 GCA_013389945.1 Fregata magnificens
ATCAGGAAGAATTTCTTTACTGAAAGAGTGGTTAGGCATTGGAACAGGCTGCCCAGAGAGGTGGTGGAGTCGTCAACCCTGGAGGCGTTCAAAAAAGGTGTAGACGTGGCACTCCAGGGCCTGGTTTAGGAGGCATGGTGGTGTTGGGTTGACGGTTGGACTTGATGATCTTAGAGGTCTTTTCCAACCTTAATGATTCTATGATTCTATGATTCTATGATAGTTCGACGCCCCTCTGTAGGCCTTACTGAGAAAAAGCTGGAGGAGAAGGCTGGTGTTAAGCAGCAGTAATTACTCCCCTGGAGAGGTCACAGCCTTCAGCAACACCTCTCAGTGCTGCAGCTCCCGAGAAGCAGCTTTAGCTGCAAAATCTGTTTCCTAAAAGTCGATCTTTGCTTGCCAATGACTTTCTCTCCCTTCTTCTCCAGACCTTTGTTTTTTTATCCCTAGAGAGAGAAGGACCTTGGGAATTCATACACCATATTTTCCCTTCCTCTCTCTCCTGGCTTTGTCCTTAAATTCAAACCTGGCTTTAACTGAGACAACTGGTGGTCTCCCCCGTGTGTCCCAGCGGCTTTCACTGCACTATAAGACTGAGCAGGCAGAACTGCTCTCCACTCTGCCTTTGATAATAGGTTGCCTTCACACTCACATGCCCCTGGAAAAAGAGCTAACTCCTGAACACAGAGTCAGGCTGTAACTGAGGAACTGCAGCCTGTACGCTGACACGGGAACTGCAGTGCTGTCAGCAGGGCGTGCCACTGCCTGGCTCCCAAATCCTGTCTCCTTGGGAAGGGGCTGCAAAGCAGAGGTTCCTTAGGCTCACGCCCTGTTGGCAAATTTGGGCTACAAGTCAACAAAATATGGGAGGCTTCTGGCTCCAAAAGGCACTAACGTTTTTATTGTTCTGTTTAACAGGAGAAGCTATCGCATCTGATGACTTTTCCATAAAGATGACTGGGGTGTGGAGAAAGCAAAAAAATAACCCTGTGTATCAGGACACAGCATCTCGTAAGAGGTGCAGGATGCTGAATACTTTTTGTTCAGACCAAGTTTTGGGAGGAAGATGAAGAAAGATAGGAAACTATAAGGGGCTGTGACAAACAGGCTTTTCAGAAAAAAAGAAAACAGTTGTAAGATTTGTTATGGAGAAAATCCTTTTTACGCCTTAAAAACACTAGGGACTGTGATGATAAGAAAGCACTGTACTAGCACAGTCAAAAGTCATCTGAAAATGAAGTTTTCCGTAGTAGGCCTCCTTTGACCCCATTAACTGTGGACATTAGATTATTTTCATGTTCTTTTTTATCCTGCTAGACATTAATTGGGCCCTCAGTTACGCTGTGCTGTCACTCAGGCTGCTAAGCGATGGGCTGTGGTTGCTCTGATGTGTCAGTGAAAGACGTTCAAGTACAGGACAAACAAATGTCTCTGGCCTTCAAGAAACAATTTTCCAAAGGTTGAACTCGTATTGACTCATACCAGTGCAGCAGAGAGATGTGCTAAGTGCTCTTATTGCAGCCTACCTGGAAGCAGAAGCGTTTCCTGTGAGAGAAAACAGTGGAGAGGAGCCAGGAATGAATAAGCAGCCTTATTGCATTCTGGATTACAAAGCCTCCTCCTATGAAAGGGCTGAGTAGGGCTCGTTAAAGCATTGATGAAGACAAAGAGTAAAATTACGATGGGGTAGAGAGGGTAAAATTATAACCTACAGCTTTGGGGTAGGAAGGAAATGAGCAATAAAGGAATTGGCCTGTGTGGGAGGCAGCAGGTTTCTCTTCTTCTCCCGGAGCATCTTGCCATGTCACATTGCTAGAGGTAACGTACTGGGCTGAAGGGGTTTCTGGTGAACGTCCTTTCCATTCCTGTATCCCCTTTCCCCAGGGCAATGCTGCCCAGGCTGGACAGAGTCCTTTCTGAGCATCAGCATGTTGCTCTCTAATGCCACTGCCATAGCCATCACCTACAAACCCGCAACATTAAGCTGCTTTTCAAAGAGAGAGTTTGATCTTGTAGATCCCATGTTCAGGATCAACACCTGCACATCGTGCCTGAAACACGCTTGCACTCAAAGCAGGGTGTCGTGGGTTTGGAGTGGATGGTGGTCTCTTTTCAGACCTAGGCTTCTGCGTTTCTCTTCAGTGGCCACCAGCCTTCCCAGGGCAGAGAGCAGGAGTGATGCATTGCTCTACAGACAGGCTTAGACCCTGACTTTGCAGCCAGGCCCTGCAGAGTCAGGGCCAGCAGAGAAGGACGCACATCACACAAGTACTTCAGGAAGAGCTGCGGTGCTTCCGCCAGCTGCGCGGGGACCTTGTATGCCTGAGATAGTCCTTTTGATCCAGCCACTTAAATTGCCTGAAGGAAACCGCTGGAGTTTGCTGATGTGCTGGGGGTTTGCGACGCATTTCCTAATTTCCTGCCGGAGGGGTTGAGATGGGTAGACTGGGCTGATGTCAAAGGGAAGAGCGTTACATAGGCTCTTGCTTTGTCTCGCTGAGTGATAAGCATCCATCACCTGAGGAACTTCAAAGCCTGATAGGCACAGCATGTAGACCACTTAGAAAGATCGATCTTATGCTTTCCATAAATCTTCTCCTCTGCCCAAGATCCTTCCATTTTTCCTCCCAGATTGGTTGTACTTTTCAGCATGCTTCTTGGTGTCCTCCATTGCATCCTCAGCAGGACTGTCCCAAAGCAGTGCGAAGACTGGACCCTCCAGATGAGATCTCACCTTTCATGTGAAGCTATTAGCTTTGACATTACCATTTCACAAGCAGCAGACACTTCATTCAAGGGTTACACGCACAAAAGAGCTGAAGACACACGTGTATCCAAAATTCACTGAAATTTGAGCTCAGGCTGGGGCTGCTCCCTGCCCACAGTGCTGCTCCAGGCTTACGGCTGCGGATCATCTTGCTGCTTCTTGTGATTTTGGTCACCAGGGTGGGTTCACGGTGTCTCCCTGGCTGCAGGAGAGGGAGGCTGTGGGCACCTGACCCAGTGCAGCCAGCGTCACGGGGAGTCCCATCAGTGATGTCGATGTGATGGGTGACTGCAGACAGGCACCTGCGAGACCGCAGTGGGTCTCAGCAGTCTCAGGAGGGAACCCAGTGGCTCTGTTACGCCAGCAGTGCACTGGGAAAGACGATCCCCAAACTGGAAATGTTGTGTTAGTAATTAAATTTGAGATTTTTCTCCAACAAACACAGGTGCCAGGGAGACTGTTTTGAAAGACATGCAGAAAGTGAAAGGATGAGAGTAACTCGGCAGCAGTGGGACTTTGGAGAACAGCATATTGAATGAAGGTATCAATTTAGCAGTAGCGATAGTGGTCTAACGATGTAACTTGGCAAGGGCTGTAGAGAGAGTGCGTAAATCTCATTAGACCAGCTGATACTGTTGGGGGGAAAAAAGACAAGCTCCCCTGTTGAATCTCCACTGCTTGTCCCATACCAACTTCATCTGGCGCCTCTCCAGAAAAAACATTACACAAATGGCACATGTTGGAAAAACAACTGTCCTCTGAAGTCTTTTCCCTCTTCTCCCTTCAAACGCTACCAAAGCGATCATCCAAATCAAACTTGCAGGGACCAGCAGTTGCAGAGAGGCATGCCAAGCCAGAGCACCACATGTGAATCCTGCCCTGCAGACATGGCCAAGATCGCTGCCCGTCACGGTATGATCAGACTACGCTGTGTGCATCCCACACTGTGAAATCCTCCAGCCTGAGAGGATTCAAACGGTCTCACTGAAACTAGGTGAGAAAACCAAACCTACTATACGAATTTGCATAGCCAACGTGCATGAGAAACCCCCCATCAGCAATGGGAGTACTGTCCTCTTAAAGCAGCTGCTCTGCGCTGTCTCTGACCTCTCAGGCATGATCCTCCAGGGAGGCCTACAAAATAACTTCAATAGAGAGAATTACAACTTTTAGCAACAGGATTTACAATTCGTATCTCCACCGAACACCAGGGATGCACCACCTTTCTCTGCCCGTCCTCTTTGCTAAATGCTTTTGCATTCAACAGGCAGTGACAACTGCCTTCTCTTTTTCTCTCTCTCCGCCAGCTGTGAAAGATGTAATCCCGGCTGTCCTAGCTAATGTGCCCCTCTGCTCTCCAGGAACCATCTCTTGTTCCTCTCAAATTAATCTGTTAACACAATCAAGCTATGCTTAGAATTGTTCCCAAAATACCAGGTTCATAAAAGAATTTTTTAGGAAAAGCGTGAATCTCCATCCTACTACTCCAGACAGCCCCCAGAGTATCTGCACCCACGCCCGTCCTTGGCCACCAACGGGATGAATGACCCAGGACAATGTGAAGTGTCAGCCGGTGTGGCCAGGGAGGAGTGTCCTTGTGCTGGCCACATTTCTGTTTTTATCTTTTCCTCATTAAAACAAGCTTCAGGAGAGGGTGAAAAGTCAGAAGGCTGCAGCTAAACAGAATTTCACAACAATTTTTATAGACTCCTAAAAGGACTTGAGGTGGAAGGACCACCTGGGATGTCCCCAGGCCAACATCCTGCTCGAAGCAGGGCTGTTCACAGACCTAGATCGACTTGCTCAGAGCCCGATCAACTTGCTCAGAGCTTGCTCAGGCCACTCTTAATGCGTTCTTTCAATATGTAAATGGGGCTTATAAGAAAGACAGAGAGAGACTTTCTTACCAGGACCTGTAGTGACAAGACAAGGGGCAATGGTTTTAAACTGAAAGAGGGTAGATTTAGACTTGATATAAGGAAGACGTTTTTTACGATGAGGGTGGTGAGACATGGGAACTGGTCGTTCAGAGACGTTGTGGATGCCCCATCACTGGAAGTGTTCAAGGTCAGGTTGGATGGGGCTTTGAGCAACCTGGTCTAGTGGAAGGTGTCCCTGCCCATGGCAGGGGGTTGGAGTAGATCTTTAAAAGGTCCCCTCCAACCCAAACTGTTCTACGATGCTGTGATTCTGACACCTAGGACGCCTGTGACCCTAATGACAGTGCCAGTTTAAAGAAATGTATTTATCAGCCCACACGGAGGCAGGGATGTGGGGAGGGGGTCTCCAGTGAGAACCAATTCTTTCCTGATGTTTCTGGTGTTAGAAATTATGACAGTCTATCTTGGTGCTCTGCTTTTCTCTGGAAAGCAATGGGGTTATCAGGCCATCACAAGGCCCCTGCACAACACTGGGGCTGTTTCGGGATGCGAGGGAAAGACTTAGTAAAAATCAAGGGCCTGGGCAAAAAAACAATAACAACCAAAAATTAGAGGAAAACATGCTTTTGGAAGCACCTTCCCAGAGAACAGAGCAAGCGGAGCACCATGGTTATTTCTGTAGCTGCCTCTGGCTCATGAACTATGCTTCTTACTCAGCCCATCACTTCTGCATGGTGCAGTGAAGGCCAGTCTAGACTGGAGGCTGCAAACAGGGACCGCACCACGCAACTTGCTCATCACGAGAACTGCAGGCGCTCATGCGTGTGTCCTGGCACAGGCTCACAGACAGATGCCTCGAAGAAAGGAAACCAGAAGACAGAGCCCCAGGGGTGCACTGGTGCAGAGCAGTGCAGACACTGCTGCGCAGATGGGTCACAGGAGCATGTTGGACCCACGCGTGCACGCTCCCCGACGCTCATACTGCAAACTGCAGAAGGGCGCATACCCGCAAGTATCAAGACATAGACATCAAATCCTTGACAGGCTTCCAGAGCTCTCCACCACACCAGCTCTCCTCCAGATCTCTAATGTAACAGCACAGATACATTTATATTCCCCAGGGAGCTTCCCCTCAAAAGAAGCCCAAGGACCCCACAAGTGAGCACCTGAGAAGATGCAGGGGCCTCAGATACCTGGAGATAAAAGCAATCATTAAAAAGGCATAAACAAAGGGCATCATGATTGTTTTGCCACGTCTCCAGACTTGAGAGGAGGCTGACATAACCTTTACATAATCCCATTAGCATTTCCAGTGAAAACAATGGCATTTTAGGAGGCAGAACAATGTATTTTCTTATCATCCAGAAAGGTCAAAGGTATTTATCTGATTTAATATTTTATAATTGATATCAAGCAACACAGAAGAACAAGGCAGGCAGGTGGGAGATGGCTGCAGTGACATAGCAGAAGCTGCCCTCTACTTTCCCAGTAAAGTATTGTCCAGCGGTCTGGGCAGGAGCCAGGCCTGGGAGCAACAGCCCTTTTCTATCGACCCTACAGAAAAGAGGACTTTCTGTCATACCCCGCTGTGGTAAGGACCCCAGATGCAAAGGCAGGCTCTTCCACGCTCACAACGTTGCCGCTTAACGCTATTTCACCGTCACACCTCTGCAGGAGCTGACGCTCTAACCATTGCAATCCCAGGGGATGAAACGTCCTCAGCCTGCCTGTCATCTTCTGTCCTTCCCCTGGTCGAGCGGGGTGCCGGCACAGCCCTGGCCAAACTGCCACATCCTCCACAATGGGAGGGGGTGAGACAAAAAGAAAGCTGGGGAGAAGAGACTGCTGTGGATTGAGGCGGGAGAGTGAGAAAAGAGGAAGGGGGCTCAAAAATAGGTCGTGATGCCCAGAAGGAACCAAGGCAGTCAGCACACATGTGGACATGCATCGATGCTCTCCACGATGATGACTTTGCATCCAGAGTAGCAGCAGGTCAGGACCAGCGCACCCCTTCTCCGGGTCCACGAACCGCCCCATCTCATGGGCCCTGTGGTCAAGGCAGGGACAAGCTGTTGGCTCAAGGGACTTGCGGTCCGGCGTTACAGTGGGCGCCCCACTGGTGCACGGGATCTGTGACCATGCAACACTTGGGTAACTATCTCATATTTTTCATCTCTGGTAGGGAATGGAAATTAGGAAGTTATTCTTTGCTGAAACATTCTGGAAAGTCATAGCTGAAATCTCTCACTTGTCTCTTCCATCTGTTTATTTTTACCACTTAATAACACGTCTGTCTCGTCAACTATTCCTGACGCCGTGGCAAGAAAATCCAACTCAGTGAAGACAGCTTTATCAGAGACATTAGCTCTTCGTTACTGTGTGACACCACGTCAGTGCTTCTCGTGTGTACGAAGTCTCGTCTCTAATTTCAAAGAGTGTCTTCCATCTCTTTGAGGAGGTGATATGACCAATATATTTGAAATTGTTGATTATTATGCAAAAGGTTATCCAAACTGTGAAGATAAGAAGCAACTTCAAGAACTTCAAGGAGTCTCATTTGTTTGGTGACATGCTTTTCTCTTCACTGCCACATGATGTCACGGACCTAATTTCAAGTGATTAGTAACAATAGCAAAACAGTCATTGAAATAATCTTTGATAGAGGAGGGAACCCTGGGACCATATGAAGAGGCTGTGCTATCAATAATTTCTCACCATTAATGATGTCTTTGTCTGCAGGCTTCACCACGACACCAAACCTGCTTCTGTCTTTGCTTTCCAAAGAGGCATCCCAGCTGTCTGCAGAGGAGTAGCTCGCCTGAATGCAGATCGACAATGTTTATCTTCTTTTTAATTTGAGTAATCTTGGGTTTATTGTCTTCACAGTGGATGGCTTGACTCACCCCTTTTATTTAAAACTATCCTCCTGGTTTCATTACTGAACAATCCGCTTGTTGGGGAAGCCTGGAAGAACTGAATCTGAACCATCTTACATTTTCAGATGAACTGTTTTACCACTGTTCCCTTATTTTCTAGACCTGCCGTAAGTTTTTGTTTTTAAAAGTTTTGGAGCCAGCCGAGCTGAACCAACGTCCTCGTTTCCTTTTTGGCCAGGGAGCAGGGATATTTCACTGAAAACACAGTCTTGCATCTCCCAGTTTGCTCACTGTTCAGAATCACTCAGAACATGTATACTCTTTTGGGCATATATTCTGGTAGCAGAATCACAGAAGCGTTGGTTGGAAGGGACCTAGTCCAACCGCCTGTTCGAAGCAGGACGATTGCCAGCGTTGGGAGAGAGGAGAGCACAGCCGTGGGTGTCTCCAAGTGCAAAGCATGATGGATAAAGGCCATCTGTGACGCACCGCCTTTGATAGCACCACCTGGATTTAACGATTCAAGACCTCCTTACTAGTCCTGAGTCGGGTACCTTCAATTACTGTCTGGTGTATGGTCCTGTTACGCCTATAGGAAGTAGACTGCCACTACCTGGTATTTCAGAAGCGATCCTCAGCTAATGACCTAATGAGTGCATTTTAGAAAAAAAGCAATTCCTCTATTAGATCAGTTCAAGAAATCATCCTGTTCAATCCTTGTCTACAAGAAAGGTACCATAACTGCTAAAGAACATGATAACTTGCACTTTGGGAAGCTCCCTCCTTCCCTGGGAAGGAATGGCCAGCTAATGCCTTCAGGATCTTTCCTGCCTATATAAGAAGCTACTTCCAAAAATTAGGGGAAGAGGACCAAAACAGCATTGTTGATTCTTGCACTTTCCCTGTATGTCCCTCTATACGTTCTACTGGACTGCACACATCCTTTCCGTAAGGGGCCATCCAGACCCAGGCCAGTTAGGTTGCCTGCCTATCAGGAGGCTCTTCAGACCCTGCTGTCGCAGCATAAAAGAAAGAAAATGCTCAAGGTTGCAAAGTCTCAAATGCTCCTCTGGTCGGAAAGGCCAGAAAACAGCATGAGATTGGCCCACAGCATAGAAAGTTTCAGCTTGTCAGTTTGACAGCTATAAGCAACAGCAAACAGCATCTATAGTGGGAGGTGTCAAGCAAGGGTATCTAGTAGACAGCACCACTAGCTGTGCCCTGCAATGCGAGGTAGGAAATGATCTGGCAGGTTCTGTAGTAGTTATTATGGAAAACCTCTATCAAGTGGAAAATAAAGAGAACCCACCAGTTTCTAAAGAGTAAATTCACTCCTGTGTGAGGGAGAAGGATTTGTTCCAAAAAGCTGGAAAGAGATAAGTGAGCTTCTAAGTGAAACAGCTCAACGTTCCTCCACGTTGACTTTTTTCCCCCAGAAACAACTCTTTCAATGACATATTATGCTTTAGCCATTGCCCCAGGTGTGCTGCCACACTGCTGCACTGCAGACATTATGTGACCCCATCTAGGGCTTCTCCTAAGTTTGCTCAAGGAGAGGAGACACCTCTGGGATGCTCCTTCGGCCCCAACAGCAACCAGACCTGCACGGTAGGCAGCGTAACCCTGCGAAAGCAGATGACGAGCTGCTGCTTTGCATGGAGGAGGCGTTTTCTGCCCTGTTGAGGCCACTTCACTGAAACCACACAGCATCCAGCGGCCTTATCCGCACAACACTTACCACTCTATAAGGTATACTTATTACCTTCACTTCATGCTGACAGCATACGTGCCACCCATTTTTCAGTAACCTACCCAGGTTACAGCATAGCTTGCAAATCGTCTCAGTCAGCTGGGCTAATCCAGCTATAAGCATGTCACTAACCACCTGAATATCACTGGTTTTTACCATATAAGCTGCATAACTCAATGGCTGGCTAATACGGCTGGGATTAAAGTTTGTTGTTTCTGTACTGACTATGGTGAGAGATGACCCAGGAGCTGGTGGAGGCATTGCTGGCCCTCTATTACACACTCTAGATAGGTAAGGAAGAAAACATGCCTATACATTACATAGGATGGAAATGTTCATAGGTACCCATCAGTGGGTCCCACTCCTTCTCTTCTGTACCACCAGCACCTCTGTTGAGTCCAATAGGAGAGAGCTCCGGCCCAGAGCCAGCAGGGATGGCTCAGTGCCCAGTGAGGGGCTGTACGAACTGAGAAACGTCCCATGTTCTGCCCTGCCTCCATGCTGCTTCTTGGATACATGGGAACAGCACATGGTGTCTGAAACACTCACAGTGACACGCAGCTACCCAAAGGTGCCAGGAAGATCCTCTTGGCACGAGGACATGCTCTGGTGTCATCTGCCTCCATAGCTGTGTCCCTACCTGGCCCGAGACATGAACCTATTGCTTCTGCTGCCTTCTTATCCCTAACTTATTGGCTTACTTCCGTGACCAGTTCTTCAGGTGCAGGAAGACCTGCCTTATGCTTATCTCTCTCTTTGGTTGAGGCTGGAGAGTGGCTGATCAGGGACAAATCTACCCTTTCCTTGCTTTGGTCACAAAAAAGCCAACTGAGAACAAACCCTAAGGAATCTGCTGCTGACAGAAGCGTGCCAGGTTCAGATATATATGCCAGTGCACATAGAACACACTTCTCGACTGCATGCTGGGCCAGTGATTTTCCAGTAACTAAATAAAGCAGCCAGAAACGGCATTTCCCTGATTTTCACTGCCTTGTTTTCTCACTCCTTTTGGGCGCACTTGCTGCGCGTTTTGTCAGGAACTGCCAAACATCAGCAAATGAGCTGAGAACTACAGCCCAAATGAACTCTGTAGCAGAAGACAAGCACATCAGGCTGTTGACCAAGGTCCTTCCCTTCAACACATCTGCATTAGCAGAGAGGAAACAAAAGGCATCTATCTAAAAATAGAATTATTGACCATTTAGGTGTTGCTATTTTCATCAGAGATTAATGAATGTTTTAAAGCTTCGGTTCGCTTGGTGCTTCTCAAAGAAAACATAGCAGACTTGGGCGAAGGGAAAGCAGCTGTACTACCTACATAAATGCTTCTAAACGCTGAGCGGCTGTTTGTAGCCTCTGGGCACAGACTGGCCCAGAAACAGTGGGAAGCAGAGGGCAATGGCTGTGGTTATGAATGTATAAGTGCAGGTATGGAGGCAGAGAAGGAATGTAAATTGGAGCTGATTTCTTGGTCAAACTTTGCCTGCAGTTGTGCATTTAATGAAGGAGTGCTAGCCTTAAATGGGTCTTGTAGTCCTTCTGGGTGAATCAAACTAAGTTACAGACCGGTTTTCTTACTAAAGGTAGTAGGAAGACTACACACAGGGGAGCCCACCCGTACTGCCCAGCCATAGGATCTCTCCAGGCTATGACCCTGCAAAGAAATGCAGTGGGATAGCATCAAAGTTCCAGGGCTTTAAGTTTGGAGATACCATCTGCTACTTCAGAAAATGTATGAAAAGGCATGGAAATCTACTCAAAGTCGATGGGGATGGAGGGATAACCTGAAATGACATAGCAAGATGGGCGGGATACACGTTGCCAGGTGGGAAAGGGAAGCAGTAAGAACAATCGTTGCTTGCTGTGGGGTCAGTGCTGTGGCAGACGGCAAGCCAGAGAGATGCAGCAGCAAGAGGTGAGGCTAGGTCACACAGAGGTGGGGGAACAGCAGTGTTGTCCGGGAGGCAACGGATGGAAGGAGCAGCAAGGAAGAAAGAAATTAAGCATCGAGTGGGCAGAGGCTGTTGGGTCTACTCAGCCATGGGCACGCTGAGAGCAGAGTATGAAATGCTGGTCCATTGCACGGGCATGGGTGCTCCTTCCTTCCTACCCTTCAGGCTGGCCACAGGGAGCTTATGGAGCCCAAGGGTTATGGCTGCAGATCGGGAAGGATGTGGTCAAGAGAGGCACAGTGATCTTGGATGAGTCGTCCATCCTCAGTGCTGGGAGACGGAAACACAGATTCAAGGGGAAATTTACTGGCACTAAACAGTAAATACCTCCATGGGGGAGTCTGGATTTCATGTGAAAGGTAGGGGGGTGAAGGCAGACACAGCTTCACCCCCTCCTACAGTGAACCCAGTTGGTGGCAGGGCAGCATGCTGTTGTGGTCTGAGGCCCAGGATGCAATCAAAGCCCACCTTTGCAATTCAGCTTTGCAAGTGCTTGTGTTCTCAGTTATACCACGCTGTCGACTGAGGTGCATGGAAACGTGGTGGTAGCCCTGGCCTTGGCTGCAGAGTCGCCTGGAAGGAGCAGGAGAGCTGGTGACAGGGACAAGTCCTGTGGCTGGCACCGGGACAGGAGGCCTCCTAAGCCCGACCCAGCCACCCTCAGGTGGCTACCCTTTACAATACCAATGGATAATTCACAATGAATCCTGACATTTTATCTACACATTTCACCTGACATTATTTCATCCTATCTAGTGTCATCTGATCCACCTTTTAAGTCCAAACTTCAATATGCAGTTACCTAAAAAAAGAAAGAGTCCTGACGCATAAGAGCCTAGAAGCTAGAGTTCAAAGCATAAGAAACAGTAGGTCAATATTAAGTCACACCTTGGCAATTAGAGGGAAAAATAAAGACAGTTAACTCAGAGCCATGTGAAGCTTTATGCATTCAAAAACACCAATAGTGTTTTATTCAGAAAAAAATAAACAGCCTCATTTGGAATGAGATTAACATTCACGTGAGATGACATTTGCCATGATTATGTGAGCCAGAAACATATTTTGCCCCAACAATACAGGAGTCTAATCCTCATAGAGGCAACAAGACTCCCTGCTCCTCCCAAATGCCTGCATAGCCATTCCATTCCTACTGACCTGTCTGAAGTTTCTGCTGGTGTTGAGTTGATCTTTGGTTCTCCCTTCAGTTAGTTGATTATTTTCTGGTTTAGCTTCTCTATCAGTCCATCTTATTTAAACTACACCCTGTAAATTTTTTTTACATTTTTTCCTAGGAGGCTTTCTAGACTTCAGCCAGATGGGGCCTCTCTTCTTTCCCTTGGCTCTACTCACTGTGAGGAGAATAAAAGCCTCCTCTGTTCTCTCTGGACAGGTTTCCAGCACTTGTAGGATGGTTTATCCAGAAGGAGCATTTCATATTCTTCCATGCTGCAATAGACACTGTAGACAGAGATGCAACTATCTTCACTGCTGAGGAAAACCGAAACTTAGAAAATGCTCTCTTCCATCCCTCTTTTAGACCAAGACAGGAGACAGAGCTTGGGGACTCTCCCCGCCCCACCATCCTTGACCTCTCAAGAAGTCTTTGCTCTCCAAGTTCTTTCTCTCACAGGACCACAACAGCCAGAAGAGACCTCTGGCTGTCTCTGGTCCAGCACCCCGACAGCTTGGATCAGTTCATCAGCACCTTCTCCAGTCTGGAGTGAACTGTCTCCAAGGATCCCACACCTCACTGGGGTCACTAGTCCCTGTTGAACTATTTGATCACCTTCTCAGGGCCCTTGCTGAGCCATCACCTGGAGCTATGCTGAAACCTTTATCAAATACTAGAGAAGCAGGCAGGGAGGGGACTGCACCCACTTGGGTCGTCCTTTGGGCCCTGCTCAGCTGTGGCTCTCTCTGGACAGCTGGTTCTCCACAAAAGGTAGTGCTTGAGGTTGCCCACAGTGAATGCACAGAGACAGGCACTTAGAAATAAAATTTGCACTAATAATGACTTTTTTGAGGTTCTTCCTCCTCCATCTTGGTCTTTTCCATCCCCACATGTAGGAAATTCTGCATCTGAGAGGAACTCAGGACTGCACAGGACTTAACACACTTTAATACCCCTGTGTACCATGCTAGAAGGGGCATGTGCAAGTGTACCTGCCCAGTGGCTACTACTGATAGAAAACCAGCCTTCACTGTAAACACACACTTGACGGAACATCTGACCTTCCTTTTCCTGGCAAGCAATTGTCTTGCCCCAAGTATAAATACATTCTTTAGAAATACATAAATGCATAACTTAAAACCTGCTTTGACGCAGGCAGGACTCACAAGGAAAGAAAACCATACTGTGACCCCGGGGGAGAGCTTATACATTCACAGAGTTTTATCTGGGTCCCTTGTTCAAGCCGTGTGTCCCTTGCACAAGTGTGATGAGAGTCAGCAGTTGTAGTTGGGTTTTGAGGCCGTGCCACTGCTGTAACACGGGTCTGTAGTGCTTATGGGTTTCTTAACACCTTTAATGCTGCAACGTTTGCTTTCAGGCAAAGTCTAACTTGCAGAAAACATCAGCCAGCGCCCTTGACTTTAAGTGATGTTGGGTTTTGCCTGGAAATGTTATGACTTGTCGGGTGGCCCTGTCCTCCGCCAGACACGATGACAACTCCTTGCTGATCTCGACTGCTCCCGTAGGACAGGGGTTATTTCCAGCGGGCTTCAGGCCCTACACGCCGCAGGGTGCAGATGGGAGAAGCCTTTCTGAAAAAGCAGCCTTGGCCTCATTTTGACAGGGCGATCACTGAGGCTGGAAAGCAGGTGATGGACTTTGATGTATTCAGCACTTGAATACCTGTTGCCTCTTTTAAAAATAGCAGTTCCCAAGGCTGGGCAAGCCAGCCCGCAGGGGTCAAGGGTAGTTCTGCCCTGGGCCAGCCCGGAGCAGTGCCGAGCAGAGCTCGCTCAGGTCGCTCTCATCGTTCTCCTCTGGTTCGCTGCTGGAGTTGGAGGGGTTGCTGCTGGGCAAGCTGTGGCCAGAGCCTGTCCTCAGAGAAGCTTGCCCCTTCGGGTCCATGCTCAGTGCCGACGCATCCCGGAGGCACACGCTGCCGGCGCAGGCAGGAGTTCTCTGGTAGTTTGGCTGGGAGTAATTCCTCTGGCTGAAAAACTGCCCTAGCAGAGATTTCTTGAGGGTTGTTTGCAGACTTTCACAAGTCCTCTGCTTTGTCTTCAGCTGGGTGTAATGCAAATCCAACTGCAGGACCACGTCCGTCTGGAAGGGAGGAGCAAAGGACACAAAGTGAATTGGAGACTAAGACTTGAAGCAGAGCTTTTTCACTGTTGCCACTGTCAACAAAAATGATGGACTTGGCTGGCTGTTCTGCAGGCTCACAGCCCCATGCTGTGGCGTGATGGAGCAATGCTACTGCCAGAGAAAACGAGCTGTTACATACCCTCATGACATTTGTGGGCCTGAGCCATAGTTTCTGGATTTCAGGACTTCTCCTGAAATCAGGCCACCTCACTTGAGACCTCATCAGCTCAGTCAGGGAACTGTCACCGAGAGCATCACCCCCAGGATGCTGGCACAGGGGAGCAGGAGGGGAGAGGGACTGCACCCAGGCAAGCTGCACCCATGTGAGGAACAGCACGACATCTGTCCTGGCCATGGCACTGGACTGCTGCACACGCGAGAGGAAACCATGCAAGGGGAGGGATATGAACCACTTAAATAAAGCACACATCACATAGTAAAACGCAACGGTTTTAAACAGCAGTGCTCCACAGGGATCCATTCGCAGTCTAGCACTATTTTAGATTTTTATAAAAGATGGTGAAGAAATCAGAAAATAACCATATTCATGGCAGCTAAATCCCTGAACGTGAACCCCTAGCACGGGGCTGTGCCTGAGACGCCTGGCTGTACAAAGTAGGTAGATGTATAATGGAGCAAGAAGAAGATTTTGGCAAGCAATGCAGGGTCCAGGTCTCACGTCTGCACTTAAAAGCAATGCTGAACACTTGGGAAGGGTTCAGAAAAGAGCTCCAGGAACAATCAAGGACTGAAAGAGCTGCCATATGCCAAGGCACGTCACGCACTCAGCAAATGGAGCTTGTTGTAGGCAGATCCAGGCAGCAGCTCGAGAGCAACGTTTGGTGTGAGCCTGCGTGGAGCAGAGCAGATAAGCAGCTGGCAAAATCCACTGGCTGGGTGTTAAAGGGGAAAAAAAAATCAAATGAGAAACAAGGTGCACACTGCTATTTGGGGAGAGATAATCTGCTGGAAAAGACAAGCCAGGGGGCTAGCAATTCTGCCTCTCTCCATGGTCTTTAAATAGTTTGAGAGTCTTTTGAAGTGTGCCAAAGAGGCATAGCTTGGATCAGGCGTGGTGGTGTCACCCTGATGGCAGGGGATAAACCCTCCTGCTGCTCAGGATCCTGGCCAGCCCGTGAGCCCATCTCTCAGGCAAGTACACAACCTAGTGAGACATCCTTAATCTGAAATATTTGGGCTAGTCTGATCTCCCCTAGGCTGATACAGGCAAAGAACAGCCTCCCTGGCCTGGCAGCGTGAAAGGCCAGAGCAAACCAAGAGAAAGAGGATTGCTTTTGTGCCTTAAAGATCAACAAGCTCCTCTTACATCGATCTGGATGTTACACTGGCATCATCCAGTCCCAGGCATCATCCGCATGGAGTCACAAGACACAAGGTCAGAGGGGCACATCCAGCTCGAGCCAGTGGGACTGGGAGTAGTAGTTACGTGAGGCTACAGGAGAACCGCGGAGATTTGCACCTGGCAGCTCTCTACCTGAATTTTCTGTAGTCCACAGAGCTGGAAGACGCAGTCCAGCTCCTCCTGCTTGTACACAGAGGCGAGCAGAGACTCCACTTGGTCCAGGCGGCTCTCTTTCAGGATGGCCACATCGTCCATCTCCTGGGTCAGGAAAACAAGAGGAAATGCAAGGAAATTTCAGTGTCAGCCTGGGCATGGACGCACAGCTGCCCATCAAACACGCTGCTTCTCTGCACACAGCAATGCCCGGGGCTGGCCTGTGCCCTTGACACTTTGGCTGGTGGAAATGCTGCAAACCCTAATGGAAGTACTACAGAATGCAAGCAACGGAAATACAGAGATTTTACACACCCGCCTTGTGCATATCAACGGGAAGACCTAGCTAAACATCCCTTGAAGGTATCTACCAGGAAAATTATGGTATAATGGGATTTCCAGCAGCGTAGATAGCAGCAGCAGCTGGTATCACAACCACCTGTAGCGTAAGCGGTGTGTTGAGGAGGGAGAAAGTTTTCTGAGGGCATAGCTGGAGGAAGCTCTGAGTTGTGCCCCCCACCATCTACAGAACTGTCAATTCTTGCTCAATTACTCAAACTTATAATCTTCATTAACGGTCTTTTATCGTGGAGCTGCAAATAGCACAAGAACAGACAAGGGAATATGTGCCTTATGAAATAGCATCTTGCTTTGGATTTGAGCCCTCTAGGATGGGTGGCAGCCTACAGTCCACCAGCCCCTTCCATGCAAAGATGATTCCCTCTGCCAGTTGGCTCCGGCAGCTACCACGGCCCGATCCTGCCGACCTGCCTTGGCCAATGTTAGAATGTGCTGGCCTGGCTTTGGCCATGGGAGCTAAGCAGCCTGGGTGGGCTCACTGCAGCCACACATAAAGCCGGTGGCATGTAAGGAGGGTCCGACCCTTGCAAAACTTTCTCGCTGTTGGCAGGAGAAGTTGCACTGGGTGATGAAAGAGGCTGTTAGGACATTGCAGGGGGGCAGAGGTTAAAGAAGCCCTGGGAGCTCTTACTAGCCTTTACAGACCTTCCCCAAACTGCTGCCTACAAGCAGCCAAAGCAATTTGTTTCTAGCCAGGAAAATATTGGCGGTAGAAGCTAAAATGTTGATCCCAAATGCTGGCTGGGATCTGCAGGCACCAGGGTCACCCCTGCTTGCAAGGCTGGCAGAACAGGAGTAAACACCATTGCTGATCCAGTAGGTTCACTGGAGGCAGGCTGAAGAAATACCATTTACCTCTGTACAAAGCCAAGCCAAATCCCATCTCCGCACCTGGCAACTCATTACTGGAAAGATAAACTGGAGGAAGCTTAGGGAAGATCAGGGCAGTGAATGGAGCTGGCAGAAAGGGAGATGGGTGTGCCAACAAGGGGAGGACACAGCTCACAGGGGGATGGAGCAGCTCTCCTGCTCAGGGACCCTCATCCTGGTTCCTTCCACCACCCTGAACTGTGCCTGAAACAGGAGACAGGCTGCAATGCAGAGCACCTTCTGCAAATGAACACTGCCCTCTCCTGTTCTCTCCTTCCCTGGCTCATTGCATCAGGTACCTGCTCCCAGCTACCCTGATACCGTCACTGCTATGCTAAACCCAGCAGCCAGGTTAAACTAAACCTGGAGACCAAAGAAAGAGACACAAAGCAGATCATCCTGGATGCCACTAACACAGGGCTTCGGCAGGAGGGCTGCAAAAAGGAGCGAAGCGGCCCTACTGTGTCCAGCCAGCTCCACCCTCCAGCCCATGCTTAAGGAAGGACAGGATGCGCATGCTGCCAGCCCTGCCCAGGGTGAGCCTGCCCTGCCCAGGGTGAGCCTACCTGCCAGCCTCCTGCGATGGGAAAATCAGTGACTTTCCGAGTCAAAGGTGGTGTCTGTGCTTTCAATAGCCTTTATGGACTCTTATGAAGGTGTCAAAGTCATTTTTGAACCCTGCTAGACTTGTAATACCCATGACATCCTAATCACTAGGAGGAAAATGGTCCATGGCCAGAAGTCCTCCTCACAGTCACCCCACTGCTAGTCCCCTCTCTTCCCCATATCTGATGATGCCGTAGCGCTCTCCTCCAACCTTCTCCGTAGCCACCTCATTGCTGTTTCCGCACATGTCTTTTGACTTCTGCAGTCCCGCCTTCCCCTGGCGCATCCCCACACCTGCAACCTCTCCAAGAGTGGCTCCTCCGGGGATTCATCAGCCTGTCGGAGCTGGGGTTGGGCCACATTCCCTTTTGTCTCCTTGCAGGCACAGATGTGCTCTGGATCAGACAACCTCTAAGCGCCTGCTTTTGTAATTGTGATAGCAGCCTTTGCAGACACTGTGAATCTTCAGCAATTAATATCGCAGTTGGGTTTATGCTAGCAGAGCAGGGCTGCTCAGATCTGTGCTAATGCACTGGACTCTTCTCCCAAACGCCTGTTTATTGCTCTGCAATTTTGAGCCCCTTGAAGTTGGGCCACTCTTTTTTTCAGTCTAAGAAATATCCGGTGTGGAACGAAGCCAGTCCCAAGTGCTGAACATCCAAAATAGATGTGCTGTTTCTCTCTGGCACAGACCTGGGAGCATCCTGAAGTGAAGGAGCAAATGCTCAGCACTGTGGGGAAATGCCCAAAATCCCTTCAGCATCCACGCAGGGAGGACCTCCCAGCAGCCCAAGAGATTAACAGATTAAATGACTGCATCATTAACTGATTTTGGATTTGACGGCCAGCCACGTGCTGCCAACCTGCTTCTTCACATGAGGTTGAGCCTGCGTCCTGTTCCTGAGGCTAGGACCCTCCCCACCAGGATATGGACCCTACAGGAGAAGGGACCAAAGGCATCGCGTGGCCCAGAACACACAGATTTGATGACACACGTCACGCCTGACAGATGCATGTCCAGGTGCTCTAAGGGATCCACATGGGTGGTGATTCTGCAACACCCTTAGGCAAAACCCCTCCCAGACATTCACTTTTTTTACCATGCAAATATCATGTCCAACCTGGATCTTCCTTACTGCAATTCAAACCATGACTTCCTTCCACGTTGGAAACAACTTTTTATATATTTGAAGGCTCCCTATCCACCAATTTTTGCTTTTCTTGCCTAAACCACAATTCTCTTGCTCTTTCCTTTTATTACTTTGGATGTGCTTTAGTTGGCACATTTTTTTCCATGAAGCACGGACCCAAAGCTGGACCCAGTGTTCCAGCCTCAGCAACAGTGACAAGAGCCAGAGAGGATCTCACACAAATCTTGGAGCTCTTGTTTACAACCTTGGCACAGTTTTCTCGCCTGCTTTTGTTGCACTAGCTATTGTGGACTTTGACCAGAACTGGTACCCCAGTCGTTTCCCACCCTGTGCTTACACTACTGCTTATTCCTGCCCACAGGCAGGAACTTGCATATCCTCCTAATGCAGCCCAAGACGCCATTCGACATCTTTGCTGTGAGGGCACATGGCTGGCTCATGGTCAACCTAGTGTCCACCAGGACACCCAGGGCCTTTTCTGCCAAGTTGACTACCAGCCTGTCAACCACCAGCTGTACTTGTACATGGGATTATTCCTCCTCAGGTGCAGGACTTTGCACTTCCCCTTGCTGAACTTCATAACGTCCTGTTGGCCCATTTCTCCAGCCCGTCCAGGTCCCTCTGGATGTCAGCACAACCCTCTGGTGCATCAGCCACTCCTCCCAGTTTTGTGTCAGCAGCAAACTTGCTGAGGGTGCACTCTCCCCATTATCCAGATCATTAATGAAGATGTAAAACAGTATTGGTCCCAGTACTAATGCCTGGAGCTCCCCATTGGTGGCCTCCAGCTGGACTTCATGCTGTTGATCACAACCTTTTGAGCCTGGCAGTTCAGTCAGTTTTCAATCCACTTCACCATCTACTTATCTAGTCTGTTATCTCATCAGCTTGTCCATGAGGATGTTACAGGAGAGAGTGTTGAAAGCCTTGCTAAATCAAGACAAACAATATCCACTGCTCTACCCTCGTCCACCGAGGTAGTCATTTTGACGCAGAAGGCTATCAGGTTATCAGGCGTGGCTTCCCCTTTGTAATCTATGCTGACTGCTCCCAGTCATCTTCTTCTTCTTGCTGTGTTTGGAAATGGCTTCAGGGATTATTGGCTTCATCACCTTCCCAGGGATCAAGGTGAGGTTGACCAGCCTGTAGCTCCCCAGATCCTCGCTCTTGCCCTTCTGGAAGGCAGGAGTGACACTGGCTTTCTTCCAGGCCTCAGGAAGAACACCATGAGCTAGCTGATGGAGGGTGGCCTCGCAGCCTCATCGCCAGCTCCCTCAGCACTCCTGGGTGCACCCTGTCAGGTCCCATGAATTTGTGAATGTCCAGTTTGTGTAAGTGCTCCCTGACCTGGTCCTCCTCCACCGGGTGTAAGTCTTCCTTGCTCCAGACCCTTTCCCTGGTCTCAGGGGTCTGGGAGTCCTGAAGGCTGGTCTGACCCGTAAAGACCGAGGTGAAGAAGGCATCGAGTACCTTGGCCTTTTCCATGTCCTGTGTCACCAGGGACCCTGCCCCATTTAGCACTGGGCCCATATTTCCAGATGCTGAAAGGAGCCCCGTGCCCTCCTGCAGACACCCGTGCATCTCTCTGTGGTCCCACAGGCAAGAGTGGGTGGCCTCGCTGTGGATGTCTAACATGGGGCAGATGCTAATGTGGGGCAGATGAATGGCAATCTGGTGGGAGGATGGGCTGCCACATCAGCAGACACCACTGGAGGTCAGTGTGAGCTAGCACCGCTGTGGAGCAGGGTAGGGATGGGGATCCTACCACCCTGGCTCTAATGGGGTCCCTTTTTGGTCTCCCCAATCCCTCCTGAACTAGCTCCAGATGCAGGAGCAAGCAGCTGGGTCCCCCTTTCCCCACAATTGCTGATGTGGGGTGGATGCACACAAACACGTGCAGACACACACACACACACACACGATTTTCATGCGTGGTTAGGGAGCTCACGAGGGGAAACGATGCTCCGGCTTGGTAACGGGCAGGATCAGGCTCCGAACTCCCGCTGGACGCACCACTCTGCATCAGTGACCGCAACGTACTTAGGGGCAGCGTCCCTCCACGAGCAACAAGGGCCGAAAAATCCACCACAGTCACGCTACGCTTCAGCAAAAGGACTACAGAAAATGAGGAAGATGGTTAGCAAAAAGGAGCAGCAAATTAAATCCTTAGAGGTGGCACGGAGACCACCAGAAAAGACCATGCTGTGCATATGGTCTGTTAGGAAAGGTGTGAAAAAGGGTGCAAGGAAGCTGGTACAGCTCAACTGGGAACACATACAGGACGATATATTGTTGCATTAAGATAGATTAGCACAGCGGGCTAAGAAGGCATCATTCAAAAAGCCAGATCTGCTTCCAAACACAGAAAACAGAAAGGCTCTTTATCTCAATCAGATTAAATGCAATAATTGGTCCGAGGAGTAACTGGTTAAAGGCATCAAAATGGGCACCAAATCTATTTTGCGATGCATTAGGAGCAAAGCAGGCAGTTTGCAGGGCACTGATACGTGGAACGAGCACTCAAAGAGGTGTTTGCAGAGAGGATTATTTGCATCAGAGGTAGCAAAGAAGGGTACCCTTTTCCACGTGCGTTCAGCCTTTCCCAGCCCTCGGGACCCCTCGGGCTCTCCATAACCCTCCTGCCTCCTCTGCCCTGGGGAAAGGAGCCCGGCAGGAATTGAGGGGAAGGGGACCAGCGTCTCTGCCAGAGGACTCACGGTGGACCGGCAGAGCAGGAGACGGGCGTCAGCGACGTGGACCGGGGGGGGCTGCAGCTTGGCGCACACATACATCACGTTGGAGAAAAGCCGGTGGAAGCGGAGCTCCACCTGTGCCCCGCAGGGGAAGGTCACCATTTCGCTCACCGGCTCTGGAAGGGAAAGCCCAGCGGGGTCAGCTCTTCAGAGGGTACCACCAACACCTCCCCGCAGACCGGTGTCCCTGAGGGGCACGCGGACCCCCAGCTCTCTCCTCCCCCCCACCTGGTAGCCCTCCCTGCACCCTGCATGGCTCACCGTGGCCGAACCCCCAGCACTCGGCAGCTGCTCCCAAGGGACAGATCGGGTCTGTCAGGGACCGGGCTTCCTTCAGAGTGTGTTTGATCTCCATCACCTGCTTCCCAGTGACCAAGGGATCCCGGCCGATGTCTGGGAAAGAGATTTTAGAGGTGCAAGGGTCACTCCAGGTTCCTTATTTATCGCCCTGCCTTTCAGACGGTACATGAACATCTCGGTACTGCTGCCAGGTTACTAAAAGCTTGCACAGGGTACGGCCTGCAATTTGTTTTTTAGGGATGGATGGCTGGCTGGGATGGCTGGGATGGGGTGGCATGGAGCCACTCAGTTTCTGCTGAGATCTCTTCTCATCCCTGCTACTGAAGCAAGTGGTTTCTAGCTCATCCCTTACCTTCTAACACATCCTCCAGCATGTGTGTAACCTTCTTCTCCTGCAAAATATGTTTCTTCAGATATTTCATGAAGATCCCAGAGCTGAACTCCCCATCCTGCAACTCATAGGCTTCTGCATCTTCACTCCTGCAAGAGTAAGGACTTGTCCTCACCTTTCTGCGACAGAACAAAGCCCTGGGGGTGACTCAGGGCTTGCCAACTCCATCCAGACTCTGTTGGCTGAGTCCAAGTTAGCTCCTCACGCAACGGCGCAAAGTGCTTGGTTTTGGCCTAGGAGAGGGTGGGAAGGGCATGGGATGGGAAAAAGCAGCGGAGGGGGACAGGAGAGGAGAGCACAGCCTTTTTTGCCAGCCTGGGTGGGTGACAGCAGTTGAAAAGCCAGCGGAACTGGCACTGGAGCAGTAAGCAATGTTCATTCTCATCTCATGAGGCTTCAGGTAACATGCTTGTGGCACACGTGCCTTGGGAATCAGGCTCAGGCATGGAAGGACAGATTACAGGAGCTGATGCCACCTTCATGCATAACCTGTAACTGATGCACAGGCTGCCACTAGCGATGTCAGGAGGAAGAAAAGAAGTGTCTGAACAGGAAACGCTAGAGATGGAGGGTGAGAGCCAGAGAAAACATGAGCAAAGCTCTCTCAAGCCTCCAAAGCCACCACGCATGAAGGGATGCGAGGAGATATGGCTGTGCCAGCATTTGGTCCTGTGTCACGGCGCGGGCACAGCAAAGTGCACTTACGTGGCGTAGCCGTAAACGGTATTGCCCCAGGGCTCCAGCGGCTGTACCTGGGAGAGGGCACACTCTGGGTTGTACCTGGAAGAGGAGACAAAGGCATGAGTCACTGTCGAGGACACCCACCAGCATGTGCCTGGAGGGCATGTGGAGCCCATGTGCTCCACCGAGTCCATCTCCTATGGATGGCAATAAGATCAACCCTCACTTCAAATATAACCAGCCATGTTCCTTGGGCAGCAACAGAGGCTAAACCTAGGAGTCCTACAAAGAACTCAGACCACGGGAAAATGAGTAGATAGGGCCAGCTTTGACCTCTCTGCACTGGTGAGCTGCTCCCTGCCCTGCAAGTGAGCCTGGAGCTGTGGATGCAACCATGCCTCCTCACTCCTGAGGCTGGTTTGTCACAAATCCAGGCAGCAGCACAGTGCAGAGCACATACGGGTTCACTCTGGCCCAAGGGACAACTGTCCCTAAAGAACTTGGAGGTGTGCACATCACATGGCTACAGCTCAGCTGCCTGTCCCAAGGGTCTGGGGTGCCCCACTGCTCCCTTCCAGCCCATGCACACACCTTCTGCCCCAGGACACCAAAGCACGCTACGGCTGGTACACCTCCAGATCTCACTGAGAGATGGGATCAGGACACACGCCCAGGTCTCGAAGCCCAGAACTGGTCCTGGCACCCTGGTCTAGATACAGCTCAATGAGCACAGACCCTGTTATTTTCAAGATCAGGTAGATCTGGGGTGACAGTCCTGGTTTCCACCAAAAAAGATATCATGGTTGCACTTAATGGCCAAGCCTTGCCCATCTGACTGCAGCCAGACTGAACAGCATGGGGGCCAGCTGCCTCCAGTTTACACCAGTGACTTGGAGCTGTTCCCAATTGCACAGAGATGAGAGCCACGCACAGAGGCGGCATTATTTGGTGTTATTTAATTCCAGCACAGTTTCCTGGGGCGGAAGCTGGCACGCTAAGGAGAGCAGAAGGGATGGTTGTACCGCAAGCAGCCAGCACGTTACCTACTGCTGGTGGCGCAGTCTGGAGATATTTAATTGCAGTATTCATTTGGCTTGTGTAAGTTTTCTAAAGGTGATCAGAAGAGAAAATGTGGAAAAGGAGATATGCTTCTAAATAAGAACACTGAACAGAGAGATTTATCTGCCCCTCAGCTACTCCTAAATTAATGCAGAAATCTGTGATTCCAGGTCCGAGGAGAAACAAGACATGGGATCCCAAAATAAACTGCGGTCCTGTTGTCGCCGTGCTGGGGACATCCACCCGAGGCTGCAGACACGAGTTGATGCAAACCTTCTGTGATGGCACCAGCAGGCATCCACAGCTCCAGCAAGGCTGGAGCTGCACACAGCAGAAATGCTGGCTGTGGTCCCCTGCCCCAGCAGAAGACAAGCTTCAGCAGGGGCTTGAATTTCCAGGGGCATTTCCAGATGGTGACCGAACACAGAGAGAGACCTGACAGCAGAGAAGGTGGCAGCGCTCCCTCCTGCTTCAGGCTCCAAAAAAGTCTCATTTGTACAGCACATCTTATGCAACCCAGTTCTGATCTGCATCCCAGATAGGAGATGGTGTCCTTCTGTCCTAAGCAGCACACGCTAGAAACCCTCATAAATCAGGGAATTCCTGGAAGAGGCAATTGCATCCACTCAAAATCAGCACATAAATGTACAAGGCTACACACAGGCTCTGCGTTCCTGGTTCCTCCTCTGCTGAAGCTGAACATCTGCTACCACTTGGCAAAAGAGGATGTGTTTCTCATCGCCTTGGCATTTCTGATGCCAACATATGGGGTGAAGAGATACTCCGGGTGAGATCCGTCTTAGCACAGGCACAGGTCCTCCCGGCTCATGCATGGCTAAGTGAACCATCGACAGACTCGCAGCACCAGTCCAACGAAAAGGGCGTCGGGAAAGGAGGCCACAGGAGCCCTGTTTTAAGGAGTGGTGTAAACACACGCAACTATGAAATCCAAACTTTGTGCTGAGCTGAAATGGTGACTTCTCAAGGAAAATGAGCTCGGGAGACAGCTTCTACAGCAATCTCCTGCAAGCCCAGGGATAACACCTGGGGCAGGAGAAAGAAAAAGAGCCACACAACCATGCCTAAACATCACAGCAGTTCTCACATCGCATCCTTTTCCCAAAGTGCCATTAAGACTCCACTAGAGCACGGAAACTGCTGGTGACGCCAAGAAAGGAGACATCAGCTCAAAAGCTATTTCATAGATCATCGCCATTCGTGTTAGCAATCCCCATGCGGCCTCCACGTCACCACGCTGCCCTCAGATGGGCTACCAGCAGCCTAGAGGCACGCTAGCCCATCTCCACCCATGCATCTGCAAGAACCACACGCTCCCACTTGGCTGCAAGCCGTCCCCTGCCTGGTGTTGTGCTGGGGAGAGCAGCAAGGTGCTGCTGCATGTGCTAGGAAGGTACTCAGCAGTGCAGGGAAGCAACTCGCTCCGCTCTCAGCGGCAGCAGTGAGCGAGAGGAAGGAAGGGGATGCTTCGCTACGGGGCGTTCAGGGCAGGTACCAAGGGACAGCAAGCTCCAGCAATGCTGGCAACTGAGAGCTGCGGCAGGAGAATAAGTCCCAGTGCAGCCAGCTTGTAAGCAATTCAAAGCGAGTGTTCCTACCTCTGCAGCTAAAAGGCATCAAAGATTTAACACCTTTCCAGGGGCTGGCAGCTCCTTCAGGGCAGCGATATCAAAATCCCTGTCATCTTTCTGGTTCTTAGTGCAGGAACCACAGAAGGAAGAGGGAGATTTTTCTGCATTTGCCCTCCAGGTCTTTTCTGACCTGTAAATCTGCCTCAGGAGACCAAAATAAATAAACTAATGACAGCTTCTACTGGAATAGTCTACCCACCTCTGCTGAAAACAGGCAAGTAGTAATTTTCTGCAGCCCACAAGCTGCAGGATGGAGACCTGCAGGCCAAGGGAGGATGATGGGCTTTTCGCAGGCAGAGGGGAAAAAGCTGATCCCTGACCTCAGCAGCAGCCTGGGTCCCACTTCACGACATGACCACTTCAGAAGCATTTAAGGCCAGTAAAAACCAAGTAGCACGGCTTAAGATATTTTCCCCATCACGTTGTACTCTCCTCACTGAGACGTTAACAAAAACACGGCCAGGAGAAGAGAGGTGAGCTAAACAGTCCCAGCCTGAGCATATGGGGAAACACGTACCGTGAAAGCCCAAGGTCAGCCAGATGCTGCTACAGCCTGCCAGGGCTGGATGTTTTGCGGCAGGGCATTGAAACACGGAAAGACAAACGCTATGATGAGTTTCAGCCAACAATTTATGCCAGGGCAGAGCCAGTCCTCTGCAGGCTTTAGGTGAATTGCCTGTATGCGCCACACTGCTTCACCCTGAAAAACCAAGGGAGGGTCTCCAGCCCCTTCTCTCCAGCAGATCTCAGGCAGCATCTGATGCTCTCTGCACCTAATACGTGACTGACTGGGCTTCCCAGGAGATCCTGCAAGACCTGGCAGTCTTGCTGATTTGATGACACAGCCCGATAAACTTTGACAGAGGCCTGGGCTCAGCAGCACAATGGGGGACATAGCCCGGGCAATCCATGGGAACACCCCACATGGTTGTGTAGAAGCCCACTGCTGAAGCAGGGGCTGAGGCTGGCAGCCGTTTCCCCCAACCCCTTGAAATGCCACGCTTTGCCCATCCTGGCTGAGGAAGGGGGAAGAGCACCCTACCATTTCCTGCAGGTGTCCAGCAGGATGAGGTTCAGGGCCGTCTGCTGCTGCTGCATCTTCTGGAGGATCCTCTGCACGCTGATGCAGTTCTCAGGGGCATAGGGTTGTGGAGCATCAACGGGGACCATGTAGTTCCTCCCCGAATGTTCGTACCCGTGACCGGCATAGTAGAATATAGCTGGGAACAGGGAGAGGAGAGGATGCGTCACGATGCGAACCTGCAGGTCTGTAACCAGCTCCCCACGGCCGTGTCCCACCTCCTGTCCTGAAGGGATATTGGTGCAGGGCAGACCTAGACCAGTAGCACCTATGAAACTGGAGCTACGCTGACCTCCCCATTTTGACTATTTTCCAGTCCACTCCCCTCAGCAGAGTTGGAAGCAGTACTGTGGTTTCTCCTGTACTTGTGGTTTCCAGCACCGTTCGTCAGGAGATCCCAAAGTCACTGGGTTTACATGCTTCCATAACCACCTGTGCTACAACACCCAAGCTCGGCATCTGCCAGGCTGAATAGCACCTTTGTTACAAGTTTTGGTTAATCATCAGCTCTTTGCAAGAATATGACAATAGACAAAGTATTTTACTGCGATGAAAAGTACATTAACAGCCTTTTAAATGAGAAGCTCCTCAGCTTCCTAGTTTTGGAGGAGAGACTAGCAATGGATTAGGTGACAGGAAACACTCTCCAGCTTTCAAAGGTCTGCTTGTATTTACACACCTATATGCTGGTGAAAAATGAGATAGAGACAGAGAGAGATGAGTTCTCCAGATGTCCAGAACACGTGGACCATGCGCTTCAACAACCTCAGACCAGATACCAGCCCTGTAAGGTGGGAGAGGAGTCAGGCTCATCCAGGTGTTGGTGGGAAGTCGAATACCCAACAAGAATTTTGGTTTCGAGATTTACTCTTAAGCACATGAAACTTAGTAATGGTCTCTGCTTTCACAAGAGATGGCAACACGGGGACATCCAGCTTGGAAAGCCGGCACTGAGGAGCTCGGCATGGCCCAAGCTGGTGCTTCTCTCCAACCCCAGTGTTCGGCGAAGGGCCTTCCTTCTGCACAGGGATCCCCACGTGGGCTGTAGCTTCCTGAAACAAAGCTGCACAGTGGCTGGCTACCCCTTCCCAGCACTGATGCAACTGCTTGGGGAATGCTGGCGAAAGCCAACCTGGGGAACTGAAATGGGTTAAAAATAGCTCTGCGAGGTGACGCAAACAGTTGCACTACCGCAGCTGAGGGACAGTGAAGAATGAGAGGTCAGAAATGGGAACAAGTGGCTAAGAGGCAAAAGCAGGAGAAATTCTTCAGTCAGATTCACTGCCAAAGCCCACGCTTCATTGAGTAACCTCTCCTCTGCGTTTCCCTCCACTGTTCCTGCCCCTGTAGTTCGCAGGACACTCGCTTTGATGTCTGATGCTGCAAGGGATGCAGTGAATGGGGCAGGAGCTGAAGGACTGAAAGCATAATCTCATTGTATGGAGGATGGAAAGCATGGTCTCATGCCTTTGGTTTCTATTCTCAGGGGACAATGGATAGTTACTCAAAATGGCTGTTTTCACAGGTGCCCACAAGGTTTGCGTTCCTCTTCTTGTGGATCGCCAGCCAGAGACAGTGGGTTCTGATTTGCAGAAGTTTTAAACTTTCATAACTTGCAAATCAAAGCCACAAAAACCTCCCCTGAGAATATAAAAGAGTATAAAATAGGAAGCCTTCTGGAAAAATCAGATGCAGGCATTTCAGGTTTGGCCCCTCAAGTCATCGAGCACTGATGGCTTTCGTCCCTCTGCCTCTCCTCCTGTATGTGAAAGGGAGGTGATGACATCTGTTACCAGGCAGCATCACTGACGCTTGGAAAAAACTGAAATGTTACAGAAAAGCCCACAAAGAATCATTCAATCCTTAAATCTTCTAACTTTTGAGGTCTTGTTGTGCACCCTGAATGCACTGACAAGTGCTCCCCGCGCTATATAAACCACAAAGACTTGCGTTCAAATCAAAAAAGACGTGAGTTTCACATCAGCTGAGCAACTTTGCAAACCCCTCCTGGACTTAATCTCTCCTCCTGAACAGGAAAGTCAACAATTTGCCTAGAGAAGGCACTTTTCTTCTTCTAGGCTATAAAGCCTTCTTTAGAGAAGCTTTTATTCTGAGCTAACATTTCAACGCTCTTCCCACATCTCGTGAGTCAAAAACTGCTGATCAGAGACAAGTTTCCGAGTACCAAATTAAAAAGGGGAAGCTCCAGGCACTGTTTCTAATACAGGAAATTTCAGCATGCAGCTTAATTAAGGCATGACGGCGTATTCCTAGTATTTCACTCGCAACTTTCTGCTCTCGTTGCATTTCTGACATTTTTTTTTTTGACTCAGGACTTTTTAGGATGCTAGAAATAACATCTGGGGGGATTCCTCGTTCATCTGAGGGTTGCATAATTAGACCATCCAGCGGATGTTTGGGGCCTTCAAAAATCCTCTGCAGCTTTTCTAAGAAGAGATCTGGAGGAAAGGTCAAAGTCAAATGGTCAAAGTGGCCAGATGAGCCACCACCTCCATACGGTGAATTAGAGAAGCCTTTGGATCACCTTGAACGTGCAGCCATACAATATCTCGGTGCCTGAAAACAAAGCCATTTTTTGCTCTGGGCTTGAGAAATCTCAGAGAAGGTTCAGTAATAAGACGGACGAAGTCCTTCATGGGGGCAGATAAGCCCAGGCGGCATTTTGGCTGGGGCTCAGCACTGGTTGAGCAGCAAGCCTAGGGTCACAGTGGACACCATGCTGAAGATGAGCCATCATTGACCGGGGACGGAGCTACGCTAGGAGATGCAGGATTGCCAGGGAACCTGTCACCGCCCTCCTTGGCCCCGAGTAGACCCCACTTAGATCCTGTGTCCTGTTTTAGGGACTTCAGTTAAAGAGGAAGGTGGAGAAGCTGGAAAAAGCAGAGGCTACCAAGACGTTGGGGCCCAGGGCCTGGGAGGAGAGCGGGAAGGAACTGGGCTGGGATGGTCTGGAGACGTGGAGGTAAAGGAAGGTCTAACAACAGCCTACAGTTCCTGGAGGGGCAGTTACAGAGACAACAAAGCCCAACTCTCCTTGTTGGTGTGGACCATACAACATGGGGCAACGAACGCCAACCCATGAAGGGTCATGTTTGACAGGAGGAAAGACTTCCCTGGAGGATGGTGCAGCCCTGGGATGGGCAGGTGGAGGAGTGGGGGCTCCATGCCTGGGAGTATTCAAGACCTGATAAGGAGAGCCACAACCAACCCCAACCTTGTGTTGATGACTCCAAAGTCCCTTTCCACCAACCCCTGCAGGAGCATAAATCACAGACAGGTCAGTAAGGACATACAAAGGAGGGCCATCCGTCCAGAGAGCCCCACAATAAGAAAGAGGTCTAGGGAGGTCAGACACGTCTTCTTCAGCCCTTATCAGCACCCTGAAGCTATATAAAACTCTAGAAGCAACAACAAGCACTGTGCTCAAACACTAATCCACATGGCTATGTCCTCTCTTCTGATCTGCACCAGCAGAAAGATGCATGAATGCCCCAGCATCTCTTGGGCATGCTAACAGGTGTGTCTGTGTTACACCAGTCTCCCACTTCAGTCCAGTAACAGCCTTTCACCAGTCAGCCCTCTCCTCCCAGTTCCGTGCTTTGGTCTGTACATCTACGCAAAGCTCTCCTGACTTCAGCTGTGGTGGTTGCTACATGAGAGATGGCACCTCCAGGTTCCATGAATGAGAAAAACGAGGTGGAAGCACTGAGATGCCTCTGTGCAGCTGCATGTCTGAGACACCCAAAGGACTGGCTATCACAGGCACCCCTGGGGTCTTTGTAGTTTTAATAAGCTGCCTAGATTGTTCCTGGAGCTGCTCTTTCACAGTCTTCCCATGCGTATGAGTTAGGTGAATCCTAAATCTCTCAGTTGGTTCTAGATGTTCATCCTGGAGCTAGTGCCTTGAAAAATTGATACATAGGGTTTAGGAGGAGTTCTTCTTCTAAATGTGAGTTTTTATTAACAAGACAAGTTAATTTCAATGATTTGCACTTCATCTGGTTCTTTTAATTTTATGTAAGGAAAACAGCTGAAGAAATGCTGGAAGATGCATCACAGCAAGAGGCAGCACACTTCAGATGGAGAAACCCTGGGCAATCAGCAGGCAGAGTGACCCAATGCCCCACCATTAAGCCTGGATGCCACCAATTACAGCAAGACTCCTCAACTCAATCACGCTGCTGGGATCAGCCTGCACTGGGGTTCACTGCCTCCAAATAATAGTAAACCACTCAGCTTAGAAAGCTGTAAAGAAAACCACCATCTGGAGCAGGCTACACCTAGCAAACACTTGAGGCTTATCAAGGTTCAGTAACTCAGCTGTTAATGTTTTCCCTGCCAGTGCACAAAATCAATTTTGCCAGGAAGGATCAGTGGCCATGAATGCAGAAAAGCACTAGAAGTTTAAATAAGGCATGACAGCATGAAAAGTTTGCTGTTTCCAAATCTTTTTTCTCTCCAATGCTTATGAAAACAAAGGGAGCACCGTGAACAAAATCCCATTTGGTCCTCACGCGCTACTGATAGAAGGTAGGAACGGCAGTGCTGTGGGAAAAGCATAGCAGCCCCCAGGAATGACTCTGGCCTGGGAAGGAAGGTAAAGCCTGAGATGCAAGGGGATTTCAGACAGCAACCACAAAAGGAAGCTGCAAGTGAAGTCATAGGAATATGCTGTCATCAGGTGACACGCTCGGCCGGAGTGGCGACAACCGTGTACTGCCCTTCCCCGCCAGCTCAGCTTCCCCGAGTGAGTCAGTGCTTCCCGGAACGAGGTTGCTTTGCAGCATTTCACTTGTGGCCGTGTCCCTATCCATTGCACAACCTCCAAACCTCACACTGAGCACCAGGCTGGAATTGGCCTCTGTTGACTTTTGTTGCCTGAGTGTCCTGGTATGCCATGCGGCTGGGAGGGCGGTGAAGATAAGCCTTGCGCTAAGGTTTGGAAGCAAAAAAACCATCTGCCAGGTGTTTTCAGGGTATCCATCAGGCCGGGAGAACCTCAGAAACCCCAAAGAAGCTACTTTCACCACCAAATCTGAATACCTGCTTTAAGACCCACAAGATCTGCTGGTTGGTTTTGTGTTTGAGTAATCCCTCCTGCTCACGACAGCATGCAATAAGCTCAAAGCCCAACCTCAAAAGCCATCTGCAGCTAGGAGTGTGCTTCTGCAAAAAGGCTGTCAGAGGCTCAAATTAGACCATCAGGAAAGAGAAACAAGGAAATTGTGGCCGGCTGTAGCAGCCACGGCTCAAAAGGAGCTCCTCTCCTTGCAAAGAAGCACGGTGGGGACAACTGATAGTCAATCTCCTCAATTTTTCATCTAAGGAAAAATCAAAAGACCTTCTCCCATTTGCCATCAGAAGTGCTGGGTCCCCAAAACCTCAGCGTGAGACCATGCTCTTGGAGTTGGAGGTGAGCCACGTGATGGAGAAACACCTAGTCTGCCCGCCTGTAACCTGGTCAAAACTGAACGGCATTTACCTGGGGGCTTCTGCCAAGCCTGGCACCGCTGCAGACTGTGCCACAGGGCTCCTCTGCCCCTTCTAAAGGAAAGTTCAATTTCTTCTCTTTCAATTCAACAGCTGTTTGGAAAACTGTCAGATCCCTGCTCCTCCCTGGCATTGACCGCTGCTACCTGCACATCGGCTACCTTACCTTACTGGCTTTGCCTTACCGTAGACTCCCTTCCCCAGGAGCTGCAGGAACCGACTGACCGCTGTCACCATCTCAGCCTTGTTCAGGTCCAGAAGGGAGACAACCTGGAAGCCCAGCTGCTCCAGAAGAAGACTCAGCTCAAACACATCCGTGACGGGAGCCATCAGGTTGGGATGATGCTGGTAGCGGTTGTTGCCTACTAAAAGCGCTATCTTGCCTGTAGCTGACGGAAACACCAAGTGACAAAGCTGTAAATGCTCAGCAGGAGGCAAGGTCTCACCTCCCTTGGTTGAGTGAGGATACAGGAAATCTTTTCTTACATCTGGGCAGGAAGGATAGACCCTACGCTGCTACAAGCCTGGAGCGCCCTCCAGAAAGCCCTTGGCTTTCTGAACACTTTGACAAAATGCACAACACATCATTTTGAAAGAAAGACTTAAAAAGTTTGCACTTGACAACCAAAATCCCAGGAGTGCAGGAGGATCTGTGCTACCGCGGTTATTTGGCACCTGCCCTACCGTGACGGCAGGTCTTGCGTGCCAGTGGTGGCTGGGAAGGGGATGCGCTCAGCCAGGCTACAAGGTCCTTTCCCCCACAGGGCTGAAGGAGAGATACCCTGGGCTCCTGCTTTCGTTTTATCCCCACCTTCCATTGTAGGAAAACCAGATTTATGGCACTCAGCAGTGGTGGGAGCAAGGAGCTTTGCCCTCCACCAAGGCAGTATTTCAAGGAAGGGAAAAGGTGTCATGGGAACAACACTTTTAAACTCATTTGGTGGGCATGGAGGTCAAGACTGCGTTACTCATTAGGAATAACCTCACTCCGCTTGCGGAGACTGATCAGGGCTTGGCAGGGGATGGGACTCATCCTGTGCCTTGCAGCTCTGATCCTAAAAGCGCAGAGCCTATGACAATGTGGGCATAAAGGCTTGAAGCAGTCTCTGCAGGAAAAGCACCCCTATGCTCTGTCCTCCTATCCACCCTGGAGACCGGCTTTTAATTAAGGGACTAATTGCTCAGGAAGAAAAGATGACAGTACTCACCAAAAAACTTTTCAGAGCGATGCGTACCTGGAAAAGAAAGAGGGAAATGATAAGTGTGTGCCCAGCACCCAGCGCCCCAGTGCCAGCTCCCCTCTCAGGTCTGAAACCTGCTCCAACATCCCCCAGCAATGCAAAGCTGGATCAAACACTGCAGAGCATCTGCACAAGCAACACTCCTTGGGCAATTATTTCATAGCCTGATTGCTAACCTTAAAGACCCTGGTCTGGTGATTTTGGAAGGATTTATGAAATCCTGCCTGATTTATAAAATCCTGAGCAGCTGGGAAGCAAAGCTTGGAGAAGGGGCAGGCCGGGGGAAGGAGGACCAGCACGGAGGGGCTTGTACCATCAGCAGATCTGCGCTGCTTGTACCAGCCCTGCCTGGGCTGCTGCGCTTCCCGAGATGACCGGCCTGCTCCCTCGCTGCAGCGAAAGCAAAGGAAACACAAGGACTCAAGATCAACATAAGCTTCAAAACAGAGTCCCCAGGAGTGGTCAGCACAGAGGAAGCTGACTGTTTGCTTTTGACTGCGGTAATATTCCCAGAGCCTTTCACCACCCAGCTTTGGCTTTCCCTGCCTTTTAGCAGTTCTGGCTCAGAAAGGCCACCCCACATGTGACTCACTTTCACGAGCTCCACAGGCTCCCCTGCCTGAGCGCTCCCAGCCTCTTAAAATCATCATTACCCTAACAGCTCCAGCTTTTCCTATTTAAATTAAAAATAATTTAAAAATCCAGCCCAGGAGAAAACCCTAAAGCCCTACAGGCTCTAAATGAAGAAATTAAGGGCATATTTTTAATTGCATAAATCTCACAGGTCTGGAAGACCTTTAGCACCTGAACCAGTGTTGCTAATGCTCCAGGGATGCCTGGAAAGCCATCAGAACAAGCCCATTCACCCTTTTCTGCCTCTGACAGTGCTGACTGCTGCACGTTAAAGCTACCCAGCCATAACATTTTGAACACAACCTAACGCTGTGCCCCCTTCTCACTGCCTGTCCCCCCCGGATGCTGTTTTGCCAGCTGTGAGGAGGCAGGGAGAGTGCTCTCTGGCTATACAGGACCAGTTTGCACTCCTGAGCAATTTTAAAGCCAGCCTAAAAGGTGACATGAGAAGCTTATGGCATAGAAAAATCTCTAGATGGAGTAAAGAGCCAGCAAAGCTAGCCCATGCTATTCCTGTCTCACAGCAGGGCAAAGGCAGAGGGCCAAAGCGGCCCTCGCACTGAAGGCGGAGCACTGAAGGCGGAGCACGCCCGAGGCTCTGGGGCCCCATCTTCTCCCTGGGATCCATCAGCTCACGCAGCATCAGGCCTGGGCTGCTAGACCGAGGGGCCTGAACCTTCCCGAAATAACCACCATCCTTTCCAGCTATATGCGTCTGAGCGCATCACTTCATCTCAGCAAGGCTGTAAATAAGTTTTAGCAAAGGACCCCGCTGTGATTTGGCCGGGGAGCTATTAAACCAGCACCTTGGCAAGGCAACAAAACCACAGCGAGCATCTGAGAGCGCTCAACCTGCTCTAACGTGGCAGGTTTCCAACAGACTGCAGGACCCAGCAGCATCCCACGCCGCAGTACAGAGGATCACCAGGTTTTGGGGTTTTTTTTCTTTTACAGATGCTGCCTCCCTTGCTACCTCTGAACCCCATTATCAAGGAATCCTATTATCAGAGGGCTGACAGACGCCTGTGCCCGCCGCTTGGCAGGGCTTGCGCAGCTCTGCAGAGATCATCGCATCCAGTATATCCAGGGTGTGAAATTGCGCTCTGCAGGCTGTTCCTGTGACAGCCACCACAGGACTGCCAGAACACTCCAGCTTTCCTGCAGAGCCCCATGCTGCTTTTCTACTCTGAAGTGTCTTACCTTCGACTCCCTGCAGAAGCCGTATTTAAAACCAGTGGCCTTTCTTTTTGTTAATAAAAGTGTGCGAGATCCATCCAAGCTGGGGGAAGGTGCAAGCGTCAGAGCCAAGCATCCTACTTCTCCTAATCCCATGCCCTGAAGCCCAGTTTCCCCTGCACCAGTTGAGCCACAGGGTAACATGCCAGCACTGGGCTCCTTGTTCACCAGCCTGCTGCTTCCAGGCGAGAGCACTAAATTCCTGTCTGCACTCTAATTACTTTTCATGCTAGAAGGTGATTTGCAGCAAAGCAGACGTGGGTTGGCTCTGCTCACCTATGTGAATATCCACGGCGCTAGTCCAGTGCTCTCCGTGGCTATTGGAGGCACAGCAGAGGTATGTGCCGGAGTCACTGACCTTTGCGTGGGTGATCTAGACAAATCAAAAGTTAAATCACATTATTTATGGTGAAACTTTGTGGCCCCCTGCCGATATCTGCCACAGGCACCCGCGTTCCTGGAATAAAAAGTCTTTTTTCTTGTTGTTTGCTGAGACCTCATTCCTTGCCTCACAAAGCTGAGAGATTTCCCATGACTTCTGTCTTTCTAAGAAGCTCAGTAAGGCCACACACTAAGGTCTGCTGCTGACCCCAGCTTCTAGAGCGCAAGAATTCTCTGCCCAAATGCCTTCCCTTCTTTTTTCAGCAGTCCCCAAACCCTGTGCCATAGCCGTACTCTGCCCCAGGAGCCACACTGGGAGGACAGTGCATGGCCAACATCAGAAAGTTGCCTGTTTTTCCTCTTAGGTGACATTTTCTAGATGTCTGATCATGCCCATTGCTCTCTTCTGGCAAGTTTTCAACTCTTATCCATCTCTCTTGACATGGGACAAGAGTCAGAGCAGTACTGGCTGGTGAGGACCTCTGTGGTTCTCCAGCCCAGACTCTTGCTCAAGAGAGGAACTAAAGCCACAACTGGGTCAGGCTGGCCATGGCTTTGTCTAGTCGAGTACTGAAAACCTCCAAGGGCAGAGATCTCGCTGCCTTTCTGGCTCCAGTGCAGCACCACCCACCTCCAAATGAAGAACCTCTTCCTAATCCCCAGCCTGAGCTTCCCCGTGAAAAGTGGAATCTGAGGCCACTGTCCCCTATAGCATCATCTACCACTGCTGAGAAGAGACTGGATCTCTTGTCTTCATTACCCTTCACGTGATGCCCCAGAAAGAAATCTGCCTTTCTTGCATCAAGAAGACAGCACCGATTTACATTCAGCCAGTGACCCAAAATAAACCCAGACCTTTTGCTGACTCCCTGATTCTTTTCTGTCAGGACTAACAACTTCTCCTTCTAGCTCTCCTGCAGACAGACAGCAGTCCTGCAGCTCCATCACTCCGCAGTCCCCTGCGCAGACATACAATAGCTGTTCTTGTGCCACTGCTGCAAAAAGGCACGAGAGACGTGCTGAGAGCCCTTAACACATCTATGAATCGGTTACTTAGAGAAACATCCACTGCTTTGAAAGAAGCCCATAAAACGTATTCCCTCTTCACCCAGAGTCCTTCAGTCAGCTATCAAAGCAACAACGGTGATACGTGGAGTGCTTTCTCACAACCCTGCGACATGGCAGGGAGAAAGAGCTGAGCATGGGGCTGCTTCTCAAGGGCTGGAGAGACAGGGAGGACAGGCAAGGAGAGACAGCTTTCTGCTGGCATTCACCTGATCACACAGATCAAAGCATGCCCGAGCCTTGACATGCAGATACAAGCCAGGCTTAAGGATGGCCACCTGTCACGCCCAGGATGACGATAACACAACTTTCAGCAGTCTCTCCAAGGCTTCTGAGGCTCTCCCATGCCCACCATCCAGCAACGAGCTTCCCCCATCACCCACCTCAGCAGCCAAAGTTTCTGAACTATCCCAAGGCAAAGTTACCCAGAGTTTTTTTTTCTTCTGGTGTTCCAGCAGGTTCCCGTTCCGGTACCACTGGTAGCTGGGGGCTGGGACCCCCATGGCAGCACACTGCAGCTGTAGCGGCTTCCCCACCTCCACCCTCTGCTCGGTGGGGTTGAGGACGATGACCGGTTCTCCTCGCCAGAGCCGAGGGGGCAGTCCTGTAAAGCAGCGGCACAGAATTGGTCCTCCCTCCACAAGGACACCAAACAATGGTGATTTCTTCCCCCCTGTATAGGACTCTGTGCGTATTGCCAGAAAAGCGAGCTTTTACCACCTGCACCAAGAGATGCCATCCCACAGGACGTCACTGCTGCGCCTTTCTGCTCTGGAAGCAGGGAATCCTTGAGAGCGACACCCGCAATAGTAAATGACACCCCAAAGCCCTGCCTCTGGCTTCCCAAACCTGACGCTCGCCCTTTCCTGCCAAGGGCGCAGTCAGCCTGCTGAGGTCAACCACACCTGGAGTTATTTTTGCTCAGCTTTGAAATAGCCAGATTGCCTCTTCCAGTCCCTCTGCCCAACGCAAACGGGCAAACACCCGGTATAACTCTGGGAAAACCACAGCGAGTGATCAGCAGGAGGAGCAGGTACATAGAGCTGGGGTTATTGGGACCGTGACAGGGACCTGAACCATCCAGAGGATGGACACAGAGGTCTGGCTTAGACCTGCAGGCTCATGTCGCTGGAGCAATCCTTCTGTATTGTGATTTTTGAGCTGGGAGGACACACTGCCCCGGGAACTGCACAGGATCACTGTTGCAAGGGTGGGCAAAGCACAGAATATAGAAAAGCTAGAAGAGACGCTCATACCTCTGGCGACACACTGATGGACCTCCACCTTCACCCAGTCGGAGAAGACGGCATTTTTGTAGAGGTCATTGATTCTGCAGGTGTAGAGTTGGGTCTGCTGTGCAGTGATGGGCAAATCTTGCTTGGTGGCACCAGGAATCTGGCAGCAGACAGACTAAAGGGAAAACACAGGCGGTGGGCAGTGAGTCCCCCCTCGTCGCTGGTAGTAGAAGGCACCAGCAGGCCCCTCATAAGCGCAGGGAAAGTGGAAATCCCTGGTTTCCTCCCCTCCTCCTGCCACAGGGATGCAGGAGAAGGAGCTTTTTCCATTGCACACCCCCTCCCAGCATCTGCAGAAGCCCTCGGCATGGACACACATTCTAAGCCCCTCTCCTTTAGCCTCCTGGTTCCCACCAGGTCTGCCTGCTGAGGGCCAGCTCCACCATCCTGGTGCCATATCCAGGGCCACCTCTGCTCCCACCGTTACCTGGTGCTGACAAAACCACTGGTACTGCAACGACGTGCGTCCCTCAGCTCTGCACCGCAGGGTGAAGGAGTATCCCACGGGGACGGAGACGGAGACGGGCTGCTCGGTGATCACAATGGCTGCAAAGAAACAGGACAAGGAGGTGGAAACAACCCGGCAGGCGCAAGCCAGGGGTTCGCTCCCACCCGGCGGCCAGGCACGCTGGGCTGCAAGAGGGGGCACCCATCCCGGGAGGAAGGGAGATTTGGAAGAACAGGGATGCTCGGCCCTCCGTGCCCAGGGGACGCCACGGGGCTTTCGGGGGCGGTCTCCTGGGGCCCAAACGCAGGGGCGGCGGCACTTTTTGCGCTGCGGGGCAGGGAGGGGATGGCCCGGGCCGAGCCGCCCACCGACTCCCGGGCGGCCGCTCACCTTCCTGCATCGCTTCGCCGGCGGCTCCTCCCGGGCCTCAGCG
>WAAD01007712.1:638794-683676 GCA_013389945.1 Fregata magnificens
GGGCCGCAGCCTGCGGGCGACATTTCGAAGGCAGGCGGAGGACCGAGGCGCTGGGACAGGCGGAGGTGAGGCGGGAGGAGAGCAGGCTGGCGGCGTCCCACGCCGTTAAGGCAATACCCCGGCCCCAAAGGGACCGCGGCGGCGGCCGAGCTGGCAGCGGCGTGGCCGCCCTGCAGATCTTCTCCAGGGTGGAAAAACCAAGCGATGGCTCGGGCTCTCCAAAACAGCTTGTGTGCTGCGGGCCAGCCCCTGGCTTCCCAGGAAAGGCCTGTGGGTTTTTCTGCGGTTGTTGCCAGGGCGGGGGTTGTCGGCGTCGCACATGGTTTTGTGGCAGGGCAGGTGTGCTAAGTCGACCGCTGTGCTGTGAAATCCTGACAGACACGAGCTTCTGCACCTCCGGAGTTAAACCTGCGTACAGGATACTGTGCTGACCTTCCTGCCTTCATTGTAGTGAAGCCGCTTGTGTTATCGACACCAGACTCCGAGCCAGGGGCCCGCTGCGTGTGTGCCTTATCTTATTGCCAAAAAGGTATTTCTACAATGTAGATACGGGCCGAGCGGCAATGAGAACGGCATTCCTGGGTCAGAAATGGCCTTAGGCAGGGGGTCTGTGGTAGGAATAAGGCTTTGCTCGCACAGGAGAAGGTATGAGAAACATGTTGTCGACCGAGACTGGCTGAGGTTAGCAAATACGTGGCAACGTGCCAGCGAAGCCGAAGGTGTCGGTGATTGTGTTAGTCGTTCAAAATAAAGCCGATAAATTACTTTGAATTCGCTAGGAATGCTCTTCGGTCTGTAAGCTCTTGAAACGAGTGTGCCTCTTCCCTGTTGATGATTTATAAATAATCCATTTCCAGCGTGTCAAGGGCTGATGTCTCAAAGAACCTGAGATTCGTAAAAATAAATACAGGACCAAAAGAGATAAAAACGTGCTGCCTGGAAGTCAGATGTTAAAACTGGGGTAATGCCAAAGTTAAGTTGCTTCAATTCAGTTCCTTTGTGCTTGTATCATAGTGTGCGATCTAATTGCAGTCTGTCTGCATACCGTGGCATCTTCAGTACCAACAAATGCCCATACAGCGTCCACAACCAGTCTGTGACCTCAGACCATACCGTGCAGAGGAAATCTGTAATCGAGTCCGATGATTCCATTCTGTGGATTACAAGTAGAGAGAGTCTTTAAGATGCTGAGATGTTTTGGTTGCCTGCAGCTTGAGTTTTATTCCCCTCCCGAGTATTTTCCAGTTGCAGCTTTGATCAGTTTAGCCGTAAAGGAGGGTTTGTCAGTCCTGCAAGCAATACCTCCCGTGTTGTCAGCTGGCTTCCTCAAATCGCAGAAGTTTTGCTCAAGGCTGCTGAGGAAGGCACAGAGCGATGTAGCGCTCACATGCAGTGAGCCTGGTGTCCTCTGGCTGGGTCAATGCTGCGGCTCAGGCACAGTAAATCCAGCCCGTGTCTGGAAAGGTCTGAGTCCTGAACACCCTGAACTTGTCAGGCTACTGCTGCGGGTGGGTGCAGCCCAGTTTCCATCCGTGGGAGCCTAATGCTTTTGCACGCAAAGGGACACTGTACTGCCATGCTTAAATCAGCAACGCATTCGTTGTCTACAAATTGTCCAGTCCCTTTTTCAACCCACGTTATGTACTTGGTCGTCAAAGCCTATGGCAAGGTAATTTCATTTTGCCTGTTAACTTCAGTGGCTGCCCCTTCTGTTGTAAGAAGCAGTGAATAAATATTTGCTAAATAGCAAAGCTGACCTTTCCCTGTGTTCGTGACACCTTCCAGCTTCTCTAATGAATAAAGGAGGAGTAATAGGAAAGTCTCGTTCCTGGCACAGCCCTGAGTGCACCTACAAGTGCTCAAGACTTGAGCCAGGGTGTGTGGAAGCTGGGTAAGATGCAGGGCAAGGGCTTGAATGAAGTGGGGCTTTTTGTCCTGTAATTAAATAACGTATCATAACAATTCTGGAGAGCAAGTGAGTGGAATGGTGTAGCAAGAAGACTTTCAGAAAGCAATTAGGAGTTTAATTCAATCTAGGGACATCTGGAGAGCTTGCCTGGGAGGACTCGAAAAGCAAGATGAGTGATGTGCATAACGGCAAATAACATTCAGCAGTTCTCTTTAACACAGAACATATTTGAATTTGGTGGCTTTGGAGCTAACAAAAGTACAGGACAAGTGATACAGACACAGAGTTGTGGTGGGAGGCCGCTGTGTGGTTAGAAAGCAAAAATGGACATTTGATCCAAAGAAAGTGTGGGTTTTTCTCAGTCTTCTCTTTTTCTGTCTTTATATGTATTTGTCAAGCGTGTTTAACCAAAATATTTGCCTGCTCTCTTTACCCATTCTTAAAGCTGTAGAAGGTATAGTGCCTTGATAGAGGTACTTACAGACATGGAAATATCTTTATGAAAAGAAACTGAGGTTAGGAATCCCTGCTTCTGGGGTGACTCATGAACATGTTTCACCTGTATGCTTGCATTTGTGACCCATGTAGAAAATAGTCCGAATCGTCTTACTTGGCCTCCCTAATCCTACAGGAGGAAAAGGATGTTGAGTAAATTGAAGGATACTAATTTAGAAACCAGTAGACTTTTTTTCTGGTTTTTTGTTTTAGCTTGTAGAATTTGTCAGAGGTGGTGCTGCAGGGGCCAAAAGAATAGAGGTGTTGAAAATGGCTGTAGAGAGAACATCATCCCTTTATTAAACAGAGTATTCAGGATATTTACTTTTTGTGCCCTTAGGAACTGGTCTTTAGGAAGAATCTTCCCTGTGAGCAGATAGCTCAGTGACAAGAGATTACTGGCTTTCCTTCGTCAGTCTTTTAACATACCTGATAATGGACAATGTGAGGAGCAGCTTATGGTCGTGGTGAATTGCCTTCTGCCCTGGCAGCTGACAGGACTTTTTTTATTTTGGGGTAGGTGTTTGGTTTTTTTTTTTTTTTAAACTCTTATGGCTCGAAGCGCTTGGCTATAATTACTTCACAAAGTGAGAGGAGAAGCTGTCAGTCCTGTCCACGGTCTGCCTTAGCTGCATTCATGGGCCACAATTTCAAGACGTCTCTTTAGGTGTCCTTTTTGTAAGAACTAGCTGAATCTGGAGAATGTCTTGTGCAGAGAGATGCAGTTTTATGTAAAATCTTACGGCAGAGGCTTCATCTGGGCCCTAGGAAAACTCCTCTGTTGGAAGTGATCTGCACCTCTCGTCTAATGCAGGTGTCTGCTCCGCGGTCTCATTGCAGCATTGCCTCCTTGCTTAAATATCTTTCTACTCTCATAGCTTCATCATATGCAGATATTTTTAGAGTAGAGTGACATTGCCTCTGATCTTTTCTTGGACGGCTGTCTCTGGTTGTGGTGGCAGTTGAGCTCAGGAGAGTGCCTTGCCACCTGGCTTTTCTGGCTAGAAACCATTCCCAATCTTGTACCTCTTGCTTTGCACATAATATCAAATGAAGGTGAAAGATCTGTTACTATAAAAAAGTGAGCTGAAAACACAGGAGTGCTTAGTTCCTGAAAAGCATGTTTAGCTTTCTTAGTTCAGAGGAGTTCCCTCTTCAGCAGTTGGGCACCTGTAACTTCTTACAGGGCCTTGCTTTTGGCAACAAGTGGTGTAAATTCCTGGTAAGAAACCAGCTGTGGCATCTGAGGGAGTTCAGTGCATCCATCCTGTCTGTCAGAAACGTCCCAAACTCTGAAAGGAGGGACATCCAGTACACACTTGAAAGGCAAAAGTAAAGGCATTGGTGGGTTCGTCTCTGGGGTCTCGAGGGTAGAGGTGTCTTTTTCCTACTGGTGCAATTATCTGCACAGTGGTGCCGTGTTTGAGTGGGGCTCCTTGCCAGTTGTGCACAGTGAGTAATAATCCCAAGCTGCATTTTTCAGCCCCCTTTCTAAAGCCTCCTGTCCGTATCTCCTAGAAAGTCAAGCAGAGCTGAGTCTGTAGGCTGATGAGCCGATAACCTAGGCTGGAAGATCAAGATGTGGAGCTGGACAAAGAGCACCCTTCAGGACCGCTGCTAAAATACATGTGTGGACTCTGCTGCTCTGGAAACCTCATAAATGGAGGCATTTCCCAGGCCTGGGATCCCATCTGATTGTGTGGAGTGGAGAGCGTGGTCTCTTCTGAAGCAGGCACCTCTTGTGCCACAGCAGAGGCAGTTTCCAGGAGATGGAATTAAAATCTGCTCTATCCTCACTCTGTTTCAGCAAGGGGAGGGAAGGTCTCGGGTGAGTGAGGCTGTTACCTCACACCGACTCAGTCTCACACTTTACAGCATTGCCTGGTCCAAGAAGAGGAAGGCGGAAGAGCTGTTACGAACAACTATATTTTCACTTCGCTTCTTTTCTAACCCACAGCCACAAAAATCTTCTACGCACAATGAGTTACCAGGAAGAAGTCAACTTTCCTGGGCACCTCATTGTCCAATATTTGCCTTGCTTTCTTTTGTCCTTTCTCATTCTTTGATGTCTTTCAACTAGCTACCAGTTTAACTTGGACCATAAAGGCAGCAATAATTCAGAGTTACATAGATCTGAGGCATCTTCAGAGTGTTACAGAGGCTGATACAGGAATATGTAACTTAATTTATTGTTTTCCACCTTCTCTGTTAATGAAATCTAGCTCTAAATTGTTACACGCAAGTCCGTGTTCATCTTGGCTCAAAGTAAATTACCTGCAGAAAAAAATGCCATATTTCTCCAGCTCTGACATCGATTCGTTCCGTGACCTTGACAAGCAAAGACTCAATACATCCGTTTTCCAGTCTGTAAAATAACAATGTGTCTTGTACAGCTCCATAGCACTCACAGCTGCTTTATCACAGGATTGCTGATAATTACTGCCACGGTATATGAAACACAAACACACTCGTTCTGTGTGTGTATGAAGTACTTGATAAGAAGTGGGACACATGGCAGGAAAGAAGCCTTAAGCATAACCATATGTACATGAAAGCTTCATTGTTGGCTTTTAAATGTTGAAAATGGTCGGCCTCTGACAGCTGAGGAGACATTCAGAGTGGCTTGTATTTGTCTCAAGTGGTATTAACCTTGGAGGAAGAGAAGTTCATATGAAATCTTATACTTGGAAGTCTGCATGTGCAAAACATGCCCAATAATGTCACGGGTCAGAGTGCCAGCGAGAGGGAGCGTCTGTAGGGGATTGCCAGGGCCATCCCTCCGTCCCGCTCCTGGGATGGAAGGGTTGCCCTGTTCTCAGTGGGCTCTTCAGAGGAGCTTTTGTGCCATGCTGTTTCCATCAAAACATAACTCGGAGGTCTCAGCTTTGCTGTCACTGTCACGTTTTGCTGTTTACTTGCTGTACCAGACAGCTTGTGTGGCTCAATTTTCATGCTGTGGAAGAGCACTGAAATATATTACTGACTCTTGCAGCTCAAGCAGATCAAGTCCATGTACCTGTGAGGATGGAGCCGCTGTGAAGCCTATTTCAGGGTCTCCTGAGCTCTTGTCAACTTCCATATGAGGACATGAGCTGAAAGGAGAAAGATTTCTTGGTCTCAGGAAGAAGAAATATGGAAAGAAGAGAATTTCATGCAGTGATTGCATGAGAGGGCTTAGAAAAGTTGCTGGATTTAAAATCTATGTTTTTCAAGCACTTAACTTTTCAGTGCCCGTGGGTTGATGTACCAGCCTAGGCCATCAACTTGAGCAATACTTTTAGTGATTAAAAAAAGTGAGTGTTGTTGGCAGTTCTGCCTCCTGCCCTTGCAGCAGGACAGAAATTTGGCAAGTGCATGAAAAATGGGGAAGACTGTCTTCACTTCTGAAGAAAATTATGAGTAGCTGAAAGGCTAAAACCTTTAAGTAAATGATAAATGTCCGAAGGAGTTTGAAAGCATCTGATGAAACAGAATTTGAAGAATTGAGGCTGGTAGAAGGTACATAGTAGAGGGGTATAACTCTCACGGTCCAGTGCAACGGTGGTTAATAACCAAACCTGTATTTTCAGGGCTAGCTTTTAACAAGCTGTGCTTTACTTCACAGATGTGAGACGCTTGAGGAGGCTTCCTCCCGCCGATGCCGGACATGCCTGGAGCAGACCTCTCTGAGCTCCTCTTCTCTGGTAGAGAGAAACCAATTCCTTTAGACCTCTTTTCACCTGCTTTAGATGTGTTCCTCAGGATAAGCTAAGCGTTTGCCTTCATCCAGTAACTATAATGGCCCCAAGCTTGCTCGGGGGAGACACATCCGCTGCCGATGCTGCAATTCGTTAGCAGAGTCCTGTACTGTGCGCACTAACAAGTCTCTGGAGAGCTGAGGACACAGACACTGCAGTCCCGAAGTATATCAAGACTAGGCACGCTGGGGTGTCTATCGTGCCTTGCTCGGGAGTCCCATGTTCCCAAGAGTGGATAGATTTGGTTTAGAGTCTGATGTGGTTATACTGTTGCAGCTCTATGCGGGTATGCTGTGAACGTAATTAAAATGAAGTGAAACGCCAGCTGCCTGCAGGCGGGGCTGTTCCGGCTGAAGCATTCGGAATTTGATCTTGCTCTCTCTGGGCTTAAATCTCTAGTCTGTAAAGCAAATTTTGCTTGGTTCCTTAGCATATTGAGGTTAAACTTCAGTTAATATGTGGATCTTTGTGGTGATAGCCTTTTTCTTTTGATAATATCAAGGCTCCTCAAGAGACCCTCAGTTCAGTATTCAGCACTGTGTTTCAGGATGGGCAGTGAATAAAGCCCAGTTGTGTGCTCAACCTTGGAGATTAAAAAAAGTACTGATGATGCTCACTCTTTGATCACATTCATGAGCACAAGGGGTTCATGGCACAGGCACCCTTCATTCTGGCTCTTGCTATATGAGTGATTTTTCTTTACGTCCAAGCCAAGAGACCTTCCCGTTTGTCTTATGCAAGAAAGCGTGATTAAAACCACACTTCTGCCTACGCTAGCGTTCTCCAGCAAGCGTTTTAGGATCTTTGCTGCTGGCTCCTCACAAGTGATGCCCACGTCCTTAGTTTTCCTGGAGGCCAAAAGGACGTTTTTCCCTTGCAGTGGTATGCAAAAAGTTTTTGGGTTCCTTTGCTGTTGAAAAGCTGGGAGGTGAGGCATAATTCGTACTTATGCCCACGAGTTGTGTTTCCAGCTGAACAGAGCTGCCTGGGGGCAGCCCAGAGCACAGGGACACAGTGCATCCGTGCTGCTGCCCCTGGGATCACCTGGGGTGGCTGTGCTTGGGAGGGTTGTGGGGAGGAGGAAGCCCGATCCCCCTGGGAGGTCAGGGCAGGGTGAGAGCAGCTGGAGGTGGAATTTGAGCTCTCTAAGCTGTCGGGGTGGCTGGGAGTGATGAGGACAAGGTGACGTGCTGGTCTGAAAGGCAGGTAATGCAAAGGCATGCCTTGCAGTGCTGGAAAGGACATGGGGCTCAAAGGGATGGCCCAGGTGGTGGGGCTCAGCTGGAAAGACAAAGTTCCTCTGTCTGACTTCTCCCATGGGCCAGCACAGCGCGTGCACGATGGATCGAGTGGCTGATCCTCAGCCTGTTATGGTTAGTGTTTGTTTTTTCCAGCTGGATAACGCCTGATCTGCTCATCCTCTGGCTGTGCGAACAGCAGTTGGCAGTGGGGAGGAATCAGGATCGTGCGGCTGGGGTTGGAGAGGGTAAGACGCTGCCAAAAGGGCAAGTGCCACCCGTGTTTGTTGGGTTAAAGCTACTCCTGAACGGCTGTCTAAAACGTCTTCTCTCTTTGCTCTCCTGATCTGAAGGACAGGACCCAGTGAGCTCCTCAGACTGCTGGGGCTTTTTCCCAATGAAAATGTGCAATTATTTGTGTAAAGTGTCAGGCCTTCAGGCTGAACTACTTTTTTACTTATTATTCACATGGGGATTCTGCCTCCACAGGTGGAAGTGCTACATGGTTGGCAGGAGCAGTTTTCAGAGACCCTCTGTGGTCATTTTTAGGGCAAGACTTGAAGTCCTGCTGACTTCTGTGTGACTAGGACTTGCACAGAGCCTGGATGTGGTCATTTGGGTAGGAGACCTGAAGAGGTGTATCTTTCTTCGTTCTTCATGCTGTCTTATGTAGCATCATCATAAAGCGCTGAAGTTTGGTTGTTCAATGGTGGTCTTCAGTGGACAAGGCTGAGAAGGTTTGACCTGTCTGCACGTACCGATGTGGGAGTCCCAAAGGGGATATCTACGCTGCAGCCACTTCTGAGGCTGTTATGGTGAGGTTGTTGCGTAGGCTTAACTAACATGTATCTCAATGTGATGAAATCACTGAGCTTACGTGCTGTTGACTAGCTGGTACCTAGTTAGTTTTAGGCTTTTGATTGTCATGTGGGTGAGCTCAGGGTCTGAGGAACTGCTCCTGACTGCTGTGGGTCAATGCCAAGAGGTTATTTCCTACAGCCTGCAAGGGGCTGCTGCCACAAAATGGCAGTGAGGCCTTTTGGCTAGAACATGAGTCCTTGAAGGCGCTCCTTTGGCCACTGGTAAGTAGCTCATCTGGGTGTCCCTTACGTAGGACTTAGGTGTTTGATTTTATTCCCTGAATTGTTTAATGTTATAACATGTTCCTGCAAAGAAAGCAAAACCTGTAGATTCTTGTAAAGTCTACTTCTTTTATGTTATTTTAATTTTTTTGCCAGACCTTAGTGATTTGCTTGGCAAGCTGGAAAGCAATGTATAGTGACCAGAGAGTTTTCAGCTTCTCCAGAGAGCTGTCCTTGGAAGCACAGAGGGTGACCAGCTCAGGCCATCTGCTTACCAGCAGAGGAGGGGGCTTGCAGCGGTCTGTACTCCTGCCTGCCGTTTAATGGAACATCTCCCGGGGTGGAGTTGCCTGCTTTGAGCGCAACGCTGCGGATGGTGCATGGAAGGCTCAGGTGCTGCTTCTTGGAAACCTACTTGTATAAATGTCCCTACACTTATTCTCTGCGGTTAATGACCATTTCATTTTTACAGCCTTTGATTTCAATTGACAATGTGGCTTGCTCATCCTGGCAGTCAGCCTGAGTAAGGCAGCTGTACCTTCTTTTAATAGGAACTCTGACCTGTGCAAAACGACTCATCATTAATATGTCTCTATAACGGTTTGTTTATTTCAGCTCCTTTCCATGCTTTTCTGTCTAATGGTTTTTATGCTGTTTTTTGCTTAGCTTATCAAGCAGCAGATACTCTCCCTCCAGTTTAGGAAGGTAAAACTATGTTGCATTAAACTGCTCTCACCAAACACTTTGCTGAATCCGACTGCACATGATTAATCTGTAATGCTTTGGTACTAATTAATAGAGAGCCCTGAAGTGATCTAACAGCCTTATGCTGCATGATTGGATCCCTAATACTTGCTTGAACTGCAGACAGCGAAGTGAATGTTCATCGTAATTCCTGTTAAGGTGCAAGAAATATTCCTCTTTCTTAGCCAAAGGATGGGTGTTCAGCTACTTCTTGATATTAAAGTGAGACTTCCATACAGAGACATTAAAAATTAGATGTGCCTGCCCTGAGACTTTCAAAGAAGAAATTTTCTTCTCCCCCTGCCATCCTGTGCTTTATTGTGAAGATCTTCATTTATTTGGACTGCACTGAAATGCACTTGTAGGGCTGTACTTTGCCACTGGCAAAATAACGCATTTGGAAGTCAGTTGGCATTACTGGTTTGCTGCAGAAGCAGGTAGAGGAATGAGCGTGGAGGGAAAGGCCTCTCCAGAACATCCCTATAGCTGTGGGATTGCTAACCAAAAAGTCGGGAGAAGAAAACCATGATGAAGAGGAATACGCTTCTCAATCTCCTTTTCCTGCAGACTGCTTTTGTATGGAAATCCCTCTTTAATGTAAAAAGGCTACTGAATTGCCAGTGTCCTCTTCCTAGGCTCCAGGGCTTTTTCTGCACCAAAGATGCAGCTTCGGGAAGGCCCGGAGGAAGAGCAGCTGCCACCTTGTATCAGATTTCTTGAATGCTCTGAATTACTGCTATAGAAAGCAATTTGAATTGGACAAATCTCATTGCAGCTGGAGTGAGTCAGCTGAGAGCCCCACAGTGCTGCAGTCTCTAAACCCCCCTGTGACTAATACAATGGTTTCTTTGAAAGATTAAATAGACCTTCCAGGGCTTCCTGCCAAGTGTACATTGGGCAAGTCTCTGATTCATCTGCTGTGCCTGTGGAGCCCCCAGCTTCTGGTGACGCTGCTTTCGTGAAGCATTCAGTAGCCTTTGCTGCTATTTCACCTTACTCTGGGATTTGCACTGAATGGACCAGACTTATTCCTGGTGTTGCCTGCTGATATCGATGGCATGGTACTGGGATTAAACTTGGTCCTGACCGTCACTATGTGTGTGCACATCACTTTAAGATGCTGATCTGGTTGCTCTCCTGCTGGGGTAAGAAATGTTCATTGATGCTTGGGAAGTTCCTTATGTGGATCTAAAGGGCATTTACTGGTCTAGGGCTGGGGATCTGTATTGAAGGGGCCATCAAAACCCTGCCAATAACTGCCTTGCTCCTGGATTGTCTGCCTTGCTCTTTGGAAATGGGAGTTTTTTTCTCCTGGGGTTGGTGTATGGAAAAGTTTCTCTGGTCTGAAACAGCTGTTGGCTCCCACAGCCCTTTCCTGGCCCTGTAGTTGTGTGAAGAGTTGCTTGCCAGGACCAGTCTCCTGGGGACCATTAATTTCCACAGAAAAGACTCTAAGCTGTGGCATCTGTTTTTTACCCCATCCCACACATGTTTGGATATAGACAATGCTTATAACACTTGTTTGGTAGATGAGTCAAGTTTGCAACAGCCCTAGCTGCCCCTGACCCGTACCCTTACCCAACACAAAGTGCCTGGGAGCTAGATGAGGTTCCCGCTGCATCCCAGTTGTTTGTTGCTCAGGGATTCATCTCCCTGCATCTTTTACAAACCCATTCTAGCAGGAAGCCAGAGAGAAAGTCATAGCACTGCAGCCTCCAGGTAAGTTTTCTGGGTGGGTGAAACAGGCAGTTGCTGTGGCTGGAGCTATCCTGGCACCTTCAGCCGTGCGTGCAGTTCAGTCCCTGTTGCAGAGCCTGTCAGTGCACCTGACCTTGCTGGGTTCATGCTAAATCTGGGGGTTTTTTTTGTTTTTTCCTGAACAAGTCTGCTTCCTCAGCAGGTAGAGCACGATTAGCAGCAGCACCAGCATCCTGCCTGCAAGCCAGGGGCTGCTTGGGAGGCTGGGGTCCTCCTCGTGGAGCCCTCACCATGTGCTATGAGCCCTTCTGCTCATGGTGGATCTGTGTCAGGAATGGTTTGGGGGTTTGTTCCACCTCTTGCATGTCTCTAGAAGCTGATCACGTGTTTAAGGAATGTCTTTCACCGGTTCTCTTGCAATATTTGCTGTTTCTCCTAAGATCCTTGCACTTGAGACCTTGGGGTCCTCTCTCCTAGTGTAAACGTGTAGTGTTTTAATTGCAGAGGGAAAAATGAAAGAAGAAGCTCTTCCCTTCCAAGAGCCCCAGAGCACTATCCGAATGAAGACCCAACTTGGAATTAAATCATTTTCCTTTATTTAAGAGAGCCCAGATCTTCTGTGGCCTCTCTTGATGATGCTCCAACAGGGTTGGCAGTGCTGTATGAATACACTGATTTATTGCTATCATTGAATAGTGCTTAAATGACTGGAGAGTCTAAGGCCCGTTTTTGAGCTTCACAGATTGTGCTATTTGAATAGTTCTGGCTATTTGGGTGTCCCAGCCTGAACTTTGAGGTCAGTACCTGAACTCATGGAGTATGTAGTGTGAGTGCCTGCCTGCAGCAGTGAGAGGTTAAACAGGGAATGGATGTCAGCTTCACATATAATTCCTGAGCTCAGAAAGCTGCAAGCCAGGCTCAAGGTCTCCTTCAGTGAGCTGTCCCTGCAGCAGGCAGCTTTTCTTAATTCAAAGCTTTCAGAGAGGGCTGTTGTGTTTGGAAGGCATGTTCAGTTCACACTTGGCCTGAAATTACAATGTGAAGTCTTCACAAATAAAGTCAAATCCCAGTGAACAGAACAACACTTGAAATGCTGATGGTGCAGTACTGGGAATGTGAAGCTTACTTTGTTAGGGTCTTGCTTTGAGCCTGCTGGCTGAGCAAAGAAATGTTCTGGTGTAATCAAGAACTAAAATGGTTCTTGACATTCATTACCCCGATAGCCGTAAGGGCTAAGACAAAGGGAACGTCTCCCAAATGACACTTTAAAGTGACAGTCATCTTAGGAGTGAAAAAACAGTCAAATACCCTGACACTGGACCTGACTTGTGAATGACTTAGTGTAGGGATGATGGGAGGGAAGGAGGGCATTTAGAAGAAGAACGCAGGCTTCTGAGATGAGATAGGAAGGGGACACTTTGATTTTTCTAGTCCTTTGATTTCTAAGAAATGCTTCTTGAATCTTCCAGGAGCACCTTCTGCGCAATCATTTCTCAGCTGACGGAGGAAACCCAGCCACTATTTGAAACCACTATCAAATCCCGTTCTGTGTCCGAGGACTCTGATGCTAAATTCACGTGCATAGTGACAGGTAACATTGTCTTCAGTGAATAACCTGGTCCTGCCTCACTTGCTGGACATGCGCTAGTTAAGCTCTAGAGCAAGTGATAACAAGGCAACACCTTAACAAGTCTGCTGTTGTCAGACTGCCAAGTAAAGATTCAGCAATTGCATGATGATTTCAGCTTTAATTTAAGGGGGGGAAAAACACCTGAGATTGTAAAGAGGCAAAGGCATGACCTAACATCTCAAACAAGGCAAATTAAAGAGCAGAAAATGGAATATGCTGGTTACTGCTTGGGCCAGCTACATTTTATTGTCCTAATCTCTGCTAATCCCGGACTCCATAACTCAGGAATGTGCACTTTTGAAGACTAAGGCTGTCATACTGGAGCCAACTCTGGCTCTCTTTGCTGGCTGTAAATGGTTAGGGTGCAGCTGCATTTGCATCAGTGATAAACTTCTGTGTTTGTCAACATCTGAAATAAAAGCTGGTTTCTGCCCAATGAGCTAAAATCTAACCTTGGGCAGGAAGGGGTTAGGCCAATAAGAGGAGAAGGGGGAGGCTGAAAAAGAGGGCATTGTGGTGATGTGGCATGGCAGTGCATTGGTGTAAAGGCAAGTGGCTCCTTTGCTGATGACCTTTTGTCCTTTAAATATAGAGACTCTAAAACCTCTTTTTTCTACAGTATGTAGTAATTTTTACAACTCTGTGATCCTTCCTGATGTTGCACCTGTTATTTATTCCGACAGGTTACTCAGCGCGAGACATTAAACAAGTTTGTAGATTTTGGAAGGAGGAGGGTATCTCCAGTGAGCCTCTTGGTCATAAGGACCAAGACTCTACTAAGATTTAGGAAATCTAGTTTGCCACTAGAAACATGCTGTAAATAAGCTGTGCACCAGGAAACACAGACTGAGCCCTTCTGCGAGCTGGGCTTTGAATTCTTGGCTCTTCTCATATGGATTCACTTGTTTTACAGGTCTGACTTTCTGAACTTGCAGGGGTACAACTGATATATTGATTTTATTGATGCTTAACTTCAGCAGACCACTTCCTGCTTCTAGGGCAAAAGTGAGCTGCTACGGAGATACCTCCAAGCCATGCCCCTCAGTGATTCATTAGAAGAGCTTTCCCAATTAAAGTTTTCTAAAAGCAAAAGCTTGACATATTGTGCGGTAGCATGGAACTCACCATTCTGCAAGCCATGAGTGTCAGAGGTCAAAAAATTTGTGATGTTTAGATATGCTAGGAAATCCTGAGTAAGAGCAGATACAATTCTCTCCCACCTCGCCTTGCTGGAAAGTGTAGAAGTGCTGCAAACCCAGAGCATGACTGCTTACTGCAAGGACATGGGATAGTACTGCTTTCCCTTTCAGGATTTCTTGCCCCTTCTAAAGTGCCTAGTCCTGGCTTCTCTCACTTAAGTCTTCACCAGCTGCACCTTGAGGTTGACAGTTCCCTCTAACAAACTCCATTGCCTACGAAGTCCAAATGATACCATCAGCTCCAATTGGGCTTTGTCAAGATGAGAGATGCATTTGTGCAGCTGAGCTCTAGTTCACCATCAGACTGGATGGCTGACAGGGTGGGAAGTGCCCTGCATGTGTGATGCCAACATGCTCAGATTCCTCTCAAGAGGAGAGAGGAGAGATAATTCTGTCAGCCCTACGAAAGAAGCCTGGTAAATGCCATGTCCATATCCTTTCCAGCACCTCTCCTGGAAAAGCTAGAGAAACTCTTCACTGTATATTGTGCAGGAGACATGCTGCCAAGGAATAACCTCCTCTGCTTGTACCAAAATCAAAATATCAACATCTAGAGACAGATACAGTCTCTGTCCGGTTTGTAGCCCTTCCTTGCAGTCAACCCTTGCTCTTGGTAGGCAGGATGCTTCCTTCCAGTTTTGGATGACCTGCTGGTGCTGTGTAGCACAGCCTGGTGTATTACACCAAGTTGAAAACCTGACCTGATGCTGGTCTCATTTTCTACTCAAGTAAAGAAAAGTGTCAAATGAGCATCTTCAGCATGTAGCCTGTCGCCGTACTTTTGTACCTGGTAAACTAGACAGGGGGCTGTCTTTATGCACTTAAATTAATAAACCTACAAAATTAGGAATTTTCATGGAAACGTCCTTAAAAGCAGCCTGGACCACCTATGCCGTATGGTCATCTCTTGCATGTGGTCCTGTGGACTGCTTTAGGAGCTCAGGATCTCTTTGGGAGAGACGGGCATCAGGTGGAAAGCGAACTCTGACTGCAAAGTCTGATCAGTAGTTCAGATATCTCCCCCTGCCATGATGTTTACATTCAACTGGGAGGCATTACGGGGAGAAAGGAAGTGGTGGTTGCATCCCTGGCAAGTGACCAGCATAGAACCAGCTCAGTCCCACTGCTGTGGCTGGAGTCCAGGGACACTTTGGTTCATAGACTTTCAGGAGGCAAAGGGCAGACTGTCAGCTGCTCCTGTTTTGACTCTCAAGCACCAAACATGGATACGTGACCTACAATAACATATTAATATTTTTTGCTGCTTCTTGACCAATAATGAGAGTTAAAGGGTAGTCCCACACCTGTGAATACCAGTGACTTGCTGGGCATGTCCTAGGAAGGCAGCAAGATGCAAGTGTTTGAAGAGCCAGTCTCCAAAATGTGCTGGGTGGTGCAGGCAAGAAAAAACAAGTCAGGCAGAGGCAGACTTCCTGATGCTCTTGGGTGGTTGCACAAACCCTTCTTTTCTCCTGTTGCCTAGTTCTGCCTGCTACCTGTGTACCTAGTATGTCTGATTTGATTGTTTTGGGTCAAATCCTGCATCAGTTATTACATGTTTTCTTTTTTAGACAAAATTAGTTCATCCTTTGTTCTCTGAGAGGTATGAAAAAGGGAGCAAGAACATTTCCATTTACTGTGCAGTTTCTTACAGAGCAGAGCGCGCCCTGCTTGTCTGCACCAAGTGTTTTCTTTGGTGGATCTGCCTGGACTTCAGGATCTCAAGGGTCATCACAGATCCTTCCCAGTGGGCTCTTCTCTTCAGAGAGTGGCCCTTATTGGAGGTGCTACTACAAGGATTTCACAACTTTTCAGTCATTTCTGTATAGCGTTGGCTGGGAAGGAGAGATGTCGGCTGATGAAATACGGGGGCTTGGGTGAAGGGGCCTGGATCTGTGACTGCTTGTTAGGGAATGAGGCCAACCAGGAGAGGTGATGACTGGATCTAGCCAAGACCACCGTATGTCAGTACCAGCTATTGCCTGCTGTTGTACAGCTGGCTCTTCAGTGCCATTTCAGCCTTCCTTAGGCAAGTTCAACCCCTCCGACCTGGCTACTGAAATCATCAGCTCAGGAGCTTGGTCCCATCACTCCCTTCATGGGTCAGTGCTTGTGCTGAAGAAGTGTCCAGCCTGGTACCTCTCCCATGCTACACAGGTGCTCGATCAGTGTGGGCATCTGCACTCTGTTGAGTAGCACATCCCTGGAGGGGATGGGAACAAAGCAACGTGGCCAGAAACAGTCTGGTTTTATTGTAGGGCTATGGAGGGGAAAGGGCTCTGCCTATGGCTCCGGGAAGAGAGTTGGGGTAAAAAGTGAGTAGACAGTCGTGTGCTTAGTGGATGAGGATTTTAATAAACATAAAGGAGTTCAACTTGTTCCATCCATGGTGGCCCTGTTCTGGAAATGTGTGAAGGACGAGAGTGAAGTGGTTGGATGAAGGATGCCTGGAGAAATGCAAGGGCTGCGAGAGGGGTGTGTGGATGGGTTTGAGGATGCGGTAGTGAGTACAAGAGCAGAGAGCTGGCTGGTGGGAGGTGAGGATGCCTGGGTTTGGGGCAGCCAGGGCAAGAGAGGGATGGAGAATGAGCACCACTCGCAGGCCAGTGGCATGGGGAACTACTGCTCTTAGTGAGTATCTGTCCCTCCTCCTTGTCTTCAGGTGATGGGGAGGTTTAAATCCATAAAGCCAGAAAGGATGAGATCTTACCATGACTTTTCATCCCAAAACTGCCTGAAGCCCCCACTCTACAAAGCTTGTGTAGAGCAGAAACAGAAAACCGTGGAGATTATGTGTAATTGTTCTAAACTCTTTCCACCTTCCCAAGTTTCAGAAGACTAACTTCCCCCCACCCCCATCCCAAAAAATCAAAAAAAAGAAAGTTGCTTTAAACAGGGTTTCTCTGGGTGATTTTTGGATAGCTATTGCAAGAACTGTTTTGGATAAGCTCACCGAAGCTTTGGAGACTTCTCAGACTTTAACAGCTTTGGGAAAAAGAATGTTTGATCTAAACCTGGCAATCTCCATGAAAAAAAAATCCTTGCTCAGAAAAGTCTCCTGGGTCCTGCAGTGGCTGGCCATCATGCTGGAGCAATGCTGCTGGAAGACACGCTTCCTAAAAAACTTTTTCTGGGCTCAAAGATGTGCAGTGGACTCCTGCCCTCCTCCCCACGGACGCCTGGCACCGCTCTGTCTGTGACTGCAGGGCACTCGCTGGTGGACGAAGGGGACCAGCTGCCGGCAAATCCCTCTTGGCACCAGCTGCACTGGGGGTCTACGGGAGTGACAGGTTTCGGAAGGGCGAGTGCCTGATTTATGAATGGTTGCTCTGTCTTGCAATGCTCTTATGCTAAAGCTGGGCATCCAGCACCCTGCAGCGTGGCAATGCCCACCGATGGAGCTGTTGGCTCAGCCACTCCGTCCCACTGGGACCCTTGAAACTGGCCGGTCGTGGCAGCCAGGCAAGCTGCGGATGTTGTGGCTGCAGGGGATGTGCCGGGATTGATGCCTGCCCCCGTCCGCCCACCCACCCCCCCCGCCCCAGACCAGGGGAATTTATTAGCTCGGCAGCCTGAAGATGGATGCCTGCAGTGTCAGCAGCAGCTCCCTTCCCCAGCAGAGCACAGGGCGTGCCAGGGAGCCTTGTCCCTGCACAGGCATCTCTCCATCCCCTGCTTGACTCCGGTTACAGCCCCTGGGGAGGGACGGCTGGTGTTTGAACAGGCAGCTGGGGCCGCTGTTTCTGCGTGGGAGGTGGGAAGCCTTTCAGCATCCCTCTGCCTGCGGGTTTCCAGCCACCACTTGCCTGTAGCTCCCTTTCACTGCAGGCTGGAGCATGCAGCAGGGGCTAGTCCCTCCTTGCCTGCGCTGGGCTGGTAACGGCGGTAGCCCCTGGTGGGGAGCAGGTAGCCTGAAGGACACAAGTGCTACAGGTCAAAGAGAGTTTAGGCTTAACAGGAGGAAAAGCCTTTCATCGAGGCGCTCTGCAGCTATAGAAATTGCAGCTCTTTCCGGCAGATGTCAGCTAGGAATGGGAATCAGCTGCAGAGGCCACAGGGGGACATCACAGGGCTTCTTGGAAATGATACGCTTGCAGTTCCCAGAATGAAGTGCTGTGATTGCTGTTCGCAGGGTATTATGAAAATCTACCTGCCAGCTCCCTGTGTTACGAACCGTGGGGGCCTCCTGAAGGTCTCGCCTGCAGAACAGTCCTTGGAAAGGGTAGGATTGCTCTGGGCAAAGTGTGAGCTGTGTATGAAAATTGTTTCATTCCTCATCCCTGAAGCAGCAAGAAACCGCCACAGGCTCATTCAGCCCAGGGTCCTGCTGCCAAGTACAGTCAGTAGCTAATATTTATGGAAAATATAAGCAGCAGCATCGATCCTTGGTGCTCCCATCACTGGGATACTCTCGTGACCTCCTCCAGTTAGCAGTTTAGGGCTCATTCGTTTCAGCCACAAGTATCTGAGGGCTTTGCACTTCTTCTAGAAACTGGTTTGGAGGGCCAGAGCAGCAGCAAAGAGCAGACCGTGGCGAGACGGGGACCAAAGGGTAGGGTGGAGAGCCTTGCAGGAAGGGCTTCAGGAGAAAGTCATGATTTGGCTTCCTGCAGAAGAGGAGGAATGAGGCACCAACCAACAGAAAGCCAGGCTGCTGATGGTGGCAGTGGGAGGGGAATGAGGCAGCAAAAGATGCAAGAGATGTGCAGGCAGTGAGGATGGAGAGGGTAGATGCCAGGGGCAGTGCAGAGTAAGAGACCTCTGTGAGGAATGGAAGATAGTAGAGTAAAATCTGGTCTGCGGGGGTGTCTGGGCTATGGGGATGGCTTGTGTTCAATGGAGGAGAGCAGGAAAGGAAAACTCTTCTGAGACTATTTCCCCAACCGTGTCTGGTTCCAGTGGGCTAAGTCCCTTGAGGGTCCGGAGGACACTGGAGAGCCCCAACAGGTAAGGGATGGGGGACAGGGAGTGTATCAGAAGAGCAGATTGGGGTGGGGGGAACCAAGCAATACATGAGGAGGAGATTTGGCATATGCTGCTTTTCTGGTCAAAGGCATTCTGAATCAGCCAAACCCAGGGTGAATTCCTGCTGATGAGTCTTTGCTCCTGGTCTTTCGCTCCCGCTATGGGACCTTCGTGGGAGCAGGCGTAAGCTGGGCTCAGGCATTGCTACAGGCTGCCAGCATCTCTGGCTGGTGCAAATAGGCTCCTCACTCTGGAGATGAAAAGGGTCCTGGGTCAGCCCTGAAACCTGTGGGTTGGCAGCTGGGAAGTATCCAGGATAGGTAGGTAGTGCCCTGTCCCTGCCCTCTCTGTACTTCAGAGCCATGGAGCCTGGATGCTTTGGATATTCCTGGAGAGCCCTTGCTGGCCCCATGCCAGGGCTGTCCATGAGAGCTGGCCCCCCGCTGCATTTGGGGGTGCTGGGGGCTGGTGGGGAGACCCTTGGGGACTGGTGAAGGTGAGCAGCGTGCCAGACTCCTTCACTTCGGCAGCACAGAAAGCCAGCAGGGGCGTTTGCAGGAGATAAGCTTCAGATATCTGCCTTGGGGCTTCGAACAACTGTTGAGCGCATTGACTTAAGCAGAGGCATGACGTGATCATTGAAACTTTTATCCCATGCCCTTAGGGTCAGCTTGGCTGTGCCAGGAGCCCTGTGTGAAGTACAGGAACCAATGTTGGCCACTGGCTCGAGCAGTTTTCCCCTGAAAACTGCTCTTATTCTGAGCTAGAGCTGCTGTTGGTGGGAGATGAGGGCTGTGGCTAGCACTGGTCCATGTGGGGCACTCATGCTGATCCACCACTGCTGTCGGTGGCGGGGAATGTGGCTGCGTGCCCGGCCTGCTAGCCAGCCAGTCACACACGTCATGATGTCATTCTACTGAAAAGGCAGGTGACATCTGTTGTCAAGTGACATTTGTAGGACACCAAGCTGGCTGTGATGCAATCAAGGTTGTTTCTGTTCAATGGAAACTTTTGGATCAGCTTACAGGCTGTGACACTTAGCGAAATGCTGTGAGCTACATGGAGGGGCGAATGCCTGTTTTCTAACCTTAGCCTTAGTCTCATCAAAACATGCCTCTTCATATAAAAGTGACAGTATGCTCACCTTCTCTTCCCAGCCAGTGTTACAGGAGACGATCGTGTGATCCACTCTCCTCTGTTCAGGAATGAAGTGCTGGGATTTTTTTCTCAAAAATAGCCCTACTCCTAGGAGCGATAAAAGACTTGGATAAGCCCAACAGGTTTCCACTCACAACACTTTTCTGCTGTGTGATTTAAAGAATGCGGTGAGCCCAGAATAACATGTATCCTATTCTGCCGGAGCATTTTATTTTGCTGTTGATACCTTGTCCCCACGGGAGCAGGCTTGCTGTGCTACTGGTTGCAATGTTTCACACCCTGATGTACCATCCATCTCCTCCACAGGATACCCGCAGCCAGAGGTGACGTGGTATAAGGATGATGAAGAGATGGACCGCTACTGTGGCTTACCCAAGTATCAGATATTCCGTCATGGAAATCGCCACACCCTGCAGCTGTACAAGTGAGTAAAGCTGGAGAGTGGTTGAATTTGGTGATGGGAGCTCTGAGCATGTTTTTAGTATTCGGAGGAGCTGGCTGTCAGCAGCGATCTCCCCCCAGCACCGGTGCTGGCCCCTTCTGCTCCCCATTGCGAAGTCCCCGGCTGTCCCTTCACCTTCAGCTCTTCGCTCTGATGACTCCCCGGTCACATCAGTATGAGATCCATCCAGGGATAGCTGCCATGCTGGAAGCAAGAGGAAGGTCAGGAGAAATTCCTCTCTCTGGAACCTTCCAGCGCTGGTAACAGCGTGTGCTATGGCTGCACCAGACAGGAGCTGAGCATTAGGGCTGGACGAAGGTGAGCAAAGGGAAAGCACTGGCTGCCTCCAGGATGGTGGTCCAGGGGATCTGGCAGGACAAAGAGAGAAACAGTTCACAGGAGTGTCCTAAGCAAGGGCAAAGAGGGGAAGGGGCTGCAGCCCTGTCCCAGGAGGGCCTTTCCTAGCTCTCACCATGAGGTCAGGGAAGGAAAGGGCTGCTTTGGCACTCAACTGATGGAGCCAAGGGCTGCCTTTATTCAGCCCTGATGACCAGCTTCTTTTAACTTTAAACAAGGACTGTGTTTCTGGAGAGCCAGGCACACCATGTCCCCAGCAAGCAGAGACCTGTCGCACCTTGAGTCCTGGATTTGGGATGTCAGACAGGTGTGGCACTGCCTGAAAGTGCAGGATATCGGTATTGCTGATAGTCCTGTCATCCTCATGCTTCTAGCCTGGGCTTTTCTGCCGCTCCACGTGTGCTCCAGGCTTCCATCAGAGGCTGGCTCACCTCTCGCAGGAGCAGGGATCTCCACGGGCCAGGTGTCCCCGAGGGGTGACAGCACAGACGGCATGCACGTGCTTGTGCTGGTGCCTGTGAAGCAGGGTGGGAAGGCTTTGGTAAGGCGGTAGGGTGGAGGAAGAACAGAAATGTCATGTAGGCTGTGAAGAGCTGAGAGGAGAAGATGCTGCAGAGGAATGTGGCCAAGAACAGTCGGGAAGCCTGGTGCTAGCTGTTCCTCCTCCATCACAGCCCTCTTACCAGAGTTACAGCCCAGGGGAGCTGGGCACTGATTTAATGTCCAACTTGCTTAATGCTGAGAACAGGCAGAGCCCGGGGAGGGACGTCAGCTCCAGGCCTCCAGGCCTACTGCGGGCACCACAAGGCCACGTCTTCGTCTTCTGGCCCCTCTGGAGCAAGACGTGGGAGAGCATGCATGCCTGTGTGCCCAGCCGTAGTGCCTGGGGAGGACGGGCAGGTCTCATGCAGAGCTTTTGGTTTCCAGGTGCCGAGAAGAAGATGCAGGCATTTACCAGGCCTCAGCTAGAAATAACAAAGGCATCGTGTCCTGCTCTGGCGTGCTGGAAGTGGGAACGATGACGGAGTTCAAAATCCATCAGAAGTGGTTTGACAAAATTAAGAGAAAAGCTGAAGAAAAGCTGCGAGAGATTGAACAGGGCAAGAAACGAGGGAAAGAAAATGTGGAGGTGGAGAAGTTGCAGGGAATGAGTCCCGATCGGCTCCAGAGAAAGCGCAGGCTGGCGAGAGATCTGCATCTCTGGTCGGGAGCCTCACCGTGGGAGAAGGAGGATGCAGCAAAAGTGCATGTTGCCGATTCTCAGTCCAGATTACGTGAGGATATTGCTGAGCCGAAGGAGCAGCCAGTCAACGCAATGACGGGCTTTCCAAACAAACTGATAGCACCTTTGAAAGCAGAGGTGACCACCAATGGAGATGCCTCTTTAGAAAGCGTGGAGGAGGACGGGAATGGCTTTCTTGCGTACATCTATGAAACGGTGGAGGACCTAGCGACTAAACCAGTGGTGAAAGACTCTGCAGCTAAAAAGAAAAAGAAGGCGGAGGCTCCTCCAGCAGCAAAGCAGGAAGTTTCCAAGCGAGAAGAAAGTGGGCGAGACAGGGCCAACCCCTCTCCAAATCCAAGGTTTGCCCCTCCTGTCCCCTTACGCAGGAACGCACGTTTGAGGGTGGCAAATGATCAAGAAGTGGAAAACAGTCCAAAAATCAAAGAGCCCGGGAAAGCTGTGAATCAGGACACTAAAATCAATGGCGACGTGCATTTCTCTTTAAAAGAGATGTATTTTGATAAGCAAGTGAAGCCGGCAGCAGGGAAGGAGGAGGTGGGAGCCAAGGAAGAGGGCGTGAGCGAGGCTGCCCTGCAGCCTGTGGCAGTCAGCAGACAGACAGAGGATGCTCCGTCGTCCTCAGAGGTGTCGGAGGCAGGACCCATGCCGTCCGAGGGACAGAGAGGCCAGGACCAAGCGCAGAAGTCGGAGGGAAACAAAGCCATCGGTCCAGAGGTAACTAGGAGAGAAAGCAGCCAGCGCAGGGGTTGCAACAAGAAAATGTTCATGCCGCGTGGTTGTATTGTGGCACCAGCCCTGGGAGGCTCCATGTACCCCATGGGATCTGCTGCCGAGGCTTCGTAGGTCTCCACTGGCAAAAGCACCCAGGAAACAGGACTTTCTGGATTTTGTGTGCCCAGACAGCAGAGCTTCCACCCCATCTCCAAATAAATGTCAGATGAGGTGGTGAGGAGAGATGTACGTCAGGGCCCTCCGGGCTGAGCAGCTGGTCTCCGGGTGGCCTGGGGCATGCTGTGAGCTCTCCTGTTTAATCGGCAGGCTGACCTCATGTGAAATGTTTCCAAATCAGTTAAGCAGGGAGCACTGAATGGCTATTTATAGTTGGGGGTGGATGCCTTGTGCGTACGACAGGCAGTGAGACTGATGACATCTGTTCAGTTTAGCAATTGAGCCTGAGCTTCAGCCGGCGTTTAATGAGCCCCCCATGCAAATGAGCGCAGCGTGCCAGGTACACCACGTGAGCTGCACCCGGCAGGGCGTTGAATTTTGTTTACAGTGCAACATGTATACAGTAGATCTGGGCTACTTTTTGGCTCTTCCCTGTTGGAAAAACTCTGTTGCGAGACTCATTGTGGTGGTGATGCAGTGCCAGGGCACAGCACCTGCTCCTGACCCTCACTGCATCTTTTAGTCAACTTCTATTTTTGTCACTTAACCTGAAGCATTTTCCATGAAAATATTAGACTGGAAACTACCAGTCTTTTTTTTTTTTTCCCTCCTTTTTTCTTTAATGACCTCTTCTGTGGTAAAAGGTTCTCCGAGTCCAATTTGCAGGTGCCGTCAGGATTTGACGTTTGAGCTATGGTCTGCTTTCTGTACAGACCGAGGCTATCAGAGGAGGCACTCCGGGTGCAGCACGTCTCCCTTGGTAGGTAATGCATATACTTCAGGATGTGGAAACATCCACGATATGGGAAATGGGACTGCCGGGTGCTCCAGTGGAAAAAGATTCCTGTCTTCCTCTTCTAGATTTCTTTAGCCGTAGGTACAGGCACCATTTACTGGTAAGAAACCTGCTGTGTTATGCAGTGAGGCGAGCATCTGGGTCCTGGCCTTGCCACAGTGCAGTGCCCTGAACCCATCTTTAACCTGACCCATCAGCATCACATATTGCCGCAGAAATTATTGCTGTGCATGCGAGCCTATGGCAAAGCAATTCGTTCTCTCCCTCTGTGCTCATTTTTATGCCCCTTGGTCTTAAGAAGGGTGGAAAGTGTTGGTGTGTAGCAGCCAGGCTTGGGCTGTCATCCCTGAGCCTTTGACATGCATCAAGGTATTTTCCTCTTCAAAAATGCACTCACAGAGGGAAACCTGTAACTTGTCAGCTGGTGTGCCTTTAAGTAGACAAAAGGGAATGCTTTTGATTTGAATTTGAATGCTTCAGCTAGTTGGTGATGCTGGGGAGAGTGCTTATGCTTTTGTGTGACCAAATAAGCTATTTTAAAGCCCGTTAAAGCTGACTCTGGACGTGTTTGAAGTTATTTTCACTCCCCAGGACACAGGTTGCTTGTCTTTTTCTTTTTTAATCTTTCCCTTAAACACGACAGGGTCGTAGCATGAGTGTTTTCCTGGCCTTGGGGCCTAGCTGGGCCTCATGCTCGGGACTTCTCTTTTGAGCTGGATTTGTCCGTAGCAGAAGGGCTTTGCAAAATGCCAGACTGTAGCCAGGCTCTGAACATCCTCGCGCACAAGAGTAGAGAAGAAACTGGATTTGCATGATGATCACTCTTGCCTAACTTTGAAACTGAGGATTTTATTATATTTCTTTTATATGCCCCTAGTTTGAATGTTTTACAATTAGTTAAGGACAGATGCTCCCAGAAAGCTTTTCTGAATAAGCTTTAGTTCGTGCACCAATGATAAGCAAATTTCCCCCAAGCCCTAAGTCCTCTTCAGCCAAAGAGATGTCCCCATTGACCAGCACCATTGCGTACAGCTGCCTCTGTGCATCCATCTGTGAACCACTAGCCCTGTTCCACCTCCAGCCCCCTTGGGCACTGTGCTGCTCAGCCCCGCCCCGAGCAGAGGGACCAGGGCTAGCCCTGCGGTTAGATTGGACTGTGTCCATCCCCATCCCTTTCCGTGCCGTGGAGGACCAAATATGGTGGTAAAACCCAGGGGGGTTTCACTGCATGAAGCTCATCTGTCTCTTAAGATAAAACCTTTTAAGCCTGAGCGCTGGGGTGCTCTGTGTTGTGACACTCAGCCCGTCGAAGCAGGCTAGGGACGTGGCTCTAGGGGAACAGCAGCAGGGACGTGTGGCATTTGGGGGTGCCTGTGCAACCCTGTGAACCGGGGCCCTGTTTCTGCACGCCCTGTGTGCAGAGACAGAAACTGCCTGGCCTTTGGCGTCCTTTGGAGTCTACCAAGGAAGCAGACTTGAATTTTGTGTGCAGGAATGGCTCCCTAATGCTGCTCCTCCCACCCCAGTCCTCTGATATTCACATTGTCATAACAATTGCTTAGGGATGGGCTTGCTGAGAGACTGGCATTACCTTTCCTGGTTTTTCCAAGCATTCAAACGAAGCCGAAGTAGCACAAAATAGAAGGGCTAAGTGCCACAGCCCTCCTTTCCCATGGTCCTCATTTTGGAGGCTTAAAGCTCAAGTCAGAGACCTCGGGAGAAAATCTTTAGCAGCAGATGCTCTGGGATGGAAGGGGAAACCTGTTGTGTGCGTGCCCTGTTCCCATGCGATTGTCCTGATGTTCCTAGCTGAGCATCAGCGAGGCACAGCGTGTATCAGTGGTATCGCTGCCTCCCCTGAGCCTTATCCTACAAAAATAGATAGTGCCTGTTGGCTGGAGGATTTCACCAGATCTCTTCAGGATGAAGCTCAGCCGTCACAGTGAGCAGTTTGGTGAAACGTCTGCTGGTGTGCAGCTGCAGTCGGAAACATTTGAACTTCCCGAATGTCAAAGAAACAGGATGGTCGAATAGCGCAGATAACGTCATGGTGTACAGTTTCGCTATAAATCATTTGGGCAGCCTCATCCAGATAGTGTGTGACATGCTGATCGCCCCATCTCAGAGTGGAGATTGCAGATATAGTATAGAGGGAGCACTGAGTCTTAAAAAAGAGCAAAGAAATGATACAAGGTCTTGGCAACGGCTGGTGAAAACGGGAAAGCTTTTCTCCTTGGGAAGGCGCCATGTCAGAGGAGATTGAATTAAAAGCCATTGAACATTTTAGAGAGGCAGATCTCCTGCCTCTTTGTGCACAACCAAGGCATTGAAAGGCAGAAGAGTTGGAGCCGATTAAAAGAAAAACGTTTTGTGCAGCGTGACAGGGGGCTGTGGGACCCACTACCGTGGGACAATGGCGAAGCCAGGAGGCCCTGGATGAGTGAGTATCAGCGATACCAGGTTAATACTTGGGATTCAAGCAGAAGTTGGGCAGTGCCATATGGTACAGATGGACCACAAGCACCACTGAGCAGACTCAGGCAGTAAAACGATGCTAATTTTCTATTTTCTTTTTTTGACTAGGTTGCAGCAACAGTGGGACAGCCTGCTAGTGACCTAAAACGTCCAGTGTCCGGTCCAACCGTAGAGACTGGTCAGCAAGCCAATAAGTTAGAGGAGCTAAGGAAAGAGATGCCTGTCTGCCAGGAGACCAGGGGGGCTGGGAAAAGGACAAATCCTCGGCTGAGGCCTCAGGAGCCACCAAAGCCATCAGCACCTTCTCCAGACCACGTGCAGTCCAGGAAGGAGCACCCTCCCTCTAGGAAGCAGGCAGAAGGACATTCCCATGCTCTTGAGGGCAGAGAGACCCAACAAGGACTGTTAAATCAAGAGGACAAAAGCCAAAGTGAGAAAGAGCCATTGCTAAAGAAATTGAGTCCTCCAGAGCCTGGACAAAACACTCCTCCTGAGCAAATCAGACATCAGACAGCAGTCAAGGATGGGAAGAATAAAGAGGCAGGAGCAGAGCTGTCTGGGACCCATCCTGGTGCGGAGGCAGGAGGGAGTGGTGCAGCAGAGCCATATCCTGGGGCTGCACGCAGGGAGGCAGGAGGGACACCTTTGGGACGTCAGGAGACTGAAACGCCAGCTCCTGCTTCAGTTCAACTTGCCAAGGAAGAGCCGCTTCCCGCTCCTGCAGTGCGGACATCGGTGGCTCAGGAGGCACCGCTTGTAGCTCACAATGCTCCAGGGGTGGAGGCCGCAGCAGGAGAGGTCCCCTCTGGAGCCCAGCTGCTGCCTCCTGCGAGCAGAGAAATGGAAATCAAAAAGGCAGATGGATCTGCCCCGCAAGAGAAGTTTTCAGCCAGCACGTTAGGCGAGAAGAATGCTAAACCAGTGCCTGTGGGACCTCAGGGGAAGGAAGGAGGAGAGCAGACAGCCACAGCTCCGTATCAGGAACTGTCAGCACCTTCAGGCACTTTTGAAGGAGGTGCTGAGGTTCAGTCACAAGTACCGTTGGTCCTGCCTAGCCCTGAGAGACCTCAGGAGATGTCGTTGGAGGAGAAGATGCAGCACAAAAACCTTGTTTCCTCCTTGAAGAACTATCTGCTGTTGCTTTTAAAAATGTCAGATAGCAGTAAGGATGCCACGAAAGAAGACACTGACCCCAGAGACAAGGAGCAGCCCGATGCAGAGGAAGTCATGCTCCCAGAAATAGGCATTGCAGGCCTAAGCCCCCGCACCTCAAGGAGAGTTTTGGAAAAGGTACAAAACAATCAGCTCTTCCAGACAGCAGAGAACTTGCCTCTGACCCCCAGGACGTCCAGGCGGATCACAGGCATGATTAACGAGGAATTCGTTACCAGCAAGGAGATGCTGGCGTGCAGGCCCGTGCCACCAAAGAGACGTACCCGGGTCGCTCCCGAGGCGGAGGGGCCACTCCAGCTCTCTGTGCCCTCCATTGTGGTGGGCAGCATGCCGGTAGCAGGAGCGGGGCAGCCTCCTAATAATATTTCCGATTTGCCTTCAGCGAGCCCTGAAAAAGAGAGCCCTGGTGACCCTCTGGCAGTGCTACCTTGTGCCACGCCAGAGGAGCTTGCTTCCGGGGCCCGGCGCAAAATATACCTGCCAAAAACCAAGCAGGTGGGGGAGGAAGAGGAGGCAACCCCAGAGAGCCCAGGGCACATGAGAAGTCCTACTGTTTCACCACGGCAATCCAGGAAGAATGCAGCCCTGTTGCAATCACCTGCCTTGGCTCCGTCCCCTCCTGCAGAGCAGTGCTCGCCAACCCTCACGAGGAAGATGGCCACATTGGAGGTTCCTAAGCTGTATGAGGAGCCCACAGGTGACAGCAGTGGTGACCACGAGGTCCCTGAAGATGCTAAGCCAGAAGCACAGCCAACAGAGTCCAAGAAAGTAAATAACCCATTTAAAGGTAAGGGAAGAGGTAATCCCCATGAAGCGTGTTTCTTTGTTGCCTACAAAGGGAACCTGGCCAACTGAACCGGTGATAGTCAGCTGGGGCCCCATGAGTTTTGTGCATTTGCAGGGTTTTCAACATCACCTTTCGGCCGTGTGAAAGCCAAAAGTCTGCCCCAAGAATTCTTCCCTAGTGCAGGGAGGGCCAAGGAAGGCAGACAGCAGCGCTGAGGCTGGCTGTCTCCACAGCCTGGACTTCCCTGGCCAAAAGAATCACAGAATCCTCTTGTTCTTGGTCTGCATGTCCTGGTCCTCTCCATGCCTCATGCTGTTTGAGGTCCCAGTGGACATCAGCAGGGTGCACGTTCCTTTTCCACCTCCACAGTTAATGCTAATTTGATCCCTTGTGCCATCGAATTAGAAAAGGCATAATCTGGGTGTTGAAGTGCTTGCAGGAGCCAGGTGATACCCTCACAGAAATCAGCACTCTTGCAAAAGTAAGGGTAACCTTGATAAATCCCTACTTCAGCAGATAAATGTTTCCTCCAACATTGCATAGTGTTTTTCTGCATTGTCTCTGGCCAAGCCCCACTAGGTATTGCAGTGCTCCACTGTTGAATGAATTTGTACCACTTGTATCCCACCACATTTATCCAAGCGGAGCTCTGAGACCTTCCCAGGCTGTGCTGACATACGTGTGATACCCAACACCAAAGTTCTAAGCAGCAGCGCTGGGGTATGCCGGCCTGTCCCCAGAGCTGTAGCCAGCATTGTGTGTCTCACCATCGATCTCTTTGCACCCTGTCCTTAGCTCCACAGGTGATTCGTAAGATCAGGGCAGAACAATTTTCCGATGCATCAGGAAACCTGAAACTTTGGTGCCAGTTCTTCAATATTTTGAGTGATTCTAAGCTGATGTGGTACAAGGACGAGATCCCTGTAGCAGAAGCCCAAAGGAGGTAACCTGCCAGCTCCGCTTCATTGTAGTCCTTGTGCATAGCCCTGAGTTTGTGTGTTAAATCCAGCTCCTTGCGTTTACTGGGGTGAAGGTGCCCCTTCTGTTAAGGCTGCGTGGGAAGCTCATTGCATGGCACAGTACGTTGTGAACTTTATCTTCTCAGTGCCCAGGGAGGGAGGGATCACCTAGATGGGGAATCGCTGCCAAATTTGTCCTATTGATGCTCCATCTGGAGCCTGGCTTAAGGGCTGATGCTTTGAGTAGCAGAGCCCTGGAGAGGGCAGGGGCTGAAGCCAAACCTCGGGGAGGGCAGGGAAGGTGCTGTGCCCATCTCAGAGTTTGAGAGCTGGGTGTGAGCTGCAAAACAAGTGATACATGTGAGGGTGACAGGTGTGCTGGGAGGGTCTGCATGCTGCACCTGAGCAGGCGCTTCCATGCAACCACCATTGGCAAGCACCAACAGGGAAAAAGCTCTGGCTGTGCCCTCTCTATCCCTTGGCACTGCCCTTGCACAGGGATAGCGTGTTCGGACAGCTGGGTGGCTTGTTGTATCCTGGATGCTCCTTTAGGTGCATTACGGAGAGCAACTTGTTCTCAAGCCCAAGGGAGCTTGTGTGGGAGCATCATCCATGTCGGACAGGATTTGCCTGATGCCTCTGAGCATCCCTTGAGCTCCCTTTATAATGAGCAGGCAGAAGGAGGTGCTTCTGGAGCAGAAACGATCTCCTACGGCAGATGTTTGAGCTGGGGCAGATGCACCAGGAGTGGTCATTGCTTCTAGCTGACCAGAGCAGAGCCTGCTCAGCCAGCGGGTCTCAGGATGAGGGTCCCACCTCTTCCGTCTGCGGCCCATCATCCCCTTGCTGGTTCACACTGGCCATGCGGGGCAGAAACAGGCCTTTGGTTCTTGTGGAGACCTATCTGCCCAGTGTGTTGCCACCTTGGCTAGAGGAACTGCCAGTCCAAAGCTTGGAGAAGACCGGCAGCCTGCTGATACAGGGCTTGCACTTTGCCGGTTCCTCGGAGAGGGGCAGGCTGCAGCATGGGGAGTGGTGTCTGCCCTCACTCGTGAACAGCTGAAAATAAAGCTGGACACCTCTGTGGCTGTTTGGCTTCCAGCCGTCCCATCCAGATCCAGGTCTGTTAGCCCAAGCATAGCCCTGACCCAGCCACACTCAGAGGCAAGTACCTTTATCAGTCTGTAGCCCAATCCCAGCCAGATTTTGCAGGGCTTGCCTGGAAGACGAGCACCTCTGTGAGCACAAACTGCAGGGCAGGACTCCTGGTGCCATGAGGTGCCAGGGGAGCAGCTGGGATGCCCTTGGGCTGGCTTCCTTTGTAGCCCTCTTCCAGCCCTCCAAAGGCAGCACAGTGCCCACCCACAGTGCCTGTGATGGGGCTCCTGTGTGCCCCCACGCGTCACACGGGGCTGAGGCCATGCTCTGGTTTCTTCCAGCGCTGGCGACGAGGGCCAGGCAGCCTTGGCTGTTGTGCAGGCATCCCAGAAGGACTGCGGGGTCTACCGGTGCGTGATCAGCAATGAGTACGGCACTGACTCCACCGATTTTCTGCTCAGCCCAGAAGGTGAGGAGCCCTCAGCAGCCTGGCAGCTCTCCCAGCTGCCCAGGTGTGCCATGGGGTGGCATGGTGAACTGTGGAGAGGGCTTGGTGCCAGGCTGTGGAGGGGGAGCCTTGCACGCCCCATAACACCACGTCTGTGAGGTGCCTCCATGTGCTAATTTATGAGCGATTCACACCACCCTCCTTGCCGTCCCTTGGTGTGGAAGTGCATGGGGCAGGGTGGGATCCTGGCAGGACCTTGACACCTCTTTGTTCTCTGTCTCCTCTAGTGCTGTCAGGATTTATCCTGAGGGAGGAGATCGAAGGTAAGGGCCATGTGCTGACATGTGGGGGGCAGGGAGCTCTGTCGTGGCGGCAGGACATGCCTGCGTTGTCCCCCCTCACCAGCTCTTCCCTCCACCAGTTGGAGAGGAGATCGAGATGACGCCCATGGTGTTCGCGAAGGGTTTGGCTGATGCAGGCTACTGGGGGGATAAGCTCTTCGGGCGTGTGGTGAGCGAGGACGTGGAAGTGGGTGCCGGTTTCCTGCGCAAAGCCTGCCGTGCCAGAGCCATCTACGGCCTGGAGCCTGTCTTTGAGTCCGGCCACACCTGCGTCATCAAAGTGCACAATTTCATTGTCTTTGGGACCAAGAATGAGAACAGTCTCATTGAGAAGAACTACGATATCACCATCCAGGTGGGCATCCTTGTGGGGCACCTTCCGCCTGTCTCCCCCACACCTTCCCCGTCTGTCTGTGCCACGGTCCCCAGCTCTGTGCCCACTTTCTTTATTTCCTTCCACTTTTTGAATGCCCTGGAGGGGTTGAGCCATGTTCCAGTGGGCTGGCGATGTCCTTGTTATTCTTGGCTTCAGCTCTTCTCTCTGAGCAACACGGAGCTGCTCGGAGCTTTCCTGCCACTTGTCCTTTGACCACCAGGACAGGGAAACAACTGGCAGTGGTCCCAGGGGATGCCTGGCCAGGCGGGGGGTCCCAGGGAGGCATTGGTGCAAGATGGGACAAGTCCCTGACTCTTCTGTTTGCATCTCTAGGAATGTAAAATCCAGAACTCCAGCCGTGAGTACTGCAAGATCTTTGCCGCTGAGGCACGAGCCGTCCCTGATTTTGGAGCGGTGCCTGAGTAAGTAAGGTGCTGCGGCTCCACTGGCTTGACATCTCGGCAGAGCATCTCGGGGGATGGTGGGAGGGTTCTCCATGGGTGCTGGGGACATCCTGAAGGGTGACGCGCTCTTCTCTCACCTTCAAATGGAAGGGGTATTGCGGGGGAAGGCAAAAGCCAGGGTTGCAGACTGCAGCGTGAATCTCCACTTGCTGTGGTGGGAGAGCTCGCCAGATGGTGCTGACCTCGTCTGTGTGCTCCCATGCAGGATAATTCCTCTGTACCTGATTTACCGACCGGCCAACAACATCCCTTACGCCACGATGGAGGAGGACCTGGGCGGGCCCTGTGAGCAGTACTGTGTCACCGAGAGAGATGGCACCTTGGTGGCACGAGGCACCTCGGAGATCGTGCTCAAATGCTGCACCTTCCAGCATTGGGTCTACCAGTGGACAAATGGAAACATCCTCGTGACTGACATGGAAGGTAAAGGGATCTCCCATCTGATTCCCATGGCCCCTCACCACCCTCTGGCCTGTGAAAGGAGGAGGAAAAGCCCCAGCCTTGCCCTCCTGCCTCTTTCCCCACGTGCCATGGAGCCCAGCTCCCAGGGGATGACCCGTCCTTGGTGCCAGTGCCCATCCTTCTCTGGGCAGAAACTGTTTTTCCTCCCTTTCATTGCAGGAGTGGGCTGGAAGATGACCAACGTGCGGATTGCTACCAACCTGAAAGGGTGAGTGACCCTGAGCTGCTGGCACAGGGTGGCCCCGGCTGTCCCCAGCTCCACCGCTCACGTGGCGAAGGGCCACGATGGTGAGCGCGGACAGGCTCCGTCCTCGGCTCCCTGCTCCGGCGGGACGTGTCCTGGTGCGTAGCAGGGGCTGAGGATAGCTGTGTTGGCAGGTACCAGGGGCTGAAGGAAAGCTGCTTCCCCTCCCTGCTGGAGCAGTTCGCAGCCGCTCACCAGTGTAACCGTTACTGCAGCATCCTGGGCCTGAAGACGCTGGAGCCAGCCAAGCCCAAGGGCTCCAAGAGCCCCTCCATGGGTAGGAAATCTGCCCAGTCCAGCCCCCAGCTCCAGAAGAAGGGGCTGGCAAGTCCCCAGGGTACACGCAAGGCTGCCGTGAGCCCCAAGAGCTCCCGGAGAGCTGCAGAAACAGGGGAGGCCCCAGCAGGCTCCAAGCCTGGGTCAGGAGAGAGCGGCAGGTCTGGCCGCCTGCAGTAGCTGGAGCCACTGCAGCTGGGACCCCCAGCTCTGGACCCCAGCCCGAGCAGCCCGGAGGCAGCATGTGTCCAGGCTGGAAAGGGGAGATCCTGGCAGCGGCCGCTGCCACCGCTCTCCTCCCTTTGGCTCCCACCCCAGCCTGCGGCGCTTACGTTGTGTGGTGTGTGCTAGTGTGAGCGGCTCGGCCAGGGTCATAGGGGGGCTGTGAGCCATGGGCAGTGCGGACCCCCTCACCCATATCTCTTTACAAGAGCTGCTCCCGGTGGTGGAGCCTGTGGGGCCGCGTGCCCCTCCACGCTCGGGCTCGCTTTCTTCTCTCGACTCTCTCCATTTGCCTTCCTTAAGGCACGGGCCGTCAGACCTGCTCACTCAGGCTTTGCAGGCACCATGCCCCCTGCCTGGCTCCCCTGAGCAAACTGGGAGTCCGGGCTGCCCTCCTGGCTCCTAGCACCTCATGTTCCTCTTTGTGTCGTCCATAAAGCCCCGCCAGCGCTCTGTGTCAAGGATGTGAACCCCAACAGCGCCCAGGCGGTCTCATTTGCCCTGGCACACTGTGATTTAAAAGGTTTTGCTGCAGAGGGGTTTAGCGGTGAGCTGCAGGGCTCCTGCTGCTTTTGTGTGGGGCTCTGGGGTGTGGGCCAGTCCTGTGGTGGGGCGCTGGTGTCGGTACTGGCAGCGGCACAGGAATGGGATTTTGCACCCCTGCCCTCCCGGCCTCCCCTGTGCCCTGGGGTGAGCCTCCCCACTCCTTGCTGGGCAGATGCTGAGGGCGGCGGTGCTGCTATGGGTGCTGGCCAGCGCCAGGGTAAGGATGCTCTACCTCACATGGGGCACCCGGGAGCGGGGCGAAGGGGAGACCTCCCGTCCATGCCAGGTGCTGCTTTGGCACATGTGGGTGTCCAGCCCACAGGACTCGCCTCTCCTTGCCCACCTGCCATACGCAGACCTGTACGTCCTGCCCAGCCCCATAGCATGACCTGGTCATGCTTGCTTAGCATCACCTCTGCTTGGCACATGCCATATCCCAGTGGCACTAGCAGCACCCGCTCCGGATCCTGCTGCGGGAAGCAGCGACGGACAGGCAGTGATGCTCACGCTTGGAAAGTAAAGCACCCTGCATTGCATCAAGCCTCCCTTATGCCTGTCAGCTCGCTCAGGCGTGCAGCAGCCGGCAGAGCATGGCAGTGGGCAGCAAGGCTTGCAAAGAGCCCCAGCGCTGCCTGCTTCATCTTGCTGCAGAGCATCACCTTCCCTAGGGCTTTGGAGGAGGGTGCTGGGCACCAGCAATGCCACCCTGCATGGTGGTGTCTGAAATGGTGGCTCAGTGCAGCCTGGCGGAGGAGGGAAAGGACCGGGCTGGGAGTGTGGCATGCTCTGGGGTCCTGGTGCTTTGTTGTTGGGTCATTGTAAAATAACGATGTACATAACGTGGCCGCATTGGCGAATGGGTGCTCTCGAGTGCAATAAAGCGAGAAGGACTGGCCTGTTCCCCGGCGCTGTGGTCCCTGGGGAAAAGATGCACCCAAGCACGGCGGGACGGGGTGGCTTTGTGTTCAAGGGAAGGAAACATCTTCAAGTAATGGCTTTACCCCCATCCACACCCCGCAGGGGAGAAGAGGGTGGCCGGGGCTGGACCCTAAACCTGGCACCTGGCGGAGGCTCGGCTTGCGGGGTCTGCAGCGAACGCTGGCTACAGCAGCTGGGGTTGCGGGGTGCAGCCTGGGCAAAACACCTTGTGCTGTGTGGGACAGCCGCGGTCAGGGGCCAGAGAGGGGCTGAGGGCAAGCACATGGGGATTTCTGTGATTTATTTGGGAGCAGTTCCCTTGTGTCCGCGGGGCCAGCACCTAAGGGTGCTGGTTGCAAGGTGCACGCGGCTGTCTGCCATCACTGGAGCAGAGAAGACCAAATGCACAGGTCTCTGCCGGGGTTTTTTCTACCTTTGGGGCCAGGCCTTGCAAACCCTGGTGCTCCCAGGCCCTCGCCCCGGGAGCGGGCAGCTGCCTGCACGTTTCTAGGTTGTCCCCACGCAGGACGTGTGGTTGTAGTGCCCGCAGCATTGCGTCAGGCACAGGATGCTCTCCGCCAGGCCAGCCCAGGCTCCCGTGAAGGAGAGCGTCCCGTTTTGGAGCATCGAGCTGGAAGGAGAGAAGCGTGGTCAGGACAAGCTGCTGCCCCATCACCTGGGTCCCTGGGCAGGACCATTCGGCTCTGGGGCCCTTCACACCCACCTAGCAAAGAGCTGCTTGCAGCACGTGTACATGGTGTAGCTGGTAGAGCTGAAGTTGGCGGTGCTGAGGAAGGTCACGCAGTCGCCCACCTCCGTTGGCACATGAAGGAAACCTGGGGGACAAGGTCTCCTGGTTGGGGCTCTTGAGGGACCATGCATGCAAGTCTCATACCCCGAGCATGCTTGCAAATCCTGTACCCCAACCCTGCTCGCAAATCCCATACCCCTGTACCTGGGACTGTGCTTGCAGGTCCCATGCACTGTCCCACCTCACCCCCGGGATGGCTGCAGCAGTGACCCCAGGGAACATCTTGCAGTGCCCGAAAAGCTGCCCTTGAAATGTCCCCATCCCAGCCCAGATGAGGATGAGGGGCCCCAGCAGAGCTATTGGGCTGGGGCAGCCCCCAGAAAAGCCATGAGGGTTTGGAGGCCCTGACAGAGCCATGGGGAGGACAGGCCAGCCGTGCCGATCCCTGCACCTGCATTTGTAGGGGTCTTCAGCCCTTTGCCTGTCCCTCCCCGATTCTTTCTGGCCCCGCTGGCTGCGGACAGGGACCTACCTGCCAGGCAGGCGTTGAGCATGGAGACGCAGATGCCAGTGAGCAGCGCTCGCAGCACGATGGAGGCTAAGTCGCCCTTGCGCTGGGGTACCATGGAGGCTGCGGGGGCAAAGCAGAGACCCGGCCGAGTCAGATCCTTGCTGCGGCTCTGCCCCAGGCTGGGGACAGACAGGGACGTGTCCCAGGTCCCCAGCTGGCTCTGCCACATAGTGCGCTGCCCACCCCAACCCCTGGTATCTGGGGGGCATGGTGATCCCAGCCAGCACCCAGCACGCTGTCTGCCCATCCTGGCAGCAGCGGGTGCCGGCAGAGCGCTGTGCCCACCCTGCACCCATGGATGATCAACCAGAGCCCTCGGCGCTCTCAGCACTGGAGTCTTTGCTCTTTGCCCCATGGCTGGGTGGCACCTGGGCTTGTGGGACATGTACGTGCTCTTTCCCATGGGCGCAGTGCAGAATCATCCCTATCACCTCATGCAAATCCTGTTTCTTATCTGTGTGCTGGCAGAGACCAAGCATGGAGGCTTGAGGGCAGCAAGATCCTCCTGCCCCAGCTGAGCCCTTGCTCCCTGGGCCCAGGATCCCCCTGCATCGTGCTCAGGCACCCAAGACATGGGTCACACTCACCCAGGCCTCCCAGCATGATCCCAATGGAGCTGAGGTTGGCGAATCCACAGAGTGCAAAGGTGGTGATGGTCTCGGCTCGCTCCTGGAGGGCACAGCGGCAGGGGACGGTCACCTCTGCTCAGGAGCACCCCCAGAGCTGAGCACCATGCCATAGCTCCCAGCCCAGGCAGACATGATGGAGATAAGTCCCCCACCCTGATCCTTTCTCCTTCAGCTATTTTTGGGAGCAAGAATGCAGGTGGTAGGCAGCCTGCCCCTGGGAGAGGCTGGGCTGGGGGGGAAGAGGGGGCCCTGTAGCACCACGATCTGCCACACCAAGGAGTGGGATAAATGGGAAAGGGCTCCACTGACTCCTTCAGGATGACCCTGTACCCAGCAGTTAGTGAACATCCAAGTCTAGTTGGCTGTAGGTGCCCTCCCCTCCCCAACACCATCATCCCCCTGCCTGCCCACCGCCCGTCTGCCTGGCCAGGTCCCATGCCCCGTTTCGGCTGGCTCCATCCCTGCCCTGTGCCCAGCAGGGTGGCAGGTGCCCCTCACAGAAATCCACTGCTTCCGGCTCCCGTCCCACTCCTCCAGGCCAGACAGACGGTTCTTCTTGTACACGGCCAGCTGCTGGTACGCCACAAACTCGTTCAGGAAGATCTTGATCCCCAAGAGCTCGGCCACCACTGGCGAATCTGCCCAGTCTGCCCCCATGAGAAAGGCCACGGGCATGAGGACGTAGGAGCAGATCACCTGGGAAAAGCATCCCAGAAGGGAGCAACTCAGAGCTGACCATTTGCATAGCCCCTGGCTTGGACACCCGCTGCCAGCATTTGCCAAACACCCAGCAAGGGTCTCGGCAGCCTGCTGAGGTGGTGGGCAAAGGTGGGGATGGGTGGGGGATGCAGGATCTGGCGGCCCAGACCATGGGGCTGCCCTTGGGGATACCTGGAAGGAGAGCCCCTCGATGTCTACCATCTCCCCGAACCAGCGCAGGGCAGCGTTGATGAACTCCAGCACTGCCAAGAAGGCAATGAGGTTGGCCGCAATGTTGGCCACGAGCCCCACGGAGGTGGCAGCCCCATTGCTCGCAGCTTCCAGGATGTTCTGCTCTTCCCTGCATGGAAAAAGACCCCAATGGGCTCATGTGGCTGGGCACCCCCTGTGCAAGGTCAGCTGTCACTCTGTGGATATCTGCACACCACAGGCTCTCCCGACCTCGGGCCACCCGCAATGTCCACTTGTGCCCCCAAATTGCCCCCATGGCTTCCCTGCGCTGGCAGGATGCGTGCAGCCCCACTCCACCATCCCTCTCCTCACACTCACCCACTGGAGAGGCGGATGCTTGCTTTGCCCTTGAACTTGGACTCTTCCACTTCGGGGTAGACGAGTTTGGACATGGCGAGGGCGCAGGGCGCAGCCATCACGGAGGCTGCGATCAGTGATGCCGCATCTATCTGCAACGTGCAGACCGTGGGCTTAGGCACCTCCGTGCAAGAATGCGCCCCATGACGTGCCACCCCAGGGCACCCCAGCACGTGGCTGGCATCAGCCAGCGACGCTTGGAGCGGTTCCGAGCTCTCCATTTGCTCAGGGTGGGAAAAATGTCTCTGTTTTTCCCATCTCAGCCGGCCATGGCACGTAGGGCAGCTTGCCTGGATGGAGGCATTGCTGGAGCTGCAGCGATCGCGGCCTCGGAGATGTTAATCTCTCCTGCTGTTTGACCTAATCGTGATGATTCTTGTCCCTTCCTTGTCCCTTTTTATCAGTATCAGAGCAATAGGTTGTGCAACATTGCGAACTTCTACCTGCTGACGAAGAGCCAAGCTCCCAGTCTCACCCCTTCCCTGCCCGCCGAGTGGCAACGTCTCATTTCTCTGACCTTTCACCCTTGGCTCCCCATTTAAGGAGACTAATTAATGTTTAAATAGCAGGAGCTCAGCCAGCAGGTCGAGAGGAAGGTTTATTCCCCGTTACAGAGCACTGATGAGGCCACGTCTGGACGCCATGTCCAGAGACACTGATGAACTGCAGAGGGCACCCCCGGAGGGGTCGGCGCACAGGACCGCCAAGGCGATGCTGGAGGAGCAGGGCTTGTTCAGCTGGGAGAAAAGAAGGCTGGTGCGGGTTGTAGTTGCTGTTCCCAACTACTTAAAAGGGGATTGGAGGGAAGACACTGCTCAGAGGTGCCCAGTGAAAGGGTGAGAAGCCACGGCACAGTTTCAGTGGGGAAATTCCAGTTGGAAATAGGGAAAAAATTGTTCCCTGTGACCGAGGCACCTGTGGGGTGGACCAGAGAAGTGGGGGGAGGTCTCCATCCACGGGGGTGTTCACCACCAACCTGGACAAGGCATCTCCTTGGGCTTTGCCATCACCTCATTTGGGCAGGAGGGTGGATCAGAGACCCCCAGAGGGTCCTTCCAGGATAAATTATGCCGTGATTCAGTGAGATTTGCCCTGCTCGCTGCACAAGGACACGCAGTGAGGGTCCCACGGCAGTGCCTTCTACCTGGCAGGGCTCTGGGGTTTTGGCCAGGCCAGTGAAGGTGAGGCTGGACATGGAGGCACCCTGCCCTCATCCTGCTTACGGAAGGGGACCATGGGGCACCTGCTGGGGGTCTTCTCCCACCTACAAGTCCAGGGCAGTTCTTGCGTGTCAGGACCCCATAGCAGGGAGCGTATGGCATACGTCTGCTCATGCACTCACCCCGAAGGATATGTAGGCACCCATCACACTGCCTGCAATGGTGGAAAAGCCACCAGTCATCACTGCGTGGATTTCTGAATGGGTCATGTCTGCAAGGTACGGGCGGATGAGCAGCGGGGCTTCGGTCTGCGAAAGAGAAAACCCTGTTGTCCTTGAAACAGGGCCACGCAGGGACGCAAGTCTTCTGGGAAGGGAGGAGAAGACCCTTCCACCAGGGCAGGCTCAGCTGCAAGGGCTGAGGAGCTGGATCTCCTGCCCAGAACCTTACCTGTCCCACAAAAATGTTCCCCGCCACACTCAGGGTCTCAGTGGGAGTGGTGCCCATCGAGACCTGAAGCAGCCAGGAGATCTGGGGAAAGACAAGGCCACCACATTCACAAAGGCTCCTGGCACCCTGCCACCCACCCCATGAAACAGGGCACTGTTTGGCCCTCAAAGCTGCACAGAGGTGATCCTGGGAAGTGCCCACAGACCAGGTAGCAACATCAGCTCCAGGGCTGGGCTTTCACAGGAGGACATGCAAGAAACAGGAGTTTTGTGCCTATTCTTTTAAACGGGACAAATCACACCAAGTTAGTACCATGCCAATTTTCCTGGGACATCCCTCAGCTGATCATAGGAGTCAGAGAACCCACCAGGTTCTTCTTTCCACCACCATCCCAGAGCCAGGTGTGAGGCCCTACCTTGACAATGAGCCACTGCATGACGCCGAGGTAGTAGAGGATGGACATCACACAACTGAAGAAAACAACGATAGGCAGAGCCTGCAGGCAAGGCACCAGGGCACAAGGTTAAAGGAGAGCTGAGCAACACATCTAAGTACATTTGGGGACCAAGCCCCGCTGTCCCATGAGCTGGGCATGGCGTGGTATTGCATAGCCAGCCCACGCTATTGGGGTGCCGCAACAATGGGCTGGGCTGGCAGGAGGGACAGGGACCAGTGCAAATCTCCCGTGGCACTGAGGACGTCCACAGGTGGGTACAAAGCCGAGGCAGACCCATCCTTGAGCTGGTCGAGCTCTGCTGCAGCAAACCTGGCTGCATTTAGCTCCGTGCTCTCCAGGACCCAGCAAGGCAGCCAGATCAGAAGAAAACCAGGCTCTGCCTCTCCCTCCCCATGCCCCATTCCCCAAGCTGACCTGAAAGGCAAAGACTTCTTCAATGAGCGTGTTCCCAAAGACGAAGCTGGAGCCAGCTGTGGTGTAGCCCAGGAAGAACTGCAAGTAGAGAAGTTACATGGTAGGATGGAGATCTCCATCAGCTCTTTCGCTGACATCTCACTTCTACCTAGCAGGGGTCTGCACCCCCAGCCCCACAGCTCACTTCACTACCCCGCCAGAGAATGACCCTCTGAAACCTAAGCTGGGGACACTAGTGGGCTGTCTCCAAGCCATGGGGCACTGCTCCAGCCTGCAAGGCAGACCACACCAAAGGGTCTGCGCTGCTGCGGAAAAGGCTGCAGGAAAAAGCCGGCTTTTCTCCAATCCCAAACAAAAATGTTTCTTAGCGTGCAGTCCCTGCAGCTTCTCTGCCCCATGCCACCTTCTGCTCTTCTTGCTGATCCCAGGACGGGCTACATGGAGGGCGCAGGCACGGGATGGGGTGAGCAGATGCAGTACCTGGATTTGGTCACCCAGCCACTGGAAAGCTTGGACGCCGAGGGTTGTTCGGAGGACCAAGAGTCCAAATAAGAACTCCAAGGCAAGACCCCAGAAAACGGCTCTCCAGGACACCTGGGGACCAAGAGCAGAACGGGGACTGAAACGTTAGCAAAGCCCACCGACTCTCTGGCTTCCTGCCCCGTTGACAGCTGCACATGGCAAACACCATTATGCTGTGCCCTGGGTGAGGGTCATGGGGATACTAATAAAGAAAGTGTCACAGAAACCCACAAACATAGGTTGGTGATAGAGGAAGAAGAAGAGTTGGTGGGACTCAGGAACTGGCTGGTGGAACACAACCTGCCAGGCTTACCCAGGAGGAGACAAGCACAGAGACCTTCTGATGGTTTGACTGGTAGTACAGACCCGCTAGATCAAAACTTCCTGTTCATTAATCCTTTGGAGGAGGCGGATGGAGGGGTTGCCCAAAACATTGAAGCAGGTTGGGTTGGAAGCCACTGGGACTTCAGTCACTTCTGCCCAGGGCGCCCAGGGCACCTGAAGCTCAGACCCGCCCTCCACCCACAGACACCTGAAGCTCAGGCATGGGTCTGGTGCTGGGTCTCTGGGTCTGACCCACTATGAGGGACATGGTGGAAAACAGGACGGAGGCACCGTGGGGGAGCCCTGGGTTGAGCAGTGGGAAGGAGAGCAGTGGGAAGGAGAGCAGCGAGGTGGCTTTGGGGCTCCATCCACCCGACCAGCTTGGCTCCCCAGGCTGTGCCCCGCTCTGCCCAGCAGCCCTGCTGGGCTTCTGCTCTCTCCAGGGAGCTCCAGCAATGGGCCATCAGGGGATGCCAGCGGGAAGGAAGCGCTTGTTCCCCAGTTCTGGGTGGCCACCTCCTGCGAGGGGACCAATGGCCAAGCCACACCTGAAACACATACTGCGCCGTGGTGCTTGGAGCAGGCAAACAGGAACAGCACCAAAAAGCAGAAGCCAGCTAATGAGATGAACTGGTCTGGACTTCTGGAGGTGTCCAAAGCCAGCCACGTGATCAGGCCTCCCAGGTGGCCCACGCACAGCAGCCTGCAAAGGAAATCCCAGGCTGTCACAGAGAGGATGTCCCCATGGGGGAGAGCCGCTCATGAAGGGCAGGAGCTAATTGTGCAGGAGATGCCACCGTAAGGTCCATGCATCTGAAGAAACCTGGGGCTCAGACACAAATGAGGGGTGTGAATAGCCACCACGCTACTGAGGTAGAGTGGCAAGACGCTTCTTCCATGGCTTTTAAGTGGTCCCCAGGCTGCGCCATGCCTCATCATTCACGAGGTGCCTGCGCGGCACTAGGGCATGTGCCCAATGCCACCGGCTGTTGGTCGCGCTGGCAGGGCAGCCACGGGAGAGGGGACCTGGGTGCTGGGAGGGGATCTGGCTCTGCCTTTTCCTGACTCACCATTTCAGCCACGGCCAGGACTTTTGGAAGCATTTCCAAACGGGGCTGAGGAGCAGCAACACCTTTGCCCCACAGTGCTTCTTGAAGAGGCTCCAGCAGATGAAGAAGACAACCACAGCAGTCATGACAACCAAGGCAAGGGCTCGCTGGAAGTTGAGCCAACAGGCCGCAATAAAGTAGCACAGGTAGGCTGGGGAAGGCACATTGGGGATCAGAAACATCAGGGCCGTAGGATCACAGATTCATGACACTAACCGGGGCCAACAATGAGGTTCATTTCCTCAAAATGTCCTTCCCTGGCCACCCCTGAGGCCCCCATCTGTGCACGAGGAGGACTTAGGGAGCATCACCCCAGCAGCCAGGCTCGCTGGTGGCAGCACCTCAGCTGTCTGGGGGCACATGGAGCGAGCAGAAGAGGCACAGGAAACCCTTTGGGTAGGTGGAGAAAGGGGAGGAGGACAGTGAGGGCAGGTAGCCCTCATGGACAGGAGTGGTGGGGTGAGGAGGGGGCAGGCAATGGGGCTGGTGAGAGCAGATACAACCTCCACACGGGTGGTCGTGCCCAATGCTTGACGGCTGGGGGCACAGCCACCCAAAGGGATGTGGATTTGGGGTCCCAGTGCCGGGAACTCCTCACCTACTCCAAGGAGCCCCAGGACAACCCTTCTCAACACCTTGGCATGAGCCTTGCAGAAGCGCTTTGCCTTGGATACCGGCTGCAGGGCCTTCCTGGGGAGAGTCACATGCCAGAGACATGAGAGGCGCAGAAGATGGATCCTGAAGATCAACCCAACCCAACTCAATGGAGCCAGGTCGTGACCATGCCTCCCAGAGGGCGCTTGTGGCAGCAGCACGGTGGTATAGGTGTGCCGTGGCCTCTAGCAGCTCTGCCGCCCGCTCCTAGGAGGAGCGAGCTGGCCCGCTATGGCAGGGGAGGCCCCACCACACACCCCAACACCCCGGGCACCATGAGCAGAGGCTTGCTCTGGGTGGCTGCTATGGGGACAGAGACCTGCCACTGCCACCCTACAAAGCCATACGGAGCCATCAGGCACTGTCGCCCCTATGTGGTCAATACGACCCTACTCTGCTCCCAGATCAGGTTTGGCTCCAGGAGAATCGCCGGCCCAAGGATTGCAGACTTGCTATGACCACTGGAAGTACCCTACATACACGCACCTCCAGGGGTTGTCCTACCTGCAGTAGGAGGAGAATCTCCCTTTCCCTTCTCCTCCCCTCTCCTCTTTGTTCTCATCACATGGACCATCACATTCCTCATAAAGTCTCTCCTCCCCCTGGAAAACATCATTAGCTGGAGCACCCTGAGCAGCTCCTGCACCCCGACGGGAGGGGAAGGGGGGACTTACCACGGAGCTGAAAGCTGGGTTATCTGCGCCCTTCTCAAGGTCATGCAGGGTTATCTGGTTTTCTTCCATCTCCAGAAGTGCTGCAGCTTCAATGCATTAGAGAAACAGCACTGCGAGGGACCAACGCTGGCTGGGGAGAGAAAGATGGAATCAGCTCCGGGAAGGATGAATGCCCGACCCCGATTTTCAATTTTGGGTCTCCGAGAGAACGTCCTTTGCAGCAGGGATTCAGAGCAGTTCCTGCAGCAGCGCACCAGGGGACCATCCCATGGGGTCCTCAAGCCGTGGGGCTGGTGTGCTGACTTCCTTGTTCTCCTGTAACTCTGGGAAGGTCTTTGCTCTTCCGTGCTTCCAAGGAATTACAGGAGAGGATTAGATGCAGCAGGGAGAGTTGGTACTCCTCCTCCAAGTTGGTGTAACTTGTAAGTAAGATAAGGAAGAAGGCCTTTTCATGTTGATAACTAGTACAGTGCAGGGAGTGATGGGTAGGAGATAGTTTGCATGGGGACTGGTCCTAAAGGAGGATCATACTGGGAGAACTGGTCCAGCAGAGGCATAAGAACCAGTGTTATGCCAGGGCAGGAACCCTTGGAGCATCCCATTTGGACACCCTCCCCATTCCTCTACCTGGAGAAGGATGAGGGAAGGGCAGAGAAGTCGCAGAGAAGGCAGTGATCGACCGTAGGAGTGCTTCTGTCTGAGGACAGAGGGAGTAAGGAGTTGTCCTTGCTTTGGAGGAGAGGCGTAGAGGTCTGCATGGAGAAGGTGGAGATAGCAGGGTCATTGCCTGCTTCCTGCAGTGAGAGACTTGGGGTCCACTGAAGGGAGCGACCCAGCCCCAAATGAAACGAGTGGAGGTGAGGAGTTTTGGAGAACATCCCCCTCTGCGTGGGACCTCACGGCAGCTGAAGGTGGCGGCGGGCTGCACGGGCCAGCGGAGCCACCAAGGGGGACCACTGAGGTGTGCTGGCTCCCAGCGTGTCCCTGGGCTCGAGGCTCCTCGGCAGCAGGGCAGGACCCGGGGGCCACGGTAGGAATGCAGGACCCCAGACCTCCTCCAGGGCCTCCAGCACCCCCAGTGCCCCCCAGGGCTCAGGGACCCCTCACCAGGACCCTGGCAGGGATCAGGAGGACCCCCCCCCCCCCCCCCCCCCCCCCCCCCCCCCCCCGCCCCCCCCCCCCCCCCCCCCCCCCCCCCCCCCNGACCCCTCCCGGACCTCCCAGGGCTCCGGGACCCCGCCCAGGGCTCCCGGCTCTCCCCGTCCCTCCCGGGCTCAGTGCCCTCCAGGACCCCCACGGCTGATGCCACCTCCGTGGCCCCCCCAGTGCCAACCCCCCGCCACGTGGCTCATCTACCTTTTATTTTGGTGAAGCCTCATTGGCTGCCCTCCCCTTCAGGGGTGGGGCCACGCGGACAGGCAGCCAATCAGTGGGGCAGCAGGTGGGTGCCCCCCACGTTCCCCCCTCGCCCCGTCGCGTCCCGCGT
>WAAD01007712.1:685463-696358 GCA_013389945.1 Fregata magnificens
GCAGCCCTGACCCCCACCCCGGCCCTTCCCCGCATCCCGCCCCCCCTCCCGGCGCCTCCCTCACCCCGTAATCCCACCTCTCAGCCCGTGGGTGATTCTTGGGGAATAAAGTTTCCCTTTACGGCGGCATTAACGCCACACCAGGGTGCTGCCTAGGGACTGGAGAGGAAGACGAGGGACTAAGGATGAAATGGCCTTTGTGGCCCAAGGCAGCGGCAGGTATCCGTCTGTGCTGCCGTTCCCGTTTCTTCCTGCTGAAACACACATTAATACTTAATGACCGTTTGCCACCGTTGCTGATTTTTACAGCGCCCCAAGCATTAAAGGCTCTTTTCTTTTCACAGATACGCAAAGAATTCAAAACACCCGGGATCAAAAGGATTTCTTTGTGTAAAATATTTTTAGAGCCATCGTGGCACGTCAAGGCCCTCGGATGGCCCAGATGACTCGCCCCTCTGTGCTGCGTCACAGGGAAGAGCTGGTCACAGAAACCTCTGCTCCTGCGTGCGCAACGAGCTCGTCGCTCGGCATCGCATACGCGCACCCCTGCGTGTTTTGCCTGCACGTATGGGGGTGCTGGAAGAGGCAGAGGTCTCCTGCAGCCGTGCTGCCCGTGCTGGGCAGGGGTACGTCCCTGCACCACGTCTGTCCTTATATTATCTGCTGCAGCTGGCGAATCCTAAATCTAAAAGAGTCTTCCTGAGGCTTGGGATGAGCCAGAGGAAGGCCCTCTGCACCTTGATTACTCCGTGAAGTAGTTACTCCTGCCACCCTGACCTCCTCATCTTGCTCGTATCCAACCCAAAAGAGCTCAGAGTGGTGGAGGGAGACAGAACGGCCTTTTCTGTCCTCCCTTTGTCTACGCGCACCTCTTTCTTCCCTCAGCCTCTTCGCTGTTGACTTGCCCTGGGCACTGGTGTGCACGCTGGTCCCTCAGCGATGGTGGGAACCTTTGCAATGGGAGATGCTCTCCGCAACATCAAACCTGGCTGACCAGGAGATGGTGGAGGAGGGGCTCTTTGCTGGTATCACTGAATGACCCGGGTGTCCATGTGGCTTTTGGTACTGCCCTCCTGCCCCAGTGCTGCCCTTCTCCCTCCCTTGTCTGCCTTCCAAGGATCCCAGTCTTGTCCCTCCTGGCTGCAGGGACACTGCTCTTGCTCATCTGTGGCCAACCCTGTCACCATCTGTGTCCTCATGCTGGACCTAACGTGGGTGCAGCGTCACTGGTAGGAGATACGGGTGTCTCCTCCCATGTCCAGGGACTTGAACACCGTCATCAGCTCCTTGGCTGCACCACGGAGAGAGATCTGACCACCCAGACATCTGCAGGACAGGGGGCAGCTGAGCTGCAGAGGTGAGGTCATCACAACCTCTGAATCTCAAGGCACGAGCTTGTGGAGGGGACAGGTCCTTGTGCTGTCCTGTGCCTGGCCTCTTGTGCCTTCCCCCATGCTGAGCTGGTGGTGACACAATTCCACTGAGCTGGGTTGTGTCACCAGCGAAAGGACAAAGCCCAGCTCCATGCCGGCCTGCTCTCATGCGCGGCCCTGGACAATGGCTGCGTTGGGTCAGCGCAGCCGTGGTGGGGAAGAAGGACCCAAGGGAGAAGGCGGGATGGCGTGGAGACATGGAGCACCTCCGGCAGGACATGCTGCCCGTGCCCAGCGGGGACGGAGAACCTACAGCGATGCACGCCGCAACCAGGGGATTCCTCCTCAGGCACCTGCATGGGCAGGCAGAGCAGGACCCCTGAGGTTGGTGTCCACCATGATCTTGATCCCAGTTCTTGGCCTGGCGTGGTGCAGGGCTCACGTTTGCGTGGGTGCGTGCCGGGTGCTGCTCACACGGTGTGCAGGGCACAGGCTCCTCTGTGGGCAGGGAGGAGGCGGCGGGGCCTGTGCTTTGGATGCTCGGCAGACATTTCTGGAAGGGGGAAGCCGGCAGAATAACAATGATCTCAACTGCTGGAACAGGCGTGACTGAGATAAACGCTGCAGCGATAAGGAGGAGTCGGCCAAACATGGAAGTGAGCAGGGAGGTGGTGAGTGGACACGGAGATAAGTGGCAGGGGCCTGGCGGGTGCGGAAGAGGAGGCATGAAGCTGCTGCCACCCATCACTGGCGGTGCTGGCCCTGTCTCAGCACAGCTCCCTACCCATGGGCTGCCTTCCCCAACAGGATTCGGATACGACCGCTCCTAATGAAATCGTGCCAGGTCGTCGGGGCCCCAGCAGCCCTTTGCTGCCTGGTTTTGTCCACAGGATGCTGCTGCTCTGGCCTGGACGGTTGCGACCTGCCAGGATGTGTTCACGCAGCGTGGAGGAAAAGGGATGAGCTTGTGCGGGCATTGGGGGACCGTCTGTCTGCTGGATGACCTGATCCCTTTGGGCTCTGCTCAGCACCTGGGCAGGACAGCTGCTCCGGGCAGGCTCCTCTGCTCTTCTCACCCTGCTCTGTCCCTCGGTGGCTTTTCTTCAAGCCCTCTGATGCCTGTGGGTTGCGTTCAACAGGATTTTAAAGGTGCCTGCAATGTCGAAATGCCGGTGCAGCCAAGCAGAGAGCGCTGCTGGGCCCAGACGTTGCCACTCCGTGGCACAAACATAAATCTTCTGGCTGGCACAGGGACAAGAGCAATCCATCACTGTGCGGCTGTCTCAGCTGCTCTGCCCCTTGAGCGGCCTCTCCAGCTGTTCCCTCCCTGGGGCAGCCCCTGGCCTCCTTTCGCCGTCTCAAGGAGGCTTGAGAATGGGAGGCAGAGCGATCCCCACCGCCTCCTCTTTTGGTCTCAGATCCCTCAAACAGCCCCAGGAGCAGCGCTGGTGCCCAGGGAGGCAGGACGGATGCCAGTGCTGCAAGGAGGCGCGCCGTGTTTTGCCGGTGATAGAAAACTGTGCGCTGACGCAGACCAGCACTGTCATCTCCGGGTATTCAGAGGCCATAAATTCAGCTTGCAATTTGCTCTTGCTGCTAAAAGCCCACTTTCCTTCTTAAGGAAATCAGAGCGACTCCACTGAGTTATACCATCCAGCCCATTATCCCATATTCCCATACCCACAGGCACTGCTGGGCCAGTGCAGGATGCTGGAGCAAGGGCAGGCCAGGGAAGGGTCCTGGGGCTGGGATAATTTCGGAGGTGAAGGTTTAGGTGGGATTTGGGGGCAAACGACGGCACATCCGAGCTAGGAGACAGTTGTAAGCAACCTGACACGGCTCTGTCCCCACCATCCACCTCCCCATCCTCTTCTAGCTCATGAGACATGTGTGCCAAGGACTGAGGGAGAAGGACTCAAGCATTTCTTGACATGAATGTTCGGGTGTGATGGTCTTGAGAGGCTTTATGAGCCCACAACAGCGCGTGAGATGGTCCTGGTTCTTCTGAAGCCCAAGCTTCAAAGGGCATTTTCCAGCCTGCCAGCACTATGCAGGGCAGGCAAAGAGGCTACAACGGACTGATTTTCTGCTTTGTTATGTTTTGGGGTCCCCTTGCCTGGCTCCAGCATCCAGCGAGCAAGGAAAATGGTCCCCAAAATATACGGAGCAGGGATTCGCCAAAGCTGTCCTGTCCAACCTCCGGGGAGCACAAAGCCTGGAGCAGCCTCTTGAGCCCTTTCCTTGTGGGTCCAGCATCCAGCTGGAGCTGGGATGTGATAAAAGCACCCCAGGGGAGACTCAGCCACCCCACAGCCCTATATAATGCTGCCACATGTTCGTGTGTGCCCTGCCTGGTTTCAGCTGCCAGCCTGAGCTCTCACCCTGCCTTTGTCTGCACCACGAGTGGGAGCCTCCTCCCGCAGCAGGGATTTATAGCCTGCACACAGCCACCTCTTAACCCCTCTTTGTGATGCTGAGCGGGCAGAAAAACAGGCAGCACAGCGCTGCCAGGCAGTCTGCCCCTGTCTCCAGGTCTTGCGCTCCCCTCTGAATTCAACTTCATTTTCTGCCTCCCAGCCCTTTTGGAGACACAGGGCTGGGTTGCTGGCAAAAGCACTTGCTCCCCTCTGCGTGGGGGGAATGGCCTCTGTTTTGATCTTGTCGCCGTGCCCATCTTCCTGATGGTTGATGACAGCCCTATTAAGAGATATAAGGGGAATGCCAGGGGTGGTTCACAGCCCCTAGGCAATGTAAAGCCAGTGAGAGTCTGTCTGGAGAAGGACTCAGCTGCGTGAGCGTGGCCACTGCAGCTGGATTAATCAAACCCACCATTAACACTTTCCCGGGGCACACAGGTCCCCTGCCAGCCCCAGAGCACAGGCCTCCAACCGGCACGTCGCTCTGATTGAGCTGCAAATGCTCCAGCTCCTTAGTTTGCGGTGCCTCAGATCGATGAGTGCAGGCGGCTCCAATCAATTCCACTTTACCGCTTGCTATCGAGTTCAGATCCACGCTCTCCCAGCCGGTCCCGCTTCCTTTGTTCGTTCAGAGGAGAATTCAGGCATCTTGTCCCACCTGCAAACCGCTGTGCCCTTGCAGGGTCAAGCCCCCTGGTAGGGGCAAATAATACCCTGCGGATGCAGATGTTCCTCCCTGCCCTCCCCACCGGAGGGCCAGCAATGAAGGGGTTGAATTCGTGCTACAGCTGGAGCCCTGAAAGCGTCAACCTGGCTGGGCAGAGTGTGAAAGCGGGTGGCTGGATGAGGCCATGTGATTTGCATGATATAATATAGCTGTTGCCACCAAGCCGGCATCTGTCGTGAGGTTTCCCTGCCATGAGCCTGGTTTTGCTGGGGAAATAACGAAGGCAGCTGCAGAGAGCTCTTGTGGCTAGGCTCCCCTGCCCCCATGGGCACCAAGCGCGGCTTCAGCTCTCCGAGGCTCAAGCCCACGCAAAACGATTTTACGGGGGAAAAAAAAAAAAAAAATGCCGAAGAGTTTACACAGTGGCTGTTCGGAAACTTTTCTCAAACCCATACCTGGCATTTGTTGGTGAAGGAGGCGTTTCTCACACTCTGTGTCAGTCCTGAAGTAATTTTTTTCTTGTATTTGTCACCCAGCTTTCTAGCTGGCCCGTTTCCAGGGTGCTGTGCCTGGATTTGCGGAAATGAAGTTCCCCACGGCTCTCCACACCTCGTCAAGTGTTAACGAAATAACGGATCACACCGTAGAGCAGTTATGACGCTCAGGGTCGTGGATGCGCACAGGGCTGTCAGCGCTGAGAGGAGAGGCAGAAAAGGTGCTCCGCACGGCTGAGGTGACGACCGATGTATCTGGTTCTGAGTTGGCAGATGTCTGTCAGTGAGTTGTCGTCTCTTCTTTTGGTCAATTAGCATGGTTTCAGTTACGTTACCAACTGCATCATGATTTCTTTTGACAGAAAGGTTGGGGAGCTGCAAAAAGTGTCTGCGAGAATTTGCTTCATTTGGTAAACGCACATGCTTTGGGCATATCCTGCATGTCCGGACAGACAGCGTCCGAGTGGCCTGAACGCACTTACGAAGCCCGGGTCTGCGTCACGTGTGCGAGTCTTGACGCAGAAATGTCCTAGTTTGTGATGCATGGGAGGAGCAACGTGTCACATCATACATGGGACTCGGTGTGGGCCCACGTTCTCCATGTTCCTCCTTGCTTTTCTGCAACATAGCGCTTGTCTTTGGCCCTTGCCACCCCTGTGCAACTCATTGCGGCAGGCTAGGGCGAGAGGGGGCTGCAGAGCCTGCTCTGCAGAGTATCCCTTCCATGCAAGCCTGCTCCCTGCCCTGGCAGCGAGCTGGGACGGGTGGGCATGACTGCTCCGTGCCGTTTCCTTCCAGCCTGATGGGAGCTGGGATATCTGGAAGGGATGAACGAAGCTTGCAGGCTCCTAAGTGCTATGGAGCAACCAGTGGGGGATGTGCTTGGTGTGCAGAAGAGGGACTGCTGGAAGAGGGACGCTTCCAGCCTGGGAATGGCTTGCCAAATGAAAGCACGTAGCCTGCATGATATATCTCGGAGCAGTATCCCTGCACGTGGGCCGCTGCTGCGGCGAGAGCGGCCCATCTCACCCACTGCCCAGTCCTCGGTGGTCTCCTGGTGCAAGTGTGTAGCAACATTTCCTCTGGATGCAATCCCTGCCTCTAAATATTTGCAAGGCTCCTTGTGCCAGTCTTTGTATTTATCAGTGCTTGGCGGATTTCTTTCTGTGGATGTGTCCGGTCTTGTTCCTAAACCACGTAGCATCTGCAGCGGCCTGTGGCAGGGAGGGCTGCTCTGCGCCGAGTCACCTCCTTGTGTTTCTCCCTGATCTACCAGTCTCTCCCCGCTCTCCCCCAGCCATGCAGATCTCTGCCCTGTGACCCCAGTTGTCTCTTTTCCGTGCCAAAGAGCCCTGGTTCATCAGGCACCCCATATGCGGAAACCTTTGATCATCCCGTCGCCCTTCCCCGCGCATTTTCCAGCTCCACTGTATCCTACGGATGGGGGGACCAGTACCGCACACAGGCCGGGACTGACCAGGGAATAGTGGCACCTCTGATGTCGCCTCTACCTTTCCCTAACCCTTCCTATCAGCTTTGATGGAGAGGTTTTGCAGTTTTGACCTCTGCTGAGTGCTGAGGGGATGTTTTCACAGACTGTCAGAGCTCCCGGTCTCAGAGCCCATCACTTTAGACATGAGGCAGGGCTTGGTTTCCCCATGCATGTCACTTCCCTGACACTGGCTTTCGTCTCGTTTTATTGCCAAGTTGCCCAGCCTCTGAAAGTCCTCCTGCAATTCTTAGCATTCATCCGCAGTATCCAGAATAATTCAATATTACTAGCAGATTTTGTCACCTCTCTACCGACCTCACCACATCAAAGGACCTGCTTGTGGAAATGCAGGTGACCTCTCTCAGCTGGATCACCCTCAGGTACCTGCTGGCTCTTTCCAAGAAAGCCACTAGCTTTGGAAAAAAAGAAATTCACTTTAAGAGAGCTGTGTCGACTCGTTCCCAATATGTCATATTTATCCATCTGTCCCCTAACGATGCCAGCTTCCTACTCCTTATGCCAATTTTTGTTCATTTGTAGAGAACAGATGTGTCATTTATCAGTCTGTGGCTCTTTGGCCGCCTCCTGAGAAGCACTTTTGGTGTCACAATTGCCATCTTCCAGCCCTCACGTCCCCTGCTGTACCCAGACCTCGGGGGAGGTTGGGGCGTCACCCGGCAGACGTGACATCCTCCCGGTCCCTGCTGCACTGCGCAGCAGGGCTTGTGTAGCGTGCTCCCAAGAAGGGAAGGGGCTGGAGTCACCGCAGACATTTCTAAGCTCCCGGGGATGGCTTTTATTCAAAGCTGTGGGAGAAGCACATGGAGATTCAAGGGGCTGCACGCTTCCCTGCAAGCCAGGGGAGACGCTGGCATCAGGGGTAGCAGCCGACCCAGCGCCTGACTCAGATGACACGTTGGCAAGTGTCAAATCCTAAATTCAGCCCCCACATCATCAGTGGGTGAATCATCTTCCAGCACCTCCTCAGGAGCATGCAGGAGCGGAGGCCTTCTCCTCTGAGTCACCAAAAGCTGCTGCCTGGGGGACGCTGTGTCCACACCACCCAGGGTTAAACTGGAAGGGAAGGTTTACTGGAGCCACGTGGCCTGAGCCCTCGGAGACCCAGGGAAGGTCCCGTGTCCTGTTCTTGGCCCGGGCTGCCAAACAGGGCTCCTGTCCCCAGCTGTGGGTGAGCACAGGGAGCACTCAGGGTAGCTGAAGCAGCTCCTCACACCCAGGAGGACGGGTGGGGGCTGAGGACGCACACAGCTCCCTGCAGGGCTGGCAGGAGCCCGGAAGATGTTGCCTGGCTTTTTCTTCCTGGTGCGTGCTCTGACCTGCCTGGGAAGTGTTTACCCAGGCAAGCAGCTATTCCTGCCTTCGGTGAGAGGAAGGGCCGTGCTGTGAGCTCCAGCCCAGAAACGACAGAGAAGAGCTTCTGGACCCTCCAGAGATGGAGAAGAGGGTGGGAGCGGAACTCCTGGTGCAGAGGCCCAGCCCTGGGTCCTTGCGTGCCACCGCAGAAGGCCTCCTGTCTCCCCTATGCCCGTGGTCCGTAAGAGTGAGCCAAAAATCACTTCTGTGCAGCCAGGGGTTGTTCTCCTCCCGACTGAGGACTGTGTGCACAGCGTCTCCACCGCCGTCCTTCCCTCCTTCCTGGGGGCTCCGTGGGCCGTGGGCAGTGCCAGCAGCAGGCAGCCCCCGGGGCTGCACATCCCGCCGGGGGGTTTCCCGCCACGGCTGCGTGAGAGAGCAGCCAAAATGTGGAGTCTGGCACGCAAGTGGCGCAGTGTGTGCTCCCTGATCCTCTCCCGTCTGCCAGTCCCGCCCCGCGTCCCCCGCCAGTCCCTACACACAGCGATGCTACGTGACAGCCATCTGTCACGGCGATCCGCCAGGCCGCGGGGACTCGCAGGCGGAGTGGCATCGTGGCCACGGTTGTGGCATCGGGGCCAGTCTCCACGGTGCAGGCATCAAACCTGGGTCCCAACGTGCATCAGATATGAGGGATGTAAACAGTTGGGGATTGGAGCAACACCAGCTGCAGCGTGAGGCGCAGATGGAGCTTGGCTTTGGCGGTGCGAATGCAGAAATCTGTCGCTGCTTCTTCAAACCTGAAACGAACTGCTGTGAATGGAGGGATGTCGCTAGTGTCTCATCACGACTGCAGAAAAAATATGAGCAGCCCGTGCCTGCACTGAGCCACGCGGGGTGTAAGGAGCTCATTTGGTTGGGTTGGACTCCCCTTCAAAGTTGCCCAAACACAAAGAAATCTCCCAAGGGGGGCTCCCACCCCAGCTATGTCCTCCTCACCCTGCTGCCCCATGTTGCCGTCTGGGTGGTTTGGCCGAGGGGAAGCCAATATCATGCTCACATCTGAGGGCTCAGGTGGGTCCAGGGATCTTCTCCTTGATGCCTCTCCAGGCTCTGCTGAAGCCTCAGGTGAGAACAAGATGCCCCATGGGGCACAGATCAGAGAACGGGGCTACATTGGGCCAGACGCCCACCTGCCAAAAGGCCACAGAGAAATAGGGAAGAGGAACAGGCCAAGCAAATGGCGAGGAGGCGCTGGGGTCCTAGGTGGGCTCAGACCACAGACCCTCTTCGTTCCCCAGCCTGGCCCTGGTGCAGCTGCCTCACCAAGGAGGGAGCGATGGGAGGGATGCAACAGGACGGAATGGGATGGAAGGACCTCTGCAATTCCTCTGGTATGGTAGAATTTTTAAAAAAACACCTGCCACCACAAGCTAGATCCCTCCTCAGTCACCTCTCAGGAGACACTCAGCACGTGTTTTCCAGGCCTGAGGATTTAACAAGAGCCATCTCCAACAGATGTTTGCTGAACATCCTCCTTGGTTACTGACAGAGGGTGGAAGTACTCCCAGTCTCATGTGCCATCAGCCCCGCATCCTGCTTCCTTCCAAATGCCGGACAGACAGATTTATTGAGAACCTCTGTCTTTTCTGCATTTTAATAACAATCTCATCATCCCCGTCTGCCACGATTGAGGTCTGCTGCTAGACCCCAAACACCGCCTTGTATTCACTCTATTCCTGGCAGACACTTTTTCTCCTCCTGATGCTTTTTGTGTCTTGCATTGCCTCTGCTCTGAAATTTCCAGTCTTGGATTCTGGGTGCCATGGCTGTCTTCTCCCTAGGGAGAAAGCTCCCTTGATGTCTGGTTGGACCTGGGGGATCTGGCTGGGTTTCTTGGGCAGGAGCGTGCAGTGTGCGTGTACTCAATAAATCAGCAAATCGGTGACTCGGTGGGCTCACTGGGCACGCATTTGGCACGTGCCGTGCCACGCTGGCACAGGAGGCTCAGCTCCTTGGCAACGCCATCTCAGCTTTCCTCCTGTGTGAGGGCTGGAAGGAAGGGGGGGTGACCATGAGAAGCTTCTCCAGGCGTCTTCTCCTCCCTGCAGCAGGCACCCTGACAGCCACATCCCAACATCCGTTCCCATAGTGGGGCAGAAGCCTGGCTCCCAGTGTGAGGATGGGCAGGACCACACCGTGGCATCTCTCCCCCTCACTGCATGCCTCTGCCCGGCTCCACCTCTGCAGCGGTCGGTCCCACTTTCGGAGCATCCTGCCTCTGGCCCCCTTCCCTCTCAGCCACAGTTGACCATGGCCTTTGGGGGATTCAGCCTGCGAGCAGGGCCGGGAGCGGGTTTGGGTGAACGGTGGCGTGCTTGGGAAGGGGTGTGGAGGATTGAGGGCCGTAGGTCTGGAGACAGGGCTGTGCACAGTGGCTGCTGGGGGTCAGGAGGGCACGGTGAAACAGTCGGCCCTGGATGGTGGGTGAGCAGGGGTGGTGGTGGCTGGCGATGGGTGTGTGTGCAGGGGTAACAGTCAGAACACGTGTAACCGTGCTGTTCTCCGCTGCCATGGTCTTGGCCTCTGCTGCCACGCTCTGACACACCGCTCCCAACACCGCTTCCCTGCTCTGCACACTTGTCACCGCTGGCCCCTTACCAGCAAATCCAGCCCTGCCTGGGCTGTACCCAAGGGCACGTCCTCCAGCCTGTGTCCTGGCCCCACGTGTCCTGGGGCTCTGCACGCTTGCCCCATGTCCCTGCACACGTAGCCTCGGCTCAGCCTTCTTCCCGAGTGCCTTCCCTTGGCTTGTCCCCGCTCACCCTGGTCCCGCGGTGTTTCTTGCGGGTGTCCACGGTGCCAGGGTGTTTCGGTGACCCTCCCTGGAGCGATCCGCTCCGCAGCTCCTGCACGGGGCTGGTTCCATGAACACCTCCTCGGCGGTGGACTTGCCACCGCCGCACCCTTCATTGCTCCTATCTCGTTAGCGGCCTCCCCGGTGGCCCTTCTCCCGTGCCACCGCCGGCACCTCTCCTCCGCTCCCAGAGCCGGGCGATGCTCCGGGGGAGCGGGCAGCGGCGGCAGCTGCCAGGGCCGGATCGGGCCCGCCGTCTCCAGGCTCCGCAGCAGGAGGGA
>WAAD01007712.1:697638-724119 GCA_013389945.1 Fregata magnificens
GCCCCCCTGAGCTGCCGCGCTGCTTTGTCAGGGAGCTTCAGCGCCTCTTTGTCTGCCATCTCCCAGCCGGCTTCTCGGGGGGGTGAGAGCGGAGCCTGGCACTGCTGGCGCCGGAAGGGAGGCGAGAAACGTCCCCGGCGAGAGGCAGGAGCCGGGGAGAAGCTCCCCGCCGGCAGACAGGCTCTGAACGGCACAAGGACCCGGTAGAGGAATAAACCCGCCGGGGCTGCGGCCGTCGGTGCCGGGCTTCTTGGCGGAGAGGCTGATGCGGGGACTGCGCAAATAAAGGCAGGAGGGGTAATTAGTGCCTGCCAGCGCTGCCGCCTGCAAGACGGGGCTTGTCGAGCGAACTCGACGGGTTTGCAGATCTGGCTGGCGGAGGGAATGGTGGATATACCATGATCCCATCCGTGGTCCTGGCATCGCCAGGCAGCGCAACGAAACAAGCGCCGGGCAAAACCTGCTCGGGAATATTTTAAGCAGATAGAAAAACTTGTCGCTGGTGGATCTTGGAAAGTTGCTCGTACTGGCTAATTGCTTTCGGGAGGTTTCTGGAGGGGCCGAGCAGAAGCCCCCTTTTTGAGCCAGGATCCTGTAAACTGGCCACTGCGGGCAGCAGAGGAGGAGGAGGAGGGCGCTGGCAGCGGGGACCGGAGGTGCCATTGCGGTGATGCGGTTTACTGAGGCAGGCTGGATGGTTTTTCTTCTGGGACGCGTGGTGTGGGACCAGAGGGACCAGGAGTGGGTGGTGGTCATAGGAACGACTCGGGCTGCGATGTGCAAAGGGCTGAGCAGGAGCTGCGGGAAGCGGGGACTGCCGACAGGTACGGGCAGGGCTGTGCGGGTGTCCGAGGGCTGAGGAGAAGCCGGGAAGTTTAGAGAAGAGCCAAAAGCTGGGATATGTTTGGGGAAACCCTGCTAACAGCGCAAGACCGAAGAAGACCCTTCATCTTATCCAAGATAGACGGTGATTAGATTATCTCCGGATCTCCTGTGTACCTCTGTGGGGAGGAGGTTTTTAATTCTTCAGGGCTCCAGTGCGTGGGGGACACAGGCAGAGCTCCGGAGGCTGGGTGAAGCTGGGGATAAGGTGGGAATATTTGATAGTGCATGCAACTGTCCATTAAAACAGTTTCCCTGGAGGAGCCGGGGAGTGTCCACCATGTGGAGCGTCTCTGTTGGGCTTGAGCGCCCTTTGTGGCTCCCATCTGCTGGCCTTGACGTTGGGCTGAGCGGTGGGAGGGTTCCCTGGTTGCTGCAAGGTCGTGGTGGTCCTTTCTGGAGGCGGTCCAGGAGGATGGAGGCGCCTGCTGAGGGGTTGCCGATGCTTGCGGCTCTTGTTCTTGGCAACAATGTCAAGATGTCCTGGAGCAGGGAAGGCATGCCCGGGCCTGGCTGGAGCCTCTGCTGAGCTCTTCAAGCCGAGATGATGGTTGTGGCAGGGGGCTCAGTGCTCCCACTCTTAGGAAGAGGTGGTGGGCACTGTTCCCTACCTGCTGTGGGGACTGGAACTTCAGAAGGCCCCATGGGTGTGGGCCTAGAGTTGTGGTGATGCTGAAGATGAAGGGAGAAGCACAACTCGAGGTACAGGCAAGGCTGCTGGAGCAGAGAGGGGTTTTTGCTAATGATTGACAGTGAAAAACACTCTAATAAAATGTGCAGCCCTTCCGAACGGGGAGGACGAGGATGGACAGAAGTGGAAGGAGGAGCCACCGGTTCCTGGTGGTATGTGTTGGCCGAGGCCGTGTGGTTTGTGGTACAGGCGCTGTGTTGAGGCTGGGGGACCGACCATGTTCCCTGGGAGCCCTGTGCCCGCTGTAGCTGCCCTAGCCTGTTCTGGAGAATGGAAGACAGGCAGAACATCTTGGCAATGGCACCCCTGCTGCCTGGGCCACGCAATGCTTTGCCGTCATAGCGTGAGTTGTCACGTCTTTCTGCCTTGCTTGGGATCTGCAACGTCTTGTGGGGACGTGCTTAGAGTGAGCTCTGCAGTGGCTCCTGCTCCGTTACAAACGCTTGCTGGACATGGTGGGGGACCAGCACGGGTCCTTCTCCATCTGCTTGGTCTGGGCAGTCCTTTCCCTGCAGCAGTGGACAGCGGACTGGCCCTGTACGGCTTGCCTGAGCAAGCGGATACCCTGGAGGTGTCTTCTCTGCCGTGTTTGGATTAGGCGTGAGGAGCAATGCCACCAGGATGTAGTAGGGAGATATTCGGTGAGGGACCTCCCTGCGTGGGGACGCCTGCACCCAGGGCAGGGAGTGCTTGGGGATGAGGTTGGGGATCTGCCCGGGGACGGCTTTGCCTCACGCCCGCCGGGAGCGGTCGCTGGCGTTTTTGCTGGGAGCGCGGGGTCGGTGCCGTGGGGTGTGGGAATGGCCGGCCAGGAAGCTCTTGGGCGTGTGTCTTTCCTGCGAGAGCCTCCCCGAACTGAGTCATCCTGCGCGATGCTGTGCTGTCCGCCCCGCACTCCCTCCTCCCATGCCGCGGATGCAGCCGTGGGGTCGCTGCCTGGCCCAGCTGTTCCCCTCGGGCAGGGGACCGGGCCCTTCTTGGAAGGCCAATGCTCGGTTTGCTTTTGGGTTTGCCTTCGGTGTCCACTGAAAGCCAAGCTGCAAGATGGGTAAAACTGAGGAAATTTTGCACCTGACAGAGAGAACGAACTGAGTTTGGTTGTAACTCAGAGTGGCTCCAGCGTGAAACCCAGCAATCTCCTGGGGGGACCCCAAACACGCTTTATCTCCAGGGCAAGAAACGTGTTTATAAAGTGAAGGATCTCCCCAGGTGTCTTCTGGGAACCTCTCTATAGAGCGGAGCGTCTTGTTCTTGGCAAAGGGTGGTGGCAGGTGGGACGTTTGTAGGCAAGGTGGGGGGAAGAGCCCCCGCTCTGCCCTGGGATCTGTGTCTGAACTGTGAACTCTCTTGAAGAGCTGCCGTCTGTCACCTTCCCTGGTGGGCAGCGTACAAACTGTTTCACTGCGAGAACCCAGTGATGATCTGGCCCTTTGCCTTAATTTTCTTTTGGTTTTCTTTTTTTCTTACAGTTGGCATGAATAATAGAGCGAGAGCAGCCTCGGTACTGCAGCAGGGATCTGGGTTTGCATTGTCACGGCAGATAAATGCCTGAAAAACACTCGCGTGCACAAAGAGGATGTGTGTCCAAGTGCCGGTGCTGCCTGGCTGCTCTCTGAAGGACTGCTCTGCACCAAGAGCTGTCCCGGGTCGGTGGCTTTGCCTGTCAGGCGTGTGCTTCGCACCCGAATTATCTCAAATCCAGCAAAGCTTGTGCTGTGTGTGAGCTGGTGATGCCCTGGTACCCGGGCATCTGAGCAGCGCGCTGGGATCGGCCAGGCGGTGAGCAGCTCCCTCCGTGACGCGGGAGGTGAGCGAAGCATGGAAATGCCAGGCCTTTGACTGGAGCGGGGCCGGTCTGGGGCACCCCTGGGAGCTGCCCTGCCCGTGGCTGCAGCCCCTTCCTGCGCCGGGGGAGCGGCTGCGTGCACCGTGGCTGCCGCAGAGAGCCCCGCGCAGCTCGTAAAGTTCAGCGCTCGGCTTAGGAAATGTCAGAGATGCAGTTTCCCGGGCAACCTTAATTCGGCCCCACGTGCAAGGGCATTAGGACGCAATCGGTAATTGCGTGATCCCTGACGTTTGCCCTCTACCGGTACCGGCTGGAGCCTCCAGCCTCCGGGCTGGGGGTACCGTTCTCGCTGGCTCGATTGTGCATCCCGAGGTTGCAGTGTTCCTGGAGGCAGTTAGGAGTTGCCTCCCCAGCTTTTCTACGGCTCTCCACTGTGATATCTGACCATTTAAGAAGCGAATGGGTTTACGTTCTCAGCACCCTATGGCGGGGAGGCTCAGCTCCTGCGAAGAGGCATCCTTGAGACAGTAGAGGAGTAAAGCCAGTGTGGCAAAACCCCAACAAACCTAGGGAGCTCGGAGACTCAAGCCTCTGATCTGAGCCATTCGCTCTGGGTCTGAGCTATGCCCAGCGGATCCCATCTAATTGCTACTGAGCACCTCTGCACCCCCCTGCAAGCAAAATACCCGGTTTTAGGGCTCTCGGCAGAGACGTGTTGGGATTCCCCACTGTCCTCTGCTTTCTAGCCCTGGAGGCACCTGGGCGGGGGCCACCCTGCAAGCTTGCTGGGGCTCATGTGTCCCTCCCTCCCCGGGAGGACAGACCCAGGCGCCGAGGAAATATGGAAGGGGCTTTCCTCCGGTTGGGAAGCACGATCACCGCATGTGGAGGAGCCTCTCAGCTGCCAAGCTGCTGTGCTGGTGCACTGTCTTGTCTGAAGCTCCTCTGTGTTTATGGGATGGGAGGGGGAGGTTCCAGGACCAGCGCCAGCAGCAAGCCGGGTCTACGTCTGTCTCGCAAAATGCACCTAGGAAATAGGGTTCATGGCAGGTTTGAATGTGGGCAGGTTCGGCTCAGGGCAGAAGGAACGAGCAGGCCAAGAGGGTCAGCAGACCGTGTTTCACAGCCCTGCAGCACGCGTGGAGCCGTGAGAGCTCTTTGCAAAGGGTGAGCATTGGGCATGGCGCTGCCCGTCTCGCAGGCGCTCGCGTGTCGAGCCTGTGCGTTTGTGCGTGTCGGGACGCCTGCCTGCGTGCTTGTGCCTCCCTTGGCACTAGCACGTGTGCGAATGAGCTGTCGCTGGTGTGGGGCTGTGCTCTGCAGATGTGAGTTGCGGTGGAGCGAAAGCCTCTTTGCAGCTTTCCGAAGCAGGCCATGGGATCTCCCGGCTCTTTGGAGCGGTGGGTGCTGATCTGCCCTCGGGATCTCGCAGGCAGCAGGTGGGAAGCACCCGCCTGCTGCAGGCTGAACCCCTCTTTGCCTTGGAGAAGAAAAGGGTGTTTAGAAAACAGAGGGGCTTCCCACAGTGAATTTACTGTCGCTCATCTCCCCACCCCACGGGCGTTAGGTCAGTTGCCAGCGACCAAGCAGCTGCAAGAGTCACCGGCGACTTAGATTTCCCTGGGGGGTTTCGCCCCAGCGGTGGCAAGCAAAGGGCTGCAGCCCCCTGGGCTCAGTGTTGCCCCTTGGTGTCCCCAGTGCCTGGAGGGGGCTGAGCAATGCTGCGTCTCCCTCGGATAATGGAGGCGAGAGCAGATTTCCTGTCTCCCGCTGCAAAGCCAGGGGCTGGCTGTTCCTGCAGCCCCATCTCGGCTTGCTGGCACTGGGCCCTGCCTGCGGAGCCAGCGGGAGGTTTTGCTTTTTCCCTCTCATCCGGCGGAGGCCGGTACCCTGAGCAGCCATCTGTCCCGCTGCTGCCTTGCCGAGAGGTGAGAGCGTCCGCTTGCTCCCATGTTTGAACCCCCTTTGCGCTCGTCTGGGGTGGCTGTGAGCCCTGCGGCTGGCAGGGTTTGCTCTGGGGATGATGCTCTGCTGCTTGCTCGCGCCCTGGTAAGGAGGGGCCGGTCTTGGAGAACTGCCCCAGCTCCCCACTGCATCGGCCGCCCGGGGAGCCCGGAGCCGGGACGTTTGCGGAGGAGGTGGTGAGCTGGGGCGCGGGGAGCCGCGTTCCTCCCACAGCTCGGAGGGATGCGAAGGCTCGGGGCTGGACGGAGGTGTTTACAGCTCCAGTTCCTGTTCCCTTTTCCTGCTGGGTTTTGCTGCTCAAGGCTATTGTCGGGCCGTTTTGCACAGGAAGGAGGAAGAAGTGTTTTGTTTTAAGCTGATTATGGGAGCCGGAGAGGAATGCATGAGCGGCCCTGGTCTCCAAGGCTGGCCAGGAGGAGGGACAGCGTGGCGGTGAGGACAGAGCCTGGCGCCGGGTGGGATTAGGCAGCCGCCACACCGTGCTCGGGCCGTTTGGTACTAGCTGTGGGAGCTCTGCGTAGCTCGCGTTGTGGTGGCAAAACCCATCTCTCCGGATGGTCCAGCCTGGGGTTTGCATCCTGGTGGGCGAGCAGACCCCAGTCAAGGTGCTTGGGTGCGCTCAGACCCTGCTGGAAATATTGCCTGGCCCCGTTTTGGGGCCAGGCTTTTGGGCTGGAGGTGGGACGTACGGCTCCAGGCTTGCCGGGGGCTGCAGCATCATGCGATGGGGTGCTCCGGCCCGGACTGCTGAGGTGCCGGAGCAGGCGTGTAGCTCCAGCGCTGGAGGGGATCAAGCTCTGGGACATGCCCCGTATCCTGCTGCAGGATTGTCTCCTTTTTGCTAGTAAGGGTGACGCTTGGGCTTTTTGTGCCGTCCCCGTGACATGGCACTTGAGAGGCTCCTGGCCCTGCTTCCTGATGACTCCTGATTGTATGGAGGAGCCCTGTCTTGTGTTACTTGGGATGCATGTGGGGATGCTGCAGGGGCCTGGGAGGGAGGGGAGAGGAAGCTGTAGGCTGTTTGCAGCCCTTTTGTTAGGAAATGTCTTCAAATGAGCCTGCAGGAGCCCTGGAAAATAACCAGTGAGTTCCCAGTCGTGCCAGCGCCAGCTGACACCCCTGTACTAGGATCTGCGTCCCTTCTCCGCCTCGGGTGAGGAAATGTGGCTGCATGCATGCAGGGAGAGTGTCTGCGTGCCATGGGGGGGGACGGCACCGCCGGCAGCCCCGCACCACGGTGGGGGCCTTGCCGGGGCGTCTGCGCGGGCGCTGGCAGCGCCGAGCCGATGGTGAGGGAGGAGGCCAGGCTGCCTTCTGCTCTGCTTGGCTCTGTCCCAGCGTTCGGGACAAAGGCTGGAGCGTTTCCATGGCTGAGCGCCGATGCCTGGAAAGCTGCCGGCTGCCAGCACCTGCTCTGTGGGGCTGCCATGATGAGGGCTCGGGGTCCCGGCTGCCGCTCTGGCTGCTGCTAGCAGAGCTCATGGTGAGGTTTCAAGGGGCTTCAACTGGTCCCTGACCTCCCCCAGAAAGGCAGGGAGTATCCTAACCCTTCTCCTACCCTTCCCTCTTCCAGCTGGCCGTCTTGGAGGACTACGCAGATCCCTTCGATGCAGCGCAGGTGGCTGGTAGCCAGGCAGGGCTGGAGAAGGTGACGGAGAATGATGGATACATGGAGCCGTATGAAGCCCAGAAGATGATGGCTGGTAAGGTGGAAGGCTCCACGCAAAGGCCACTCTTTGCACCTCTGATCCCTGCTGTGTGAATTTGGTGGCCGCTGTACTCTGTTCCTTGCAGTCTGTGAGAGCACCAGGTCCTCCAGACAAGGCAAACCTGGGCGATTGCTGCGGTGGTGCACAGCCACGTTGCAGGCAAATTTTGACAGCTTTAGCCATGTGCAATGGGCTTGCCGTAGCCAGAGCAATCACAGAGGCTACCCAAGCAATAAAGGCACCTTGATATTTCTGCCTGCGGTGCTGCCCCCTGGGACCACAGTGCCTGCCCGCCAGGCTGAGCCAGGAGAGACCTGACATTCAATGCGTCTGGCATAAAACTAAGACGGATGTGGGAGCTATTTAATTCAGTTAGGACTGGGCCAGAGCATGCTGTTGTCTGCTGCAGCAGCAGGGTCCCCAGTGGGCTTTTTTATGGCTGGAAAGCAGGCGAGGTGAGAGCGTGCACTCCCAAAAGCATCGCTCGTACCGCTGTGGTGCACGCAGGGTCGTCATGCCGGCTTGTGCGCTCCAGGCTCTGGCTCTGCTTTGCAGTCCCGTGGTTTTCCTGGAGCGAGTGGTTTCTGGAAAGCTCATGCAGCTTTTTGGACTAGACCGTTGCATTTCTTGGAAAAATCGGCAAGTGGCGAAGAGGCTGCTTGTGTCTGTGGGAGAGACTTTTGTTTTGCTCAAGGGAAGGGCATTTTATTAAACTAGCCACGCTGGGTGTCTAGGGAAGAAACCCGGCCTTGCTGCTCGCAGGGAATCGGGCTCTGGGAAGCTCTGTCCCATGGACACCACTTTGCAGGGCTGCCCGAGAGTGGGGATGTTGTACCGTGGGGAGAGAAGGCATCTTGGTGCTGTGGACTGCTCAGGACCGGGCTGCCCGAGAGTGGGGATGTTGTACCGTGGGGAGAGAAGGCATCTTGGTGCTGTGGACTGCTCAGGACCTGGCTGCCCAGCAGTTCCTCCGCTTCTGGCAGGCGCTTGCTGGAGGTTTGGGGGGGCCTCCTCTATCGCTGATTCTCCCTATCCCACGTCACCCTCGGGTGAAATTGAGCCCTTTCATCTAGCAGGGCTTTGGGGACCATGGCCGGGCTGTGCTGTGCAAAAAGCTCATAGTCTTTTCCCTCTTCTCCGGCTAGAGATTCGCCAGAAGGGCTTACGGGAGGCTCCCGCTCGGCCGCTGCACCTCTATGACACTCCCTACGAGCCTGTGCTTGGAGGGCTGGACATGGACGGTGACCGCCCGGCTTGCGCCAGGCCCAGGGAGTCCCGGCTGCCCGAGGATGACGAGCGGCCACCGGAGGAGTATGACCAGCCCTGGGAGTGGAAGAAGGAGCGGATCTCCAAAGCCTTTGCAGGTGAGTGATGGGAGCAGCCATAAAGGATGGATAGCAGCCATAAAACAACCGATGCTGCGTTGCATTTTGCAGGGGGGAAGCTGGCTTCTTGGGGTTCCTTCGTCTTTTGGGGGTCAGTAGTGTTGGCCTCTGCATTTCCGTGGCTCGGGGAGCACTCGTGCACTTGCAGAGGCTGTTCGTCTTCAACAGGGAGCCAGGCTGAGTGGAGTGGTGGATAGAGCTGCCTTGGCAGCCTGTCCAGTGCCCATCTCTCGTTGCCTCTTCCCCCCTCTACTGATCACAGCCTCCGGTGCAAGTTGACCCCCCCCAACCCCGAACTGCAGGGGAGAGGCTCGACCCTGGGCTCGAGCAGATCCCTCCTTGCTCGGTGCAGGAGGAGAGCTGGGCGCTCCCCCAGGAGCCTTTGGCCAGGCGATCGTCCAGCCCCGTGACCTATTTATCTGTGCTGCGGGATCGATTGTGTTTGTGTTTGTTAATGAGGAAATCCATGCTGTGCATTAGTGCTGGCTCCTCCGCTGGTGCTGGCTAATTGCCACACTCTTATCTAGGATGCATTTTAATTGCAGCAGTTTGCGTCTGCGCTGCAGCCGGCGTGCACAAGGCGCTCGAGCCGGTGGTTGTTGGTGCTGCATGGGGATGCTGATGGAGAGAAATGTGGAGATTTGGGCTCGGAAGTGGTTCACCTTTTGGGTTTGGGCTCTGCGAGCTGGAGATGCGTGTGCTGGGCTCGACGCTGTGGCGTCTGCTCGTGCCTGGGGTTGCGCTCGTGCCGCTGGGACTTGGCCGGGCGTGGGGCCGGTGCCCACAGCACGCTGTGCCGAGGATTCGGCTTGTCGGGCTCCGTCATGAAACGCAGTGTGCTGCCGGGCTGGGTTTGTGCTGAGATGTCTGTGCTCTGGATCTGGGCGGATGAGCCGCCTTGCTCGATGTCCCTGGGTGGAGGTGGCATGTTCACAGGTCTGGCTCATGCGTGGATGCACGTGGGCGCTCCCCAGGGCACTTCAGGCTTGCTCCAAGTCCCGAGGGAGCCAGGTTGCCATGCCCTGGGCCGCAACAGGACCTGCTGCCTGTTTTCTTCCAGAGCCAGAGCAGGTCCTGCTGTGGCTTGCAGGGCGTTTCTCTCCTGTGATGCTGGGATCTCTCTGCTGGCCCTTTCCCGCTTTGGGGGGCCTGCGAGACCCCTGCTGATGGGCACCCGGTACTGGCATGAGGCAGCAACCTGCTGGCACCTGGCAGGGGAATGTGGACCCCGTGGGGTGGCTGGGAAGCGCCTGGGGCAAGACAGATGCACGGGCAGGACAGACGGCAATGGGACGCTCGGCCAAGGTCTCCCGGTTGGATGTGCACATGGGACAGGGGTGATTGCAGGGTCCCCCTCACCCCAGAGAGGGTCGGCTGGGAAAGCTGATGGAGGAGCAGGGTCTCTCCATCGGGAATGTGCCCCGTGTCAGGCCTGTTCCTGCTCGGTGCTGGGGAGGCAACGAGATGGTCAAGCTGGCGTAGGGCTCCCGGGAATTTAGTCGTCAGGTCTTTCCCCCCCAACAACTGCTCTCCTTCTCTGTGGGCCTGGTGTTGCTGACGGTTTTTTCTAAGCCCTTNAGGTCATTAAAGACCTGCCATGGCCACCGCCGGTGGGACAGCTCGACAGCGGTGAAAGCCCCCCGGACGGTGAGTCCAGTGCCTCCGTCCCTCCGCAGCACAGCCAGCCCAGCTACGAAGACGCCAACGGTGGGTCTCGCGTGACAGCGGGGTGTCTGGGGGGCTGCGGCCGGTGCTCGCTGGACCCTGCCTTGCTGCCCCGCCGGCGCCAGGATGCTGCGACACCTCGGAGCTTGCCCGGACCTGGCAGGGCTCTGCCCGCTGCATGTGGGCGCTGCCAGACACCCACCCTCCTCCTCCACCTTCCCCCAGCTCCTCCTGGCTCACTCACTCTTCCTGTGCCGGACACTTGACGTTTGTCCTTGCCTCTTCTGCATCTTCACCAGCTCCACGGTACCTCTTTGCATGCAGCAGTCGAGCTGCACCAGGGGATTATTCGGTGGCAGAGTTATTACCTTCTCTTTTGTTCTCTCCTCTTTGACTCCAAATTCCCAACGTTTCATGGCTCCTTTTATGGTCTTCTCGACAACTGCTCTGAGCATTTAGCTGATGTTTTCTTGCGACTCTTAATACCCAGGTCCCTTACAGGTGTGGTAGTAGCTAATTCAGAACCCGCCACTGAGGTTGAGGTTGGTTTTTTCCCCGTGCGCCTCGCTTCGTCATTTAGCACTGCTCTGTTTCCTCCGCTATTTTATTACCTTGCTGCTCAGTGGCAGGAGGTCCCTCTGGATTCTTCGCTCTTGTTTTTGCTATCCTGAACAGCTAAATCTCCCAGGCACACTTTGTTATCTTAGGTTTGCCTTGTTGTCAAGCCCTTTTTGTGCGTGCCGAGCGGCAGAGTCCCCATGTAAATCCCTCTTGGACTCCGCTGGCAGTCTCGCTTATGAAAGCCAAATATTGCTGCTTCTCTTTTAACCCATTATTAACATTTTTAAGGACCTTGCTCTTACGCTGTGGTGGATCAGGGTTTTGCCAAGAGCATTGGGTTGGGGGGGTTTATTGAAAACCACCCAGGCGTTTGGGGTTGGGCTGGCCTCGTTCACGTGCTGCCGCTCTTGCAGGGAACTGGGACGGATCTGCAAGACGTGACTTTTTCTCTGCAAACTGGCAGCTGCGCCCTGGCGTGCCGTGTCTGCCCGTGCGTCACTAACGCTGCTCCTGGTAGACGCTGCGGCGTGCCAGGTGCAGATGTCTGATTTCCTTATCTGCAGTTATCCAGATCCCGCAGAGCTTTGTAAAAAAACCCAACGGTATGGCTTTTGCTGCCTCCCAGGTGGGCTTGAGCATAAGGTTGCACGTGACAGCTGATTTCGCTGCCGATCGTAGGGGCACCCCAGAGCAATGCAGCTGCTCTGCCAGGGCCACCTCGGGGTACTGTCCCAAACCTGTAGGGATGCTAAAGGATGAGCTCAGTCCTGAAAAAGAAGGGTCTTGGCAGGCAGAAACTTCCTGGTCTTCTTCCTACAATGAATGCAGGTGTCAAGAAAAATTAATTTCTTTTCTACGCAGCCTCCTCTCTTTCCCCCATCATTTATTATCCCCGCAGTCGCTCTGACAGGCATCCTGCTCCTGATGAACACATCAGTTTGTCATTTTTCCTGGTTTTAGCAACACAGAGTCTCTTTTTTTTCCTGACTTGCTTTGTTGTGTTAAGTTTATCTTGCCAGAGTTTTGTCTCATTTTCTACTTCCCCTGTGTGGGGGTGACTTGAACTTCTTGAAGGATGTCTTTTTACTCCTAGGGGCTTGTTTTTAATATCCTGTTTAATCATGCACATGCCTCTGCCTCTCTCTGACAGGTGCAGTGCATTTCTCCTGAGCCTCTAACACGATGACTTTGTGCCGCCAGCAAACACTTCGGTGTTTTGATTGTCTGGCTTTTTAATGATCGCCCCAATTTTTTAAGGTGATGAGTTGAAATTGAAGCCTGGATGTTATGTACAAGGGTGAGCCTGGCTGGTGAAAAGCCAGACCGCTGCAGAGGCAGAGCTTGTCAAACCTTAATGCTGGGCACCTCCTCACCGAGCTCCTTCTGGGGGGGATTTAAAACATGCTAAGCTGCAGAGGATTTTGGCTGGGTTTCCTTTCGGCTGCCTTCCTCCCTTCTCGGTGCTGGGGGGGCTGGAGACCTGCTCGCCTGCCTAGGGCCCAGACAAGGTTCCCCTCAAATAGCTGCCTTAGAGGACGCCCTGCTAGAGAGAAAAACATCCCTTTCTGGGTATTTTTTGGCCTCTGCCTCGCAGCACCGTGGCCTCCGCATTGCCCTGCTTTGCTGCTGCGGCTGGGGGGGGGTGCGATGCTGGAGCATGCTCTCACTGCCTGCGGAGGTGGGAGTGCTCCAAAGGCCTTCGCCCCTGCCTGGAGCCCCAGTGGCCAGCAGCAGGCAGGGGGCTGAGGCAGGACCAGCCTCCCCCTCCAGCAGATGGGGAGCACAGCCGGGGGGAAGCTGCCCAGCCGGGGTTGTCCAGCTCGTCCTGGGGGCGAGGGGAGCTGTGGCGCCCGGGCTTGGCCGCCTCCGGGGCGCCTGTGCCTCCGCGGCATCAGCCACCGGCAGCCTCACATCAGGGCATCTCTGCCCGATCGATAAGTAATTTGTGCGAGGGGGCTTGCGTTGCAGGGGAGCAATAATGAACTCTCTGGAGGAGGGAGAAACAATATTGTTAATGCTGAAATCATCCCGCACGGAAATAACACTCGGTGGGAGGCTGGGTCCCTGGGGCACATCTCGGTTAATCCCCCGCCGCTCGCCGGGCGGCACGCACCAGGCTGCCGCGCTTTGTCGGTGTGCGGGGGCCAGTGATTGGGCTGGTGCTGGGCAGGCAGCTGCGTCGGGGAGGCACCTCACAGTCGAAGTGTCCCCTTCCCACCTTGGGGAATTATTTTTTTCACCCCAGGAGCTTTACTTGTGCTGGCAGAAATGTGTCTATCATTTCCAAACTGACTGCTTCCTTTAGGACCCCTTCCCCCTCCTCTTTTTTTTTATCCCCCCCCCCAGGATTTGGAGTCTGTCCTTACTGCTTCTCACTTAACTCTATGCCGCAACCGCTGAATCTCTGGTTGCATTAGCAAAACCTCTTTGAGCTTTTGAAACCTCCCTGGAAAATATTTCCAGGGGCTTGGGCACTGTGAGGACCCCAGTCCTGGTGTGGTGGGGACCTGACCTTGTCTATCCCAGGGCATCGCAGCAAGCAGGAGTCCAAGAGCTGCCCTGCCCTTGCTTAAAGCAGGGGGACGGGGCAGCACGAGGGGACCCAGCGTGATGTGATGTAACATGGCTCTGGGTCTTTCTGTGGGCTCCCTCCGCAGGGGGGAAAGCTGGGAGCCCAGCCTGTCCGCATGTCCCCGCCATCGGCTGTGACGTTTGTCTGTCTTGCAGGTCCATCAGAGGGGCTGGGGTACGGCCGCACCTCGCCCTGCAGGGAGGAGAAGGCCAGGGCTGCCCTCAGGCATGGCTCCAGCAACCTCAAGAGCATGAAGACGCTGATCGCCGAGCCTGGCCCTTTCGTCGGGGAGAGGATTGACCCTGCCCTGCCCCTGGAGAGCCAGTGGTGAGTCCTGCCTGCCCCGAGCGCTGCCTGACCCCTTCGCCTGCTCCGGGATCCCTGTGCCCATGCCACGCCTGCTTCTTCCCTTCTTCCCTGGCCCTGCGTTTCTGCCTGCTTGTCCCTGCTGCCCTTCTCGCAGTCATCGTGTCCCCATGTGCCCTCTGCATCCCCCTAAGCTGCCCAGCTGGAGCCCTGCCCGTTGTCCCCCAACCCCTGTGGTGCCACCTGCATCCCTCTCCTCGAATGTGGCTGCTGTCCCCGGGGAGGTGCTGGGGGTGCTGGCGTTGCCGCTGCCCCGGGGCAGAGTCCTGCCCGGCGTGTCCGCTCTCTGCCTGGCACAGCCCGTCCCTCTCCCGCCTGCAGCTGGTACCACGGGGCCATCAGCCGGACAGACGCGGAGACGCTGCTGAGGCTGTGCAAGGAGGCCAGCTACTTGGTGCGCAACAGCGAGACCAGCAAGAATGACTTCTCCCTCTCCTTGAAGTGAGTGAATCTGGACGGGGCTGGGGGGGTTGTGGACCCACAGCAGAGGTGACCCAGCGCCGTGGGTGACCCCTTGTGGGTGGGTGCCCCACGTGAACGTGTGGCCGTGCCGATGGGGTAACTCTGAGATGACCATGGGGTGGTCAAAAATGGCTGGGATATGAAGTCCGCACTTCTCTGCGGTGTGGCACAGGCTTCTGGTTTGGTGTCTGGCAGAAGTATCTCTCGGGAAGGCTTGTAGATCTGGAGGCACACTGCTCTTCCCCTTGGCAGTGCTAGTAATCCCTCAGACGGATAAAATGATGTGCCTCGCTGCTCGCTCAAATGTGTCTGGTTACAACTTCCAGCTCTGGCTTCTTGTTACCTGTGGGTTTTTCTTTTTTTTTTTTTTTTTTTTTTTTTTTTTTTTTTTTTTTTTTTTTTTGGTAACTTAGTTTCATGGGAAAATAAAGTTTGTGTGATCCCATTGTTGATGGAAACACGGGTACCCATCCCTGCCTCCCCAGCCCACGTAACCATCGAAGCCCTTACTCAGCCGTGATGTAGAGTGGGCATTACGCTGCTCTGGTTTCCCAGCAAGGAAGCCTCATCCCCACAGCACGGCTTGGTTTCTGCTTGGGTTTTTGGAGGGGACGTTTGCACCCTCCCCAGGCTTTCCAGATTCCCTTAGTGCCAAAACTGCATGAAGCATCGCCACACGGGTCCTGCCAGGGAGAAGCTGCCCGTAGCTCCTTATCCAGCTCTTTCAGGACTCTTGGGGCAGCCCAAACTCGCAAAGTCAAAGCTGTTACTGTCCTGAATATGATGATGGACTAGCAAATACCTCCTTGCTCTTCTGCCAGACAAGTATATTAGCTCTGTTCCTGGCAGATGTAAAAAAAGTATTTATTGAGCACTTCAGTCGTCTCTGCCCAACAACAGGCCATGTATCCCTATGCTTTTCTCAATATACTCTAAGTTTCCCCAGTGGTCTCTGTACCTGCATTGCTCCCCGGTGGTTTCAGCCTCCCCTGTTTATTTCCCAGTGACACAATTGTGAATTAGATTGCTCTGTCTCTCTCTCTATTTTTTATTATACTTTTTTGCTGCCTTCAGCACCAAACCAGGGCAGAAGTTTAGCTGAAAATATTCTTTCTTCCTTCTACACTTGTAGCTTTCAGATCAGACAACAAGCCTTTCCAGAAAAGCTCCCTCCTTCCCTTTTTTTGGTACGAATTTTTACTGATGTTTTCATTTTCTCAATATCTTTTCCTTGCCCTGGCGTGCGAGCAATTATGAAGCAACAGCTTCTGCTGGTTGATGAGTCGTATTCGAGGCTGCGAGAGGTCCTCTCAGCCATCGTCTCATGGGCGGCATTAGCCAGCATGTATGTTGGAGAGCCTAGGAGGTGGTGTTCCTCCCTCGCCAGCGTGGGTGGCCCTTCCCATCACCTCTCTACAAGCCAGTCACCCATTTCTTTGGGTTTTTTTCCCTACTTCTTACTGCCCATCCTTAGCCTCCTGGCAAAAATGGCCAAATCCTCTTCTCAAACAGCATGTTTGCTAAGCTGTGGCCTTGCAGCAGCACGTCACCTCCGCAGAGGAGACTGCAGCCCATCCAGGAGCTGCTCGGGCATTGCCTGTCCACCAGCCATGCTTGCAGAGAGCCCACAGCCTCGGGAGCATGATTTTTGCTCCACTGCCTTTCTCTGTAGAGCCTTTTCACGGAAAATCCCCTGGGATGCTTTTTATATAGCTGTAAGCTGGCTGTCTGTGTCTCTCTCTATTTTTTTTTTTTTCTTTTTGAACTCTTTCCTTTTTTCCTTGAGGAAGGAGGCACAGCCAAGGAGATGGTCTGAAAGAGAGCTCCTGTGCTGACCTAAAGCCCTTTTGTGCTGCCTTAAAGGAAAATATGCTCAAGAGAGAGCAGCAGGAGCAGCTGTAGCCATATCGTCTCAGGTAGCCAGAAGGATTTAACCCTGCTGTGACGGTCCTGGCTGGTCCAGGCTAGGCAGCCCCACGTTGCCTGTCGTGGGCAGAGTTGTAGTGTCGTTGCCTCAGATGCTCAGGGGATGAGTCCTTCCTGGCTCGTGCCTCCATGAGAGTGGCTGAGGCCATGCTGTAAAGGTTTGGGTCCTTCCTCACGTCTGTAAGGTGCTCAGCAGGAGCAGCACCTGGCCCTTGTCCTTGTCCTGTCCCTGCTGCTGGCTGCAAGGCTGTTGGATTTGCAGCGTGCTCCCTCGGGCATCTCTCCCGTGGTCCAGACTCATTCACATCCCTGAGCTTGTGACAGAGACCCGGGGAGTGATTTGGGCAAAACACAACCAGCGTCACCTCTCTGTGGACCTGTATGGCAGCGCTCCGGCTCTGGACTGGCACTGATCCTACACTGGGGTACTGCGCATCTCTCCCTGCCAGCGCTAGGCAAGGGTTGGGTCCATCTGCAGACAGGGTGCAGCGCTGAGGGCAGCGCCCGTGGGCAGCGCTGCGTGTTAGCGGTGCGACCGTGTGTGTGCGCGCAGGATACACCCATGCACCTTCACGGGGTGCCACGTGTGGTGCAGCCCCCCCCAGCTCTTCCCCACACCCCACTGCTGGGACACAGGATGTGGCCAGCTATCGCTTTTCCTCGGCCCCTGGCGGGGGGCTGCGACTCTCCCCCTGCCCTCCCTCGGGGCGGCCGGCTCCCTGCCTCCTTGCTAAATGGATTGCAAACCCATTCTGCTAATGCAGACGGGCTGTCCATTATGGGCACCGTCTCCAGCCGGGGGGATGGGACCAGCCTGCGCAGTGCTGGAAGCGGCTCAGCATTGCTGATGAGGTCCTGTCTGCTTTTAAGTCATCAATATTTTGCCGTAATGTGCATTCCAGACGCTGCAGACAGGCTGTGGCTCTCCTCGGAGACGCAAATTAATAGCAACAGGGCCATTAGCCCGTCACTTGGAATCAGCGCTTGTGGCAGGATCTGCCTGCGCAGCCTCGTGTGGCTCGCTGCCCGTGCTGTGCCGGGAAATGGCCTCGCTATGCTGAGCGGGTTTTATGGAGCCCGCAGTGTTGGCGTAGGGGGGGCAACGGGCTGCGGGCCGAAGGAGAAAATCCTGCTTTGCCATGGTGAGGCTGGGAATACGTGAGCCATGCTCCTCCTGTGCGAGCCGGGCAGTTGCAAAAGGGGCTTTGCCACGTGCGAGGGGCGAAAGCCGCTGCCCCTATGTCACCCTGTAGCAGGAGCCCCCACTGCTCCTGCCTGGGCTGTGCCCTTGATTGCCTGCCTGCACGCACCCACCCCAGCCTCGGGCACTGTCCTTGTCCCCGGATGGACCCCTCGCACCCCACTGCGTGGCCGTGCTCCCTGGAGGGGGGGACACAGTGCAGTGTGGCCAGCCACGTCTCTCCCTTGCACTGTGGGCTTTGTCTGGAGTTGGCCAAGAGCGGGATGGTGCGGGCAGGGCCGTGGCTGGGGACAGGAGCCAGCAGCGTCCCCCCCCAGCTGTAGGGGTAGGCTGCCTGTCTCGAGGGGTGCAGGAGCTGACAGGAGGCCAGGGCCAGCTGCACCCCGTAACCCTGCCTTGATCTCTCCTTGCAGGAGCAGCCAGGGCTTCATGCACATGAAACTGTCCCGGACCCAAGAGAACAAGTACGTGCTGGGTCAGCACAGCCCGCCCTTCGACAGCGTGCCGGAGATCATTCATCACTACGCCAGCCGCAAGCTGCCCATCAAGGGGGCTGAGCACATGTCCTTGCTTTACCCGGTGGCTATCCGTACCCTATAGTCCTCACCCACCACGAGCCAGGCTCGAGGCCGGGTGCACCCGAAACTGGCCCGTCCGCAGGGCCAAGCGCCACCGTGCCAAGGACGGGCTCCAGACCAGCAGCCCACGAGCAGCTCGCTGGGCACGGCCGGCGCTGTTGGGGATTGCTGCAGCCGGACCCCTCGTCCTGCTCTCTCGGGGGGCTCCCGTGCGCTGGTTTGCCCGCTGGGACGGCACCGGGGGAACCCCCCGCACGAGGAGCTGAGCAGGGCTCGCCGGCTGCCCACTGCCCTCACCTGCCTCTGGGCAGAGCTCGGGATGCAAGGACTGGAGCTGGGGCCTTGGAGAGGCCTGGGGGGGAGCGACGTGTGGGAAAAGGGGGAGAAATCATCCGTTAACAGGCCTGAGGTGCCTCTGTGAGGGTGCCCGGCTCTGCCCACGGGAGACAAAATGGCTGTGCCCGCAGGCGAGGAGGCTGGTGGGGGGCGAGCAGGGGCCTGCCTGGGGCCAGGCCAGGGGTGGCCGCCCCCCGCATGGGTGCTCAGTACTCGCTGCCATCCTTTGCCAAATGTAAATAGTGACCGGCCTCGGCCGTGCGTGCAGCACCGCTGCCTAATAAAGCGGTGCCTGGTCGTCTCCTGCTCCATGGGGACCGCGTGCCCGCATCCCACCACCTCGAGTGGGGGATCGGTGTGGCAAAATGGCGGGGAGGGGGATTTTATTACACAAAAGCTCTAAGCAAATTGATTTTTCCTTTGCTGTTGCGTACACTGAGACCCGTGTGCCTGAGCAATCCAGCCAGCTCACTCGTCTGAGACACAGGGGACAAGGGTCCCGGTGGTCACGTCCTCGCGATATCTTTGGGACCTTCTGCGGGTAGCGATGAGCTGATTTTGGACTCGCCTGTTATTCCCTGTAGAAGGGGGTGCTCTTTGGGACCTTTTACCTCCTTGTTTTCCTTCACCCCTTGTAAGTCTTTGGCAAAATCCCTGAATTTCGCAGATCTCCTGTTCCCCTCCTCTGGGTATTCAGTGGTTCCAGTCCTGTTCTTTGTCCTCCTGACACCTTGCCTTTGGGCCAGCTTGCTCCTTCTCTTCATTTGGCTGAAGCTACATCTGGTGCTCTGTAGCATTTGATGCATACCTTGCCTTTTAACCTTGTCCCTGGTGTTGCTTGCTACTGTACCCACGCACATACATTTCCTCCATCCATGCTTCAGACTAAGCTCAGTCTCGCTGTTACTCCCCTGCAGCACATTCCCTTTCCCCTCCGCTTCCCGGGTGGTCCCGCTGGGCTCAGCAGAGGGGATGGCAGCGGCAAATTCGCTGCTGGACCAGCAAAACCTTTTGCATCAGTGGAGCAAAGCACTTCGGGAGTTGGTGGGATGTGTTAGCGGTGGCTTGATGAAGGCTTTGTGAAAAAGCATTATCCTCTACGCTGCCTGGTCCAGGAAGGAGCTGGTCCTGCAGGTTTGCTGACGGGACTGCGGGGAACCTTGCACGGGTGAGCGAGCGCTGCAGCCCCGGCAGGAACCCTGCTCCACCATCCGGGGCTCTGGGGTTTTCCAGACATAATTTGTAGCTGGGGGATTGCTGTCCTGGCTGCCCACCACGGCTTTGAGCTGCTGTGGGTACCATCAGGCACGGCCAGTGTGGTCCCTGAGTGCGTGCCGCAGTTGGGAGCCTGCAGAAACTGTGTTGGTTTGTTCCAGGATGCCTCAGCCTCTGCCGCTCCTTAAAAGGCAGCAGTTTGAGCTCATCGAGCGCCCGGTGTCTCCTTACAGCCCTGCTTGGCTGCTGGCAGCTCCCCGGCTGCCTCTCTCCATCCCAGGGAGGCATCTTGTCTGGCGGGGATGGAGGCCACTCCAGGTGGAGGATTCTTCTCCCAGCAGTGCCACACTAAAGCCTGCAGAAAGGCCTGGAGATGCAGAAATCTGCAGAGATGCTCTTGGGATGCCCTTGCTGCATTTAAAAGGTTTCAAGAGCCCTTAGCAGCCCTGCTGTGCCCTGATGGCTCCAGCGCAGCACGTCCTGGGGGATACTCTGCCTTCTCCGTGGCTGCGGCTGGCAAAGCAGAGGCTTCTCAGGTCCATGCAGCCAGGAAATGAAGGCACAGGAGAGCCTCCCCATGTAGTGTGTTGTGGCTTTTTTTCTTGAGAAACTGTGGCAGGGAGCAAACTGCCTGGCAGCCAGTGCTGGCTGTGCCAGTGAGCTCGCAGCCTCATGGTGAGATCCTGCCCAAGCAGCCTGGCTCCATCTCGGGGGCATCCCTGCTGAGCATTAAGGGGTCTGAGACCTGTGTGCATCGCACCAGCTCCCCAGAAACAGTCGCGGACCAGCAGGACTGCTCTGGAGCTGGGCTTTGTGTCCAAGTGCTTCAGCTAAGCAGCTCTCAATCCTCTCTGTGGCAATTATATCCCTCCTCAGCCCTCTCTTCTCCAGGCTAAAGAAGCCCAACTCCTCAAGCATCTCCTTGTACAACATGTTCTCTGGCCCTGACCATCCTAGTGACCGTCTGCAGGACTCTCTCCTTGTATTTGGGGTCCAAAACTGGACACAGTATCCAGATGTGGCCTCAACAATGCCAAATAAAGGGAAATAACCACTTCCTTTGACCCACTGGCTACACTCACATGATAACTTGGGTTGGAAGGGACCTCAGGAGGTCTCTAGTCCACCCTCCTGCTCCAAGCAGTGTTAGCATTGACCAGAGTCAAGAACAGCTTTTTTTGGAGAGAAGCAGAACTGCCCTAAGCCCGGCTAGGTTTTTTCCCCCTCTTTATAGCATTAGCAGGAGGGGCTGGACACCAGGGATGAAGAGGGCTGCAAATTCACTGCAACCTGAGGGCAGCGCCTCCAGCCCAATGGAGCCTCCAGCTCGCTTTGGGCGTTCCTCCTACAAGAAAGATGTAGGAGCAGAGTGCAGGATGCAGAGCCATACAGAAGAGCTGGCCCACAGTTTGACAGTGGGTCAGGGGATGGACATGATCTCAAATGGGGTGGATCCAAGCAGGTCCTGGGTCCTGCTTGGACCTGGGGAGGTCTCACTTTTGGGACTCCCACGGAAAGTATGTGACTCTGGGTCCGGCTGGTGCATTGCATCCTCTGTGATGGGAGCTGATCAGGAGCTCCCCAGAAAATTTGGATTGAATCTCTCTTGCAAGGGTATTTTAGTGCTAGCTACCTTTTGCTGTCCTGTGACTGAAATGAGTGTTGTTTGGAAATCGGGGGGGATGGGGGAGCAGCCATGTGACAGGGCTAGAGAGGTGACAGGGGATCCCCATTCATCAGGATGCTAATCCCCAGGACCGACAAGGGCCTCACCAACCTGATGTGGCTTTGAGGTTAACCCTGTCGGGAGCATGAAGCTTGACCAGAGACCTTTGTCTGTAGCAATTCCCAATCCACTTGTCCCAGCAATCCCCTGTGTCCTCCCGGCTGCCTCTGTTCTCTGTCCCTCCTCCCTGCAAGTGAAACAGCTCTGTCATTCATTGCCTGATCTATAGTCCCTTGCTAAGCCCTCCATAATCGCCAAGCTGGTTTAGCATGCTGCAGGCCCTGATAATGAAGGAAGGAAGTTTGTTTCGTAATTGGATTAGCGCTGCTGGGAACATGCTCTTGCACGGCTGTCAGGGCTGAGCTGGCGTGGCCCCCGAGCCCTGTGCCGCTCCGCCTGGTTGTGGGCCAGCTTGGGGCTGTGCTTACTCCTGCACAGGACTTCACTGGCCAAAAGATGTAGTCTTGCGGGAGGAAGGCAACCAAGAGGGATGAAAGGCTGATTCAGGGCAAAATTTGAGCTTGCCCTCCTTGGAAGCTGGGGTGTGTTTGCTGAAACTCTGTCACAGTCCCTAATGTCTCCTAGCAGCTGGAAATGAAGCACTTGCGTTAGCCTCAAGCCCAACATCAGCCTCATCACCTGCCCCAGCACCAGCCATCAGGGCTCCTGAACACCTCATAGGCTGGAGAGCATCACCAGTAACTGATCCTTGTGGGACTGGGTAAAACCCTCAGATGTGTGTAGGGGGTGGTCCATCATCCATGCCCCCTCCCTGCCCCTCTGGCATGGAGAAGTTCCCGTAAGCCCAAGCCTAGTGATTAGTTTAAAACCCCAGCCCTAGCAGTGATGCCTAAGTTGCCTGAATATCACTGAAAACACAGTGCCCTGTATTCTGTCTCCAACCACAGCAATCTGCAGAAAGATCAAATAACCCAACAACTCAGCTGCCAAAGTCTATAGCGAAGGAGAGAAATTTGTTCCTGATCCCTGCGGGCTACCAGCAAAACGTGCACTGTAGCACATACGTAGCGCACACGTGCATGTGGCACACGCATGGCCCAGCTGAATGGCTCCTTTCAAATCTTCTCGTAAAGACCAACATATTTGACACAAGGGGCAAGTTTCAGCTCCTAACTCAGCGACCACCCTTGCCCGGTCCCTTCGGTACGCTGCCCCAGCATCGTCTCAAGCCAGTTACTTGCTCCTGGTACCCTGTTTGAAAATTGTCCCCAAACATCCATGCTTGGATGCCTCCACCTAATTTTCAGTCTACCCTTGTGAGCAGTTCTCTCCTTTTCCTTGCACAATTTTGGAGGCATGTCTCCAAAGCAGCATGCTCGGGCAGATCTTCCAGGTGAGATCTTCCCAGTGCCTTGCTAGTGATGTGGCTGTGTCCCTCCCAAAAATGCATCCCAGGCATGATGACTCCAGGCTCCCAGGCCTGCACTGCTTGCTATTAACATGAGTAGGGTCATCCCAAGACTGGGGTGGAGGAACAGTGCTAGAAGCGTCTCTTTGCTCAGAGACACCCTTTTTAATGGAACCCATCATTTACTTGATTAGCTGGTTCCTCCTCTGCTATATCCATACCCATGACTTCCAGCATTGGAAACTGGTTCATATTGGGTGGCAAGTGAAACTTCTTCCTTAAATCTAACCAGCCTAAATGCACCGCATCACCTTGTCTGAGTTAATTATCAAAGAAGAATCATTATGTTACACTGAGACAACTGATAAATTCTGTTTCCATTTGCCTTCCTGTCTTGAATCTGGGTTTCCTTCAAAAAAACCTCAGAAGGGTATGAAAGACTAGATATGTTTTAATCCCTCTTTTCCCTTTTCTGGATGTGGGAGGCACTTTTGCTGCATTTGTTTGCTGTTTGAGCCACATCTGGGTTATCATGAATCTGGTCCTTCCTTCACAGTGAGGTGACCTTGCTCCTTTCTTCCCCGATCTCATGCAGCACCTCCTGGTTGACCCTCATCTCATGCATTCAAAGCGTGTCCTCATCTGGTGGTCCTGCCTCAGGCATTCTCTGTCCTTCACATCGTGCTCAGCCTGATGGCCTGCACAGCTACAAGTCTTTCTCTTAATTTCCAGGATAAATGTATGCATGCTGAATTTTTCTCCATTAAATGGCAGTGCACAGCAAGTCCTGATCTGTGCCTGCATGGGACCGATGGGCTCTCTGCACGTTTGTCCTCTCTCACTGTTCCTGTATGGGGTAGCCTTGCTGCGCATGTACAGTGCACTGTGATTTACTGCCCATACGCAGCATTACAGGCTCTCTGCGCATGCACAGCGTGTCCTGATTTACTGCACGCATTAAGGGTTACCTCTCTGCAAATTCACAGCACGTCTGGTTTTAGTGCCTGCACTCGGTGCACTCTCTCTGACCATGCACAGCGTGTCCTGATTTACAGGGATGGCTCTTGCATCTCTTTGCCTATGCGTAGATCACCTTCAGTCGCTGCTCACACATGCCACTGCCTCTCTCCAAGGGGAACAGTCTGTCTGATTTGCCCCTTGCGCGTGCAGCAGTCTTGGATTTGCTGTGTGTGCAGTGGGTGGGCATTCCGTGCGGTGTAGTGTGGCCTCCGTGTGCTCATGACATCCTAACGTATTGCATGTGCGTTAGCTGCATGCACGTGCCTTGTGGCCCCTGGGCAAGCACATCGCAGCGGTGCTTTCTGCGTGTGTGCAAGGCACTAGCATCGTGTCCCGACGTCTGAGCAACCCCCAGCAGCTCTGGCTGGTAATTTAGGGTAAAGACTGAGGGCTCTGTGCTGCACCTAATTCCCTTTTCCTTCTGCATACACAGGCTGTCCAAGCCTCCTCTGCCTCCATCTGCTGTGCCCCTCTCGTAACCACATCTTACAAGGGCTGAGATGCAGCCTTGCACCACCATCCTGAGCTGTCCTAGCTCGTGTCCTGCTCTGGAAGCCATGGGCTGTGTGGTGAGTTGGTGTTAAAGTCCTGCCAGAGGTAATGGAGGGTGTCTCTGGTGGGCAACAAGACCTGGCGTCCTGCCGGATGCCATTTAAGCCAGAGTCCCAGGTGGTCCCCAGATTACAGCTCCGGTGACTGAGGTCTTCTCAGGGGATGTTTATGGGATCCCAATGACTTCCTCTACTGACCTGTTGGCTTGGGAGAGCAAAAGGGGAAAATTGGGATATCAGAGGCCCCAGAAATGCTTCAGAGGGCAGAAGGGACCATGCAGTCCGGAGGAGAGTGTTGTCACTCGAAGAAGTTGCAGAATGTGCTCATCCAGGCCTACAGCAAGAAAGGTGAGGAAGACATGACCCACCGCCACGGCCTACGGCAGGCTGTGAAGGAAGCACGGGAGAGGCAGGGTCTCCCATTCCTTGCCCTGGGAAGGTCTCCAGCCCTGTTTGTGATGCTGCTGACCAGAGCATCCAGGGAGAGCTGCCAGCTGGAGCTGGCTGGGGCTGGGAAGGAGGAGGTACAAGCTGAGACTTCTCCAGTTTGTTGTAGGGAAGGTGGCTCCTGGTTTTCTTCTCTTCCAGAGAGGGGTTGAGCTAAAAAGCATCTTGCCCTCTTCTGCTGTGACTTGTAGCTGAGCTCCCAGATGCCATGGGCTGGGGGAAGTGGCCCAGGTGGGACCAGGAAGGGCTGGAGCATGCATCACCCACATGGTGAGGGCTCTTGCCCTTGCGTTTGACTTCCAGCCAGTCCCAAAGGAAGCAGCACATCATATACCAGAGCAGGCAAGAGAGCAAGCACAGGGATGTTGCCCCGTCCCCTCTGCATCGCAGACCCTGTGCTGCCCTCCTCAGTTGAGGGTCCCTCTGGAAGTCCATCACTCAGGGTGACCCCAGACTTTGTGGCTCAGGCACTGCTGGCCTCGCAGACAGCATGGTAATTCGTGCTGGCAGCAGCTGCTCCCATTATCAGCACCGTGATAATTGTCCCTGCTGGGCTGGTCCCGCTCAGGGCCATTAGCAGCAAGATCCTTCTTTTATCATCGTACATCTCATTCCTGTCTTAGCAGCTGCAGTAAATGTCTGTCTGTTAGCGAGGCTGAACACCCGTCAGGACGCAAGGTCGGGTCGCCCTGTGGCGTGTGATGATTTTGACACACTCGCAGGTTGCTTGGGGTGTGGAGTGGGAGCATCTCTCTCCCGTGGCTTGATGCAGGGATGAGACGGGGTTTCTCGTGGTGGTGCCGGGAGGGGGGACATCCCTGCATTGCACCCCCCCCCAGCTCTGGTATCCATTCAGCCGTGCAGCTGGTCTGTCCGTGGTCCCCGCATGTGCCAGGACCGGGGGGGGAGTGGGGACAGGCAATCCCTCCCTGATGGCGGAGGCGCTGCTCATTTCCATTTAGATAGAGGAATTTCAATCTCAGCTTGACATCTCCTCGCCACAGTGCAACTCAAGACCCAAATTTCCAATTTTCTTCCCCACGCAATGCCAGATGCTTTCTGCTGGCTTGGGAACTGAAGGCCATTAGAGATGCTGCAGCCTGGCAGAGGTGGACGGTCGGGTACGTGAACACGGATGATTATCTGTGTGTAGCTCCACAGGGCAGCTGGCACGTATGGCTTCTCCACACCCAAATTTGCTGCACTGCCTGCGGCCCAAAGCACTCCCATTGCGTCTCATTAGTGCCCTTCCCTACCCCTGTCCAGGGACAGGAGATTAAAACCAGCATCCAGAGTTGGCCCCTGCAATACAGGATCTGAATCGCTTCTGGGGACAGATGATGGCCACACAAGGAGAAGTCACCCAGATGACCACGGCAATGAGGACAAACAGCTATTTCTGTCTTCCAGTGGGAAAAATGCAAGAAGAAATCCAGCGAGGGGGTGGGGGTGTCCTTGTTTGCTGCCTACATCGAGTACACGTTCACCTGCCCACGGACAGGTGTATAGAAGGAAGCTCGTGATCCTCGATGCGGTCTCCCCCACCATGTACTTAGCATGTCTGTTCCTGTAGGAATAACGAAAAACCACATTTTCGCTCAGCCAAGAATGTGACAGCTTGTGGAAAAGAAGCGGGAAAGGGTTGGGTGGGGGGACCCACAGCCTTGCGGGCGATGCCCTCCGGTTTGGAGGTCCGGGGCAGAGATCAGACATTGCTCTCTAGCCGAACTCAGCAACGAAGAAAGCCTTGAGAAAGGAGCTTGGCTTAACGGAGGGGTGAGGGAGGCCTCGGGAGGCACCTTCCAGTGAGCTGAGGGCACGTCCCGGAGCGGAAGGCAGGTAAGCTTGGAGGAGGTACGCACAGGCACGCAGCAAGGCAGCCCACAGTGAATTTGAAGGGCAACCTGGGGAAGAGACGCAGAAATCACCGCGAGGGCTGCTTCCCGGGCCTGGGGAGCGGGAGGCCTGGCCGGGGCGGGCAGAGGAGCCCTCGGAGCGGGAGGGTGAGGGTGGAAGAGGCCCCGCCGAGCACCCCCCACACCGCCGGGCAGGCCTCGGCTGCGGCTGG
>WAAD01007712.1:725284-742721 GCA_013389945.1 Fregata magnificens
CGGGCTCTTGGCGCGGGGTCCTGGAGAGAGAGCGAGCCCCGTCACCCCCGGGCCCGGGCCGCCGCGCCGCCGGCCTGCTGCCCGCACCCCTTTTTTCTTCATTTTTGTTCTTTTTGGGCAGCGCAGGGGGCCGGGCGCGGAGGAGCGGCGCGGTGTGTCGGGGGGCAGGTCGCTGCAGTCACCGGTGCTGGGTTTGGTAGCCTCCTGGCCCTGCCCTGCAAGCCTTTAACAAAAAAAAGAACAACCCCAAATCCTTAACACACAATATTACACAACGCTGCTTCACTTGTCTCTAACTCCAAAAAAAGTCAAGTTTCTGGTACATTAGGAACGGCCGGAAAACGAGGGGAGCTGCCGTGCTTCCTCTGCTCCGTCCCCGGTACCGTGGTGGCTTCTGCCGCTCGGCCGGCCGATTCTGTGCCCGGTGGATGGTGTTTAGGTGGGAACGTGAAATGGGAGGCTGTGTGGGATTGCTGGCTGAAATAGCAACTGCTTTTGAATGTAATTCTCTTTCATTATTGCTCTAATCTCGGTGGGTAGTAACAGCTCTAGCCCTGAAGCTGTGCCATATATATACCTATATATATATATTTTATTTTATTTTTTTTCCAAACTAGTCCTAATAAAACTTTTACTTACTCCTTGAACTTCCTGAAGTGACTTTTGGCTGGTAGCTTGCAACCTCTGTGGATTACTTCCAAAAGGTCTAAAAAGAGAGAACTAAAATCAGTCTGCTGTCACTAAGCTTGAATTCACTGTGAAAAGGCTCTTGTTCCTTTTGCGCTCAAAAATATAGTAGAAAGGGGCAATGGCCAAACCAGCGAGGTTTTGTGATCGTTGTCTGCGGTTGCCAAGAACAAAATTGCACGCCGAAAGCTCGGCTTGCCGCACACCTCAGTGCTGCCGTCCCAGTAACGTGGGTGCGCTTGTTCACCCAGCAGGAGCGTAGGAATGGCTGAGGTAAAGTCGAATTGTGTTGTCATGTCCTGTTCTCCCTTCCTCTCTCTGTTTCAGGGTGCAAACTGTTGTAGCTGATGGGTCTGTGTTGACCCATGATGAATTTTGAGGCAAAACTTGAAAAGTAACTGTCAGCAAGGACTGTGCTGGGAACACAGAGAATAGGGCAAGAAGGAAAAGCTTTGTCGGCATAGGTAACGGGACCGGGGTGGGGGGGAAAGTAAGGTTTCCCTGTCGTGGTAGTGTACTGCCGCTTAGCCTAGTCTCACTGCTGAGGCTGCCTTGGTGGTAGGGGTGTTTATTCTCATGGCTGTGCCTGCGAGTCCGGTGGTAGGTCCTACAGAAAGTGAAGTTGCAAGGCAAGATTCATTTGACCAACTACAAGCAGTCAGTTTTAGGGTAAGGTCGATCATGCCACAATCCAAGGCAGCTTTACAGTAGCAGAACCTGCTGCTTCTGGTGTCGATTCGCACATGGTAAATGGGTGAGAATCACTTCATTGAGCAGCTGAGGGTGGCTGCACAGAGACTCTGAGGAAGTTTGCTAAAGCCCAAATGGGAACTGGAGCGTGCGGATAAAATGGCCGGAACTCCATGGACTTCACTGTGAACAGGTTCCCCTTTCTCAAGAGATGCTCTTGATTAAGGATTTCCTGCAGAGAAGTTGGTCGCGGTAAAGAAAACAGCCTTACGTGTGATTGAGAAGTGACTCTAAAGGCGCAGAGGGGAAAAAGAAGACACCCGGCTGACTACTTTTTCCTGAGCAAAATGAGAGAGGTACAGCACTTGGATATTTTAAGTAAGAAGCAGCGTGCTATTCCGGTACCATGTTGAGAGGAAACGTCTCAAAAGAGCAGTGATTTTGAACAAAAGATGCTGTTAAATTTTGCTCTCTCTCTTCTTCTCCTCCTTTGATGGTGCTTTAGGTGTGATGGGCCACTCAAACTATGAAGGAACTTTGGTAAGGTTTTTGTTCCTGTCTGTCTGTTAATCTGGATTAACTTTTGTTCTCTCATGTATGCTGTTTTTGTGGCACTTCCTGTAAAAACGGGATTTTTCGAGCACTGGGCCACTGCCACGGGCTAGTTTTGGCTAGCAGTAGGCCAGCTCAGATTTGAAACAGTCAGATGGCAACTTGTTTGTCAATCAGCATTAAATTCCTCAAGAGGAAAAGCCAGAAACCCTAAGGCAGCGTTCGTATGCCCTTAACCGTTGCCTCCTATTAGCTTGAGGTGCTGCAAGCACTTTGGGCTGTGAGTTTCCAGGAACTAGTATCTGTCTTGAGAGCTTAATTAGGTTGTGCCTGCATCAATCCAGGATGCTCATTCTGCATCTTTAGCAGAGGATCTCCTGGTCCAAGGTGGTGCCTGAGTCAGACTGCAGTCCTAGTGTCTCTGGCCAGACTTTCCTCTCCATAGTTTCCCTTTAAAATCAACACGTTGATATCCTCGAGTGCACTGTGACAAGCCCTCGGAACCGAAGGTGAGGTGTAGTGAAGTTCAGAGAAAGATGGTGCTAGCTCTGCGCTGCTCATGGTGAATGTTCACAGTATTAGTTTGGCCTTCAGTGTCTCCTGTTGCTGCTTTATTTCACATCGCTGCTTTACTTCACAAGGCTAAAATATGTCTTCAGGGCTAGCTGATGCACTGAGATCACCGGATCACAGGCAGTTTACTGAGACAGGAGGATCGTGCCCATCAAGCCACAGTTTCACTGCAGACGTGGTGAAACAGTAAATGCTGAACTTCGGTTTGCTGTCTTTGCAGGCTGGTGCTCAGCAGTGGTGACAGAGGGGCGCTTTGGCCTTCTCTCTCTCATCACGCTCAGCCCTGACCAAATTCTGACGGGCAGCACTTCCATGCCTTACCAGAAGGTTTGGTCTTCCCAGCTCTGTCGGGTTTTTTTGTTTTCTGGAAGCTTGTGTTATATTAGAGCCGTATCTCACTTTGAATGAAAACTTCTCTTTTTAGTTTCTGTCAGCCCAAGTGACTTTGCTGTCACCCAGCACCCGCTGATGTTAGACAACAGCCAATGCCTTTGTGAATAAAATCGCCATTGAAAAGCTAACTCTCTCAGAATATTCTTTGAGCAGAACTTAAGCTCAGCAGCGGCTTATCACCACCTTAGTCCCGCGTCCTCATTTCTGTGAGTATGTTAAGTACTGGTAAGATCTCATTAACATCGAGAAGAGGACGCATTTTCTCCAGCTCTCCTTGGGAAGATACGTTTCTGTAGCCTCTCAGGTGGAAGGCAGATGTCTGCACGTGCTGTGATTGAGTCAAAGGAGGGGTCTATGTCAGCTCAGTGCCCAGCCTGTCCTAAGATGGGCATCAAGCACAAGCGAACACGCTTCTGCAACTTTAATTGCAGCTTTGTGCAAATTTTGGCTAGCTTTATGTGTGACTCCGCAGTGCCGTGTAGACACTTGGAGCGATGTGCCTGGAGTGTCTGAGGAAGATGCGTAGGACTCCTGGTTGAAGGTCATGAAAACAGGCAGGCGTCCACTGGGCCATCAGTGCCAGTCTTGTCTGTCTTTTACTGGACCGCCGTAGGCTGAATTAGGATTTGAACTATCTGTAGCTCAAGACAGGAGCTTGTTTTACTGTAGCCCTTGGGGGGAAAGTGTGTTGCTGAGGTAAAGAGGCCATTAAAATCAGCATATCTTCAGCAGAGTAATTTTCTCTCCTTAAATTGGGGAAACAACCAGCTAGCTCAAATTGAAGAGGAGGAGGAATCGCTCCTCGTTCACTGAGCTTTCTAGTTCTGGGCATGGTCCAAGTCCATCGTTCAGGAGTTGGGTAAGTGTTAATAGGGTGACTGGGGGTGTCCTCTGGGCTGGATCTGTTCTGCAGAAGCGTTTGGCTTGCCTTGCCTCCTTTCCCTTTAGGAGCTGCTGCAGGGAAGGGGAACCAAAGCTGTATCTGCTGTTGGCCCTGCCGTCTCTTGTTGGAGGATGCTGCTTCCGGTTAAGAAGAGGATGGTGCGGCTTCCATGCGGGACCAGGCATTTGGAGACTGGAGATGCCTCCTCTGCGCAGCTGGGACTCATGTCTGCTGATAAAGCCAGAGCTCCTCGCGCTAATACAGAGAACAGTGATTGTCCTATATAAGCTTGCCAAGCTGCTTTGCACAGTGTCCTTCAGCTCCGCATATCTGCTCTTTCTCCCATGCTTCCTCCTTTGTCGGAAGACAGACAAGTGGCTGAAGTAATCCAGGTCTCACTAAAGATTAGCCAAGACTGCTCTGCTTGAGTTTTATCAGTAACGATGAGATATCTGCTTAGGCTTCTCAGCCCATCGTGGTGCAGGGAGGTTTTTTTTAAAGCAGCTAAAGACTGTTGCAGCGTTTCTGAACAATACCATTGGCAGGAGGGGGGAGGTGTGGTGTGTGTGCCCCCCGGTAGTTATTTCAGCTTTTTTGCAGCTAGAGCAACAGGGAGTCTAATATGAATTACTTTATTTTGCATTTTCCCATAGAATATAGCCATGGTGTTCTGCATGGAGCTGTGTTTGCTGGTAACTGAATTCATGAATAGCTGCCTCAAAATTACTGTGTTTGAGTATTGGAGCATCCATCTGGCATACTTAGCTAGATACAACTTCATGCAAGCTGTATTTGAGACAGTTCCTCAACAGTTAGCATGGCAAATGAAGTGTTAACAGACTAGTTGGGAGGGAAAGAGCTGATTTTAAAGAGAAAGGATATCCGGGCAATTTCTTTCTGTGCATGCGAGGAGCAGGTGTGCATACCTGTTAGGACGGTGGTGTTGGTTTTGGCCTAGACTAGGTATGTGTATAGCTTACCTTCGTGTAGTTAAATATGCCATTTTCTTACATATTATTCCCATCAGCCAACCCTCAAGCCCCTGGTGGTTTCCCTGCAGTTTTCTGCCTCTCTGTTGACGTGCATATGTCAATGCCCTGCTCTTTTTTCCTAGGCTGATGAATATTCTTTGATGCTTCTCTCACTCTTTGAGCTCCAACTTGTTTTTCCACATTCCCCACTTCCCCAGCCCAAGTGTCTTCCATAAAGCTACTTCCTAGAGCTTTGTCCCAGCTACTAAATGTGTTGTTAACCTGAGCTTCCTTTTCAAAATCTTGTGTCCGTTGTGGACCTCCTGCCTGGTCTATGGATTTTGAGGCTGCAAGGAACCATTGCAGCCTCCTGTTCTGTGTAGCAGGGATCAGAATGCTTTCCTACCCTGTGAAACTCTGCGTTGCCCTTAGGTGCCTGTTGGAAATGCCACTGAGCCCACCACCAGCCATGGGCCCGATCGGTGAAGGGTTCACAGGGTGTGTTTTCCTTGTCTGCACGGAAAAATATGCTTTTGAGAATCATAACTTCCTTTACTGCCCCTGCATTTGTAACTGCTTTCTTCCTGTGTAAAACACTTAGATACGATGAAGGTCTCTTCTAAGTGTTGCTGTTTAATTATTTCCTGAATATCCCTCTCTCTACTGTGCAGCTTGTTGCCAGTGTTGTCCTCCCTATGTGTTCCTCTTGCCATCCTTGTCTTGTGTAACATTCCCTATTCATCCCTTTTTCTCACTTCTTATTTCTTGCACTTTCTCTGTGTTGTCTGTCTTTAGCTGTGGTCAGCCTTTTGGGATGATGACTATCGCTGCAAGAACCCATGGTGGCTGGCATCACTCCTGGGTACTGCTGGCTGGCCACGCTGGCGGCTTTGCATTCCTCTTACACTCACCCTCCACTTACTCAGCCTCGCAATATCTCAGCATTTGTCTTGATGCTGGATTTGTAATGCAGGCTTCTGTATTAAGGAGATAACGTAGCTGACAAGGATAATGCTATGTGAAGCTTGGATGTGGTGGAGGGAATCCCCCCAGAGAGGCTAAGGATTTCTCTTAAATGTATTTAATCTGGGTTTTATACATCATGCAGTGAATTTTCCTGTTGGTTATACTGGCTATGATGCCTTAATTGTAGATTAAATATATCCATGGGATCTAACTGATAGCAACACATTCTGAAATCGCGCCACGCACCAGTAAATTTTGTACTTGGCCACTTCATGGTCTGTATGTCTTCCCTGAAAAAAAAGTATCTGTGGAGTGATCTATAGGTGACTTATATGACTAATCAAAGGACTGATACAGTCCTGATCATGGTTTTCTTACCTAGTTGCTTCACTCATACCCATTTTTCTTCAGTACTTCATCAATAGCACTCCAATAAGTGGATTTCCTAAATTCAGTAAAGAGCACTTACATCACCTTCCAGATCTTCGTCCTGCAACTCTCACTCCCTCTAACTCTTTCGGCCATAAGCAGTAGAGTTCAAGCCTTTTGAATCAGAGGCCTTTATTCTTGTTTTGTGAAATGATGGACATGGTAGTTACACGGGGCAAGAAGTTTTATGTTCAGAGGATTCCTGATGTGGAGTTGGTGCTTTCCCTCCCCCTTCCCACAAGGTTCCCCTTCCAGAATGCACTTTTTAAAAAATTTTAACTTTTCTCTATTGTAGGCATTTCTTTAGTCCGTCAGCAGCTGAATAGTTTCAATTTTTAGACCTTGTTCACCTCGTGGTACAGAAATTACGATAAAGTATTTTCTTGATTGCGGGTGCTGATGTCAGTTATTTTACAAGTGATTAAAAGATTTCTTAGCTGTACTGTGCTTTCTTGGATGGTTGAAGGTCCTTTGGTTAAAAGTTCCAGCTCCTTTCCCCTCACAGGAGGTCATAATAAATTTTGATACTCTCAAAATACAGGTGATGGGTAGTGAAGTAGTCTTTTCTACTTAGCAGAAACAGCAGACAAACAGCTTTTATTTCTTTTTCCTTATCCTAGGAGTAACTTGCAAAAAGTCTAGGCTGGAATGCTCAAAACCTGACGTGGACTTAGTCCCAAAAGAATAGGTGGCTTCATTGTTCCTGTGAAAGTATGTTTTGCTCTGGGTAATGTACTTTGAAAACTGAAGTCTAAACATACTTGTTATTTTATGGAATCTTTACTTTTTGAACGGGGAAAAAGCTGTATTATACGCTGTGATGCAACCTGCACTACTGTCTCTTGGGAAGGAATCTGTTAAAGACTTCCTCCCGTCTGAGTAACTTTTTTTAAGGGAAAAAATGTATTATGAGGCATATGCTTCTTCCATACTCTTTCTTTTAAGTGTGCTATGTTCTTTGCAGTGCTGTGTGTATGGTGGGAGCCTGTTGCAAACTTGCCAAACGATTTAGCTACGAGTATGTGGCTGTGTCCGTTGCAGAAGCTGGTGGCTTTTGAACAGGCCGGAGTTCAAGAGGAAATACTGTGTGCAGATGTATTCCCTGAAGGTACTGGGATCCCTTCGGTAGCCTGGGTGGTTCTGTGTAAAGTTTTTATATATGCTCTGGGTGTGATGGACATGGATGGGCAAGTTAATGCGGATGGATGGCTAAAACCAGGACTCGGGTGGCATTGGCAGCACTGTCGGCATGAGTGGGTAGCAGAGAGGGCTGGCACGCTCTGGCCAGTGTAGGGGTCTCTCCTGTCACGCTTTCCCTGCAGAAGGTTTGCAGGTTTACCTGAGGCTGTGAGGCTTCTTCTCTGCTGGGTATTTGACCTAAACGCTTGCACTGGGATAACTTTTTTTAGTATGTCTTTTCAGGCTGATTTTCAAGTGGTTTTTTTTTTTTTTTTTTTTCTTCTTCATGCTCTGCGAGGCAAGAACTGACAGAAAGAAAAGGGATTTAGAGGAATACTGTAAATGCCAGACTCGTCATGCGTGGCTTTGTGGCAAAGTAATGAGATGTGAGTTTGTGAGTGACAACTAATTCATTCTTCGCTTCCAACCAACCAAAGAAACTCTCAGAAAATCTTATAAATACAGACTGAATGAGCTCTCTGAGAAAAATGAGGGATCTCTTCTCCATCTTCTCTTTCTGTAATCTGTGTGCAAGAGAAGGAGAGGAAATGAAACTATCCCAAGTGTGGTGGTGAAAACTAGTAAAATGAGGCGCAACCAGGATCACAGAAGGATTTGTAGGGAAAAGGCTGGTGCGTTTCATGCTGATCAGTGGACGGGAGAGGAGCTCCCGTGGCTCTGCTGAGCAGCCTTGAAGGGAGCCATCTCTCAAAAGAGTGGGAGAGATGACTGAAAACCTTGTATTTGGTAAACCAGACACGTCATGGGTGGTTAAGTTGCCAGCCTCCCAAGGTAACGTAGACACTAGAGTAAGGGAGAATCCATCCATCCATCGTGTTAGATGAGAAGGAAGTATTATTTCAGAGGGTTGCCTTGGAAAAGGACTGTCAGATTGATCAGGCTAATGCAGACCTCTGCTCTGGGAGGGAGGAATTGCTGTGTACCTTAATGAACCTTCAGACATCTTGCTGAGAGGCACCTTACTTGATGTGTTAAACTGAGGTGTGTGAGCACCTAAGGAGGCTTGTCAGTATCTTGAATAGGATCTGGGACTTGTTAATTTAAGCTTGCTTTTGTAGTGGCATCTAGCAATGCAGTTGAATACCTAACCTGTTTTGAGGAGACAGGCTTGCTGGCGAAGAGATGAGGGTATAAGTTCTGTGCAGGTGATCTGTGGGCCTGTGTAGGTCTCAACTTACTTTGTGTTCTCTTATTTCTCCAAATCCTTCTCTTCAGATAAGTGTAAGAGAAGGCATGCTTAAATAATGACCCTCTGCCCAGTGCCTGCTTAAGATCTTAGCTGCTTTGGAAGGTGCATTTGAAAACCATCTTCTTATTTTTTTCCTCTGTTTCAAAACAATTCAGCTGGGTTTGTTGAGACACATTCTGCCAGTCTTACCTGTGCTCTTTACTCTGTCTTCTCAGGGACAGTGCTTTAGCAGGGGTGATGTTTAGGCTCTGGAGAGAGCCCAGTGTGCCACGTGTGTGTATTAGCTGTTAAGGATATGGCAGCAGCCTTGAAGACCTGAGAACCTGCCAGTTTGTGTTGCAGAAGAGGACTACTTGTGATATTTATGTAGGGTTGTGAGCAAGACTCTGCAGGGCAAACCTGGCAGTCTGGCAAAGGATCGTGTATAACGAGCCACAGTCACATAATAGGACTGCTTTGGAGAGTGAAGTCTAGCTGTGCCTGAGATTTTCCCGTGGTCGGGAGGTGATGAGATTTGAAGTGAGTCCCATCACTGTGTGCACTTTTGGTGATTGGGCAAAAAGTGTCTCTTTGGTCCTTACAGTAACACATAGTGATTGCAAGAAGGAGGGACTTCTGTTCTTACAAGTTCTTTTTTTATTCACACCTAAAACGGAGTGTTTGCTTGTCTAGAAAGGCCAGCTGGTTTACTGTGCCTGGTGTAAGCCCTACTGTGAGACAGGAACAGGAGCAGGATTTTGAAGAATTTAAATCTACTCTCGTGGTTGCTCTAGGCCATAGTCACTGCCAACATGCGCTACAGGAGATATTTTGAGACTGTTGCAGCCCTGATATCCCTGACTGTGTTACAAGTAAATGTACCAATAGCTATTTATTTATTTATTTTACCAGTGGGAGGAAAATCTGTAGTCGCTGCTCAGAGGCAGGAAAGGATCCCCTAGGGAAAGCAGTAGGTTGAGTAGAGAGGAGACTGAAAGAGAATAGCTTTAGATTTCCACTTCTGAAAGCATATTTGGGGTTGGGGTTCCTTTCCTAAATCGAATTGGTCTTCACTTGCCTCCTGCTTGACACAAGAAGGTGCTGCTAATTAAGGCTTTCTCTTCTTGCCCTGTGCCACCCTGCAGACTCCTGCCTCAGTTATCTGGTGGTGGTCCTCTCCTAGAGGTGGCTGTAGCCTTCTGGCCTTGGGTTTTGTCGGAGATGATCAGCATTAATATGTCCAGTGAGCAGCCTGATCACAGTGGGCACTGCTGTTTTTGAAATGGGGGGAGCTAGCAGTCAGGGGTAGGTAGGGCACACTTCTGCCACTGTTTGCACACATATACCATTCTTCTCACACTATGTCTGGCTCTCGAGGAGATAAACATGTAGCAGCTTCTTTTGGAGTCATCTTTGGGGAGGGTGGTATTTGATTAGGCTCTCTTTTGGCTTGAGTCGTGCATGCGTAACTATTTGGGCTGCAGGTGTTCTATGACCACCAGACACATCCAGCGTAAGGACATCCTGTGTCACCAAAGAAAATATCAGTGGAATCCGTCCGTTAGTCTGTAGTACTTGAATTACAGAGAGTTTGTGTTTGTTCAGCTTCTTTTGTGCTTTGCATTAATTGACTCTGTTTCTCTCTGATAGTGTTTTAACTGGCAGAAGTGCACAAACCGTGCCCGTCCTTGCACACTTCATGAGCTGTTCTTGACTGGTTCACAGGTCTAGATAGGATGCTTCCAAAAATATCATTTTTTTTTCATGCTGTTGAAGTAACTGGTTTGACTTACTGTGATTTCGAGGCTAAGAGGATGGAGGGCATGTGCTTTGTCTGAGCGCAGCTTCTCTTCAATGAAGTGATTCTTTCTTCCCAAGTTGTTTCAGCTACCTCAGAAGATCAAGGGCTTGACTCCCAGTAGTGCTTAATGGAACCGCTGTTTTGTGTGCGCACATGGTTGGAGTTGTACGCAGGTTGAGGACCCACGTTCTTACTGGATAGATGCGTGTGAGAAAGGGGAGGGCATTCACCTATAGAGATGTCCTGGATTGCTAAAAGCATCATGGTGAACTATAATGCTTTTTGTTCCTGCCAATTTTTCTCTCAAATCTGTGAGATCATGTATTGTCTTTGTGCAATTTGTTTGTTTTCATGGACAGTACTTGCATCAGTGGAACTGCTTAAAGTGCCTGAGCTACAAAGAAAGATTGCAAGGCTGGTTGGCTGGCTTGAGCTGATAACTGCTGGCAGATCACTAGTCTGGTTTACAATAATAGACTTTCTTAAGAGCACCTGACTTGGCTGGGATAAGTGAATGTATTTCTTTTGCCACCGTAGTCTTGTCAGATTTTACAGATATGAAGGGGCCACATGCTCTTTATTTGGAAGTTCTCAGGTTGCCTTTCTGGTGCTGCAAGGTGTTGACTTGTGCTATTGACATGAGTCCTGTTCTCAGACAGCTGCTCCAAGGAGACAGGACGGTTTGGTAAGTAAAACAGACATATCTCCAGTCTGTGTGCTGTCCGTAGCACAAATGATCCAAGATGATGATTTCCAAACCATGCCCGTGGAGACTCCAGTGTGCGGAGTAGCTGTTGGTATTCTGGAAGTTGCTCTGATAACAATTGCTAAAATGTCACTCTTCATTTTAATTGCATGCGTGTAACTAACTACAGCTCACTGTATTCCTGTGTTTTGTTTCCTCCTTGCTGCTATTAATTTTTTATGATGCTTCTTGGAGCTTGCTATCCTTAGTAAAAGCTGTGACCCTTTTGCCTTATGTATCTTTTATTTTTGTTATCTTTCCTAATGCGAGTTCTACTTCTCATCTGAAGTAGTTCTCTCCAGCGCCAGGAAAAGTCAGTCTCCCTCACTTGCCCCCTCCTGTCATTTGTTTGCAGCACACCGTAGTCTGTCACTCTCCTCTAGCTGAATCCAGCAGGGTGGGCTGCGTGCCCCTTGTCTCCCTCAACTTCTACCTTTCTACCCATTGCTTCTCTCTGCTGTCACATTGCATTTTAGAGATGCTCAGCTGAGCCTACAGAAGGATAACTCTTATCTTCTGAACACAGTAAGAAAAATCTGTAAGTGCTGTGTAGGAGTCTGAGCTCGTGGAAACCCCAGAAAATGACAGGAAATCCAAACTTGCTCATCAAGACACAGAGGTGACATGAAGAGAAGGGTTTCTGATCTGGTAATGTGACTGCAGTCTTCAGAAACTGGTGGACCCTGGCACATTGGTTCACTTATCCCAGCCTTCAGGTGTTAGATGCTCTTCACAGTCTTCTTGAAGTGCTGTTTGCAGTGCTGGTGTTCCTGTGCCAAATGAAAGCAGGTGTTTAAATAACGCAGTGGCTGGTTACTTTGTAGATTAAACCTGATGAAAATGAAGAATGCTCCTACTGCAACTTGTTTCGGGTTTCTGGCCCTGATACCTGTTGAGCTGAATTCACAAATTCGCTTTCTGTGCTGGATGCTGGATACATTTGCGACATCTAATGCAATTTTGCCTTTTGCATGATTTCTTAAGGAACGCTTGCAGCTTAGATGCGGTGTGGGTGACGTGTAGGGTTGGGACTTGAAAATTAATGTATGTATTTTTTTATTCAGGGAGAAATAAAACCACTTCTGCTGTCAGCGGGACCCAGGTTCTAGCAGAAAGGAGCAGCCGGGAAGGATCTGCCCAGAGGATGCCTCGGCAACCGAGTGCGAGCCGGCTGCAGAAAGCAGGAGCTTCTGGAAAGAACAGTGGAGGAGGCAGCAGTGCCTAAATAAGGCCTTGGAACCGACGTATTTTGATGCTTGACAATGTATATAAACTGTGTTTGTTAAAACTGCTTGTATTGTGTGTATTAACCTGGCAAACATGATTTGTAATACATGGAACAGAGCTGTTGTTTCTTATTTCCAAAACTTCCTTTGGCGACGCAGACTACTAGGGGTTACCTGAAGGCACCTGGGACAAAGAGCAAGCCGTGAAGCCTAGAAAAGCCTGGAATAGTGCTCAAGTTGCTCCAGAGAAGTCATGGCTCATCTTACAAGTCAGTGCTTCTTGCTGCCTCTTTCCTGAAAATCTATTTTGATATTTTCATGCTAGTTGTAGCAGCAGAAAGTCTGGTTGGCTGAATTACGAGGTGAATAGTGCGGAGGTACGTTGGATATTATATCACTGAGCCCTGCAGTGACGGTAGTTTGCACTGGAAACCTGACTGACTGGTGGGGGTATGTTCTTGTACTTTAGCTGGTGGTTGCCCCATTCCCTTCATGTGCATGCTTACGTGAGTTTTAGCACCTTAATCTGAAAACCAGTTTGACCTATCACATAGCATGATCACACAACATTTAGTCCTTCCAATGATGCTAATGTGATTATTCATTTATAAAGTGTTACAGAACCCTTTGCCTAATGAGCCAGGTTAAATGAGGAGATTATGCCAGATAAGGGAGAGAATAGCTTCATCACTTAGTGCAAGATACATGCAAGCAGCTAAAACAGGCAAGTGGATTTGTTAGAGCTTAAGTCTTGCCGTTCATCATTCCAGAGTGTATCCAGGCAGCGGCTGTGCCTGCTATGGCCTTGGTAGCTCAGGAGCTGTTGGTGAAATCCCATTTCCCTAATTAGGAGAAAGTATCTCTTTTCTTTGTGGGGGATAGGTGGTGTTCCCTAGACTCAAGGAGATCTCATGAACCTGGTTCAACAGGTGCTGAAATCTCTTCTTGACCAAGAGGAAAATACAATATCTTTTGCACAGATTTTTGTGCAGAATATTAATGGTGCTTAGATAATCCTACCTTATAGATTCCTCTTGAACAATACTGCAGATTAGCCTATGGTTTGTTTGTTTGGTGTTTTGTGTTTTGGTGTGGTTTTTTTGTGGTGTGGTTTTTTTTGGTGGTTTGGGATTTGTGTTTTTGTGTGTGTTGTTTTTTTTTTTTTTTTTAGGCTAGGCCTAAGGCTGTTGTCACTTAAGGAAGATGGTGTGTTCACAGCACATGGCAGTCAGGAGTCCAGTGTGGGCTCTCCGTGGACTGCAGTTCCTTCAGGGAATAGCCACTTGCTCTGGCAGGGGTGCCTGTGGATATCTGCTACAGAATGTGCTCTCCACAGGCTGCAGGGGACAACCTGCGCTGTCATGGTGTCCTCCACGGGCTGCAGGGGAATCTGCTCCAGTGCTGGGAGTACCTCCTGCTGCTCTTTCTGCTCTGCCCTTGGTGATAGCGGGATTGTTTCTTGCACATATCTTTTCTTCACTCTGGGCAGCGTTTTGTCCTGTCTTAAATATGTTTTTACAGAGATGCCACCAGCTTTGCTGATTACTCAGCTGAGTAATCAGCAGCACCCCACCCCCCCCAACCTTGCCATGTAAACCGAATACACCCATCTATGGAGGTCAGAATTTTTCAAGGGTGGGAGTTAGAAATGGGAGTAAAGTAGCTCATGGCTTGCAGTAGCACACCTTGAAGCTGTGCTGTAAGAAAGGCATTCAAATGATGGCTTGCAAGCTTCCCCTGCCCCGCATTTGCAAGGTCTGGGTAGCTCCTGCTCTGACCTTGTAAGAAGTGTGCCTACTCCCCCCTCTCCCCCCAAAAAAACCCCAAACTATACCACACCAAGTGGGAAGCTGTAAGTTGAATTTGCTGTTGAAAAAGAACAGCTGAAGGGCTGCTTTTTGTCTTAGAAGAATCATTATTGGTGCTCTTTGTCCCTAGAATAGGGGTGAGCAGACTTGAAATGCGACTGTAACCTCCTCTGTGCAGTATATTGACCTTTCTTGACAATAATAGTACCTAACAAACGTGGGTTTTGCCTGCATGCTCATTGCTTCCTCTCTCTTTAACCGGTTCCATACCTGCATTTCTTTTATTTATCCTTCTGCAGCTTGGGATGCCTCCTATGTTGTACCTACCCACCCATCTCCGAGCCCCCACTGCATCCTTCTGAGCTCTGCTGCATGCTCATCAACCTGCAGATCAGTGCTCCTTCTTTCCTGATGTCCAGTTTTCCTAGGCAGGCTCTCCTGGTCTCCTTTCCCAGCTACCTAGCTGAATAAAAGTGCTCGGTGCATGCTTTTCTATCCTGGTCCTTCAAAATGTCTGCAGCAGGTGAGGCACCCTTGGAGCTGGTGTTGGCCTTTGAGCTTTTGGAGCACCTTGATCTAAGGGGTTCTCCACTGTGCTCTTTTACCCAACCTGGCCGCTGTCTGTGGTGCGATAACTGGCTGGGTGGATGATGTAAGAACACTGGACGTAATTTTCCTTGACTTCAGGAAGCCTTTCAGTGTGGTGTCCCAGAGTGACCCTGCAGCCTCACTGAGGAGATAGGCCTGGATGGGTGGACTACAGGATGAATGGAAAATTGGCTGAGCTGGAGCAAAGTTGAGAATGCAGCCAACTGACACAGAAGGGTGCAAAGAAGGGGACCTCATCTTGGTTCCAACCAGCTGAAATCTTCTCAGGTGTGATGGTGACACAGCACAGGGCATGTTCTCCAGCAGGTGTCGGAGCAGCTGTCCCTGCCAGGGCAGAGGCTTCAACCCAGGCGGTTTCAGACGGTGGATGAAGCCCTGCGAGTCCCAGGCTGCAGGGAGTGCCTGGGGCCTCCCCCTGAGGCTGGCAGAGATGGTCCTCCCTGCTGGAGGTGTGTGTGGTGGTGTTGAAGACCTGTGTTACTAAGTGGAGTAGTTATAGGAGAAAGAGAGAGACAGGATCTTCTCAGACCCTGCACTTCAAGATCCCAGGACCTCAGCTGCAGTGGGGTGACAGGCAGAGTCTGTAGCAGACTGTAAGTGGGAACTACAAGGAAGGCAAGGGCTGGAAGCTGGTGTCTTCTGGCACCGAGAGGAAGGCTCCTGCTCCACCTGAAGGCTTGCAACAAAGGAACAGGTTCACTGTCCTCAAAGCTGAGGAGGAGGTGGGTGCGCTGTGGAATGAACCATCTGGGCTAACTGATACAAACCATGCAAGACCACCAGGAGGAAGCACCAAGTGATAGCAGTGGGTGACTCCCTGCTGCAGGGTACGACTTGACTTGTCTAGAGAAGCACGTTGCTTGCTGTGGGCCCAGATCTGGGGTGTTGTGGAGAGACTGCCAAAGCTTGTCTGACCCTCTGACTATCCCCCTGCTGTTCTTCCGTGTGGGTACCAGTGATACTCCCAAGGGCAACCTGCAGAGCGTCAAACATGGCTACAGAGCTCGGGGCAGGTCATGGTCAGGGGTCTGGGAGGGGTGGACGGGGCTGACAAGCAAAGCGTCTGGGGTGATGTGAATGAAAGGGAACACAAAATCAGCAAAACAAGGCTTAAGCGGGGTCACCTTCAGCACTTGCATGCAAGCAAGAAAGTGCCTACAAGGCACTGCTGCGGAGAAATTCCCCAAACAGTTTCTGGGCAATCGGCATGCTGGGCCGCCTCTCGGACTGTGCCTGTATGCTAACGCACGCAGCATGGGGAATAAAGACGAGGAACGGGAGATCTGTGCGCAGTCACACAACTGCGGTCTTGTTGGGATCATGGTGGAACAGCTTACATGGCTGGAGTGTTGCGATGGAGGGACACAGGCTCTTTAGGATGGACAGGCCAGGAAGATGAGGAGGTGGAATTGTCCTTCACATGAGGCAGCAGCTGGAGTACCTGGAGCTTTGCCTGGGGATGGGTGAGGAGCCAACTGAGAGCTTATGGGTTGGGATTAAAGAGCTGGCTGGTATGGGTGACATTGTAGTGGGTGTCCACTAGAGGCCACCTGACCAGGAAGAACAAGTGGATGAGGCTGCCTACGGAGAGCTGGAAGTGGCCTCACATTCACAGACCCTGGTCTTCATGGGGGACTTCAACCACCCCGATATATGCTGGTAGGACAACACAGCAGGGCATAAGCAATCCAGGATTTTTCTGGTGAGCATCAATGAGAACTTCCTGACCCAAGTGGTAGAGGAGCCAGTGAGGAGAGGTGCTCTCCTGGACCTCATACTCACCAAGAAGGAAGGGCTTGTTAGGGATGTGAAGGTCAAATGCAGCCTTGGCTGCAGTGACCGTGAGATGGTGGAGTTGAGAGTCCTGAGGGGAAGTAGCCAGGCAAAAATCAAGATCACAATGCTGGACTTCAGGAGAGCAGACTTTGGCCTCTTTAGGGATCTGCTTGATATAGTCCCATCAGATAAGGCCCTGGAGGGAAGAGGGGCCCAAGAAAGGAGGTTGATATTCAAGGAGCACCTCCATGCTCAAGAGCGGTCCATCCTGACAACCCAGAGCTGCATCCCATGCCTGAGCTCCAGCTGCACCCCTGATACCCCCTCTTAGAGCCACATCCCCATGTCTGACCCCCAAGGCCATGTCTGACCCTTCTTACAACCTCATCCTCATTTCCTCCAGGCCCTGCAGAGCTGAAGATGCTCCTGTGGGGTTGCAGCGAGGTGCAGCAGCTGGGGCCCGGCTGGGGTGCAGCACCTTGGGGCAGGGGCAGTCCACCACGGCACCTCAGCCTCAGGGTCCTGGGGTACCAGGGGCCGAGGCGGTGCCAGCCCTGGCAGTGCTGGGGGCTGTGGGTCCCCTGAGGCTGGTGCAAGAGGTGCTCTGGAAGGGACAGGACAGGACGTGGGATGGGACAAGGCGGTGTCAGGGTCAGCCAGGGCTGGCATGGAGAGGAGCAAGAGAGGCCAGGGCTGGTAGGGGCAGGGGCTAATGCTGGTCCTTCCTGCCAGGTTCCCTCCCAAAACTGCTGCAGTGGGGGGAGAGGGAGGGATCAGACCTGGCTTTGTTGCAGAAAGTGATGTGTTGGGGAAGGCACACTCTTCCTGTTGGAAGGGTCTCTGTGGGGTGGCTCTTGCAGGGCATCCTCCATGGGCACATCCCTCAGGGCTGGTGGATGCAGGCAGGCTTCCCCTCAGGAGCATCCCCCAGGACTGGGGCACAGGCAGGCCCCCCCCCCC
>WAAD01007712.1:742762-754580 GCA_013389945.1 Fregata magnificens
CCAGTGAGGCAACATTAGGTTATGTGATTAAAGGCTCATCTCCATGAATGAAGAGGAGCAGAGGAACAACAAGAGGTGGAGGAACACTGGGAACCTCCACAGTGCCAGGGATGCCCTGACCTGGCTGCTCCCAGGCCCGTGCATGATGCCCCCATGGGGGCAGCTCTCCAGATCACCTCTTGGACTGAGGGGGTGACTGCCTAGGGGTGAGGGACACATTAGGGGATGCAGGGGAAGAGCATTTTGGGATTTTACAAGACTTATTACAGAATGTTCGGGGTGGGGGGAACCAAAGGTGGGGAAAAGGAGGGATCAATGTGGTTTGGGGAGCCACAAATGTGGGAAAATAGAGGGATAAGGATATGAAAGGGGCTGTGTATCACCTATCTAACTACCCATCTACCAGTTTGGGGTCTATGTACCTCCTGGGGATACACGCTCAGCCTCGCTGCTGGCTGAAGCTGGGGACATGGAGCCACAGCAGCCTCCACCGTGTTGGGCTGCTGGATTCGGCAGCACCTAACAGAGCATCCCGCAGGCGTTACACAAAGGGCACTGGTATGGGCTTGCAGGCACAAAGAACAACTAGCAGCGTCTGTAGTTGGTGGAATGCATTAGCTCTAACGATAAATGTTTATTATGGGCGAAAATAAAAAAAGGAGAGAGAGAGAGGCAAAGGGGGGGAAGGGAAACCTCTCCCCAGAGGCCAGCTGGCGTGAGAAGCACTGAACTCCTAGATGGGCAGCAACCTTGGTCTCTCCTCCCGTGCAGCAAGCTGTGACGGTGGAGGTGGTGATGATTGTGCATTTTGCTTGGTCCCATTTGTGACGCTATTAGGGTGCTTAACCAGGTCCCCGACTTTCTGCGCAAAGCTGGTTTTCAACAATTCTTTTGCTGTTTAAATGGGCACCGTTGGCTGTGGCAGGCAGTGAGGTTTGGCCTCGAATACAAAGGAAAACGTGCAAAAGAAGGAGTAGGGAAAGCGTGGGGGGAGACTAGAGGGGGAAGTTCTCCCGGGGGACCGTCTGCCAGGGCTGAGGAGTACAGGCAGGACCCCCGGAGGAGCACCTCCGAATGCAGGCGGGGGGGGGGGCACGTACGAGTGCCTCTAAATAGGCAGCGCGGAAAACGCTCAGCAGNCGACCTTGGCGTTATTAGCACCACGCTCTAACCGACTGAGCTAACCGGCCGCCCTGCGTCGGGCTTCCCCGCGCGTGCCCAACTGCCCCGCCGGGGGAGCGGAGCGGGGGCGGCGAGGAATAAAACGGTTAGCAGAGGATGGTTTCGATCCATCGACCTCTGGGTTATGGGCCCAGCACGCTTCCGCTGCGCCACTCTGCTGGCACCGGGCGGCGCTTCCCTGTAGGCATCCCCATCCACCCTCCCCGCCGCAGCCCTGGGGGATGCTCCCACGGGGGGCTCTGCCCGCACGCCACCTCCGCGGGATGCTGCGGCGGGGGGGGGGGGGGGGGGGGGGGGGGGGGGGGGGGTGGTGCAAGGAAGTGGGGTGGACCTCCTGGGGGTTGTTGCTATGCCACATTGGTGGTACACAGGTCCCTTTCCTCTTGTTGTAGCATGGGGTGACAGTCCCCAAGAGTTGCCAACCCTATCAAGAGGTTCCTGCCTTGTAGCACATCTCTGCTTCAGGCATCTCGTTGGATTTGACTGACGGACTTGACTGCTAGCATCCAGTCAGCGGGGGAACAGCCAGACCTTGTGCTGGTGCCAACGTCAGGCCTGTCACAAGCCACAGCTCTGTCCCCTGGTCCTGCCTGGTTAAGCCACCTGGGTGTGCACTGGGACAAGCGACAGCAATGTACCTCTCACAAATGCTTTGCCTTTGTTTCCCAAGGAGGTCAGCCAAGCACCCAACAAGGGCTTGATAGAGGTACTAGCTAGCCTAGCTCATGGGGCGCTTGCTGCCTGTGTGGTGATAGTCTGTACCTTGCCCCATGGGGGTACTGAGGTGCGTACCGGGGCCATAGTCAGCGAAAGGGACCCCTCATGTTGAGCCATGTCTGAGTCCAAGAACTGGGCTGCTGCAGAAGGCGCAGATGGCATATAAGGGCATACTTTTTTGACCTTGAAGACAGTCAGGCAGCGGAGCAGGTCATGCAGGGAGGTTGTGCAGCCTCTGTCCTTGGAAGTTTTCAAGACCCAGCTGTATGAAGCCCAAAGTAATGTGGTCTGACCCCAACAGCTGACCCTGCTTTGAGGATGAGGTGGGACTAGAGATCTCCTGGGGTCCCCCCACTCATCTCAGGGTTGTTCTGTCTCAAGAGCTGTGTCCTTATGCTCTGCTCACCTGTGGCATCTGAGAGGACCTGCCTGCTCCTGCAGCCCTTGCCCATACCTTCCCCTTGGAGCTGCAGTGCTTGCCCTGTCTCTTCCCCATGGGAAACTCCCCACGTTCCCCATTCCCCCACACTTCTCCCACTTGCTGGAGTGGCAGCCCCCAGCTTGGAGTTGAGTCACCATATAGCAGATATTTGCAATTTTTGTTTTTTCAAGACTGACAGAAGATGGACACACAACATGGAAAAGCATTTGGTGAAGTGAAAGGACCTGTCTTTCCTGTTCAAAATGTGGAAAATTTCCCAAATTTCCATGCTTTTCATGTAAATTCTCCCTTCTCCAACCCGTTCCCTCCCCAAAAGCCCCTGCCAGTTCCATACCTAAAACTCACTTCTCTCCACATGTCCCTGCTCAATGTTCTGGCCACTCAGCACATCCTGACACCTACTTACCTATGCAGCCACCTCAAAGGATGATTTCTGTTCTCCTCAGCTTTCTTTTTTTGCCCAGTCTTGGGTTTTTCCTAGCTCTCCCTCCCCTCCTTTGCCTGACACTGTTGAGACCAAGCTCATTAGAAAGAGCTCAGGCAATACAGACACAAGGATGCAGAAAACAGGTATGTACTCACATTTCCAGCCCAAGTGTCCACCGACCAGCAGTCCTTCACCCCCCTGCAGTGCCTTCCCATGGCACAGCCTAATGGCCCAGGGAAATCCTCCTTCTCAAGGAGTTCTTTTTAAGGCAAGTCTTCCTGGAGGTGCCTCATGTTTTATCCCTCCACTGCTGCATCCTGAAATACTGTTTTCTTTCATACCCGTGTTCCCATACTGCACAAATGGGTCTGGAGTTGTACCTCCCAGATATGGTTTTGAGCTGCTGTAGAGTAATTCTTCCCAGTACTGGTTTGCAAAGAGTTGCAAATAGCAATACTCACTTCTGACAGCCTGTGGGATCACCTTGGAGATGCTTGAAAGCTGTCTGGACATGATCCTGGGCAATTGGCTTTAGGTGGCCCTGCTTGAGCAGGGGGGTTGGACAAGATGACCTCGAGAGGTCCCTTCCAACCTTAACCATTCTGTGATTCTGTGACATCATGCGGTGGGGTGCCTAACCACCCCCACGCAGCCGGAGATGTATCACGCTCATCTGTCCAGAAAAACAATGGATACGGGGCCATGGAGCCTGGAATCTGTTTCCTGACACTCTTCTGGTATGGCTAGAGGTCTTTTGGGTACACCACGGTGCACATCCCTTGACCAAGACACAATATGGGTGTGATTTGAAACATCCTCGGCTGCCTGCAGTCCCCTGGGTTATCTGTTACATTTGGATCGGCAGGTATAACACAGGCTTACGGGAAACTCAAACCTTTTTGCACTGGAACCAAAATAAGATGATGTAGGACATTTCCAGCAGCGCTAGTGATCTGTGTTCAAGCAGCCAAAGCAAGCTCCTCTCAGTTGTTCACTCCTTAAATGCTGCTGATTGTATTGACTAGATTGTCATTGACTTTGACGGGCGTGTAGGTGCGGACTTATGTATAGATGCCTACAGTCGAATGTCGTAATCTTGAACTGAATCCCATGCCTACATCCGGTCAACTGAATCTCTCTCCTTACTCTTTACTTTCTGTTGGGAGGAACTGATTACCATGGGATGAACTATACCAATATGCCAGCAATCTGTTGGCATATTTTTCCTGAAAATATGCACAACTTTTTTTTCTAACTTTGCTGGAATTTTGCTACAAGTTAGGTTTATGTATGCTGGAGTCATGTTCTTATGATTTATTTTAGGCACGCTTGAAAGCTAACCATTGTGTAGAAAAAGGGAAAAAGGCTTAAACATTTTGTAGTTGACGTACAGATTTTATGGCTTATTTCTGCAGTCTCTGTAATATTTTGGACAGTTACATTAAATATATTCATTTCTTCATTATACAGGTTATGTACATTTCTCAGTATTTTCCAACAAAAGCTAAAATGTCCAAAGCCTTTACAGACGTTGAGGAATGCATTAATTCTTTGATTTTTAACCTTTCAGCTGTGAGCAATTTTCAGAAAATCAGTGAGACTACCTAGGCAGAGGCACCTTGCTGAAGAATTGTCTTCTCCCAAATGTCCTCCTCAGAGCATGCTTTACTTCTTTGTTTCGTAAGCTGTAGATGATTGGGTTCAGCATTGGAGTTACTACTGTGTAAGAAAGAGCCATCAGTTTCCTGCTGTTTGCCAAGAGACTGGACTTTGGCTTTAAATGTATCACGCCAGTTGTGCAGTAGAACAGTGTCACCACCTCCAGGTGAGCAATGCAGGTGAAAAAAGCTTTGCGTCTTCCTTCAGCAGACGGCATTTGGAGGATGGTATGGATTATCCGGATGTAAGAGGCTGCTATCAAGATAAATGGGATCAAAACAATTACAACAGTAGCAATGAACACAAGAAGCTCGAACAAGTATGTGTCTGAACAGACCAGATCCAGAACGGGAGCGATATCGCAAAAGAAATGTTCAATCTCCTTTGAGCCACAAAAGGGGTAGCTAAATAGCCAACCAGTGAGTCCTACAGAAAGTGGAGTACCAGCAATCCAGCATGCTATGACCATACGAAGACACACTCTCCTGTTCATTGTTATGGCATAGTGCAAGGGATGGCATATAGCCACGTATCGGTCATATGCCATGGCACCCAAGAGGAAACACTCAGAAGTGATGAAGGATATGACAAAGTAAAGTTGTAGGGCACAGGCAGAAAAGGAGATGACCTTTCTCTCCAACAACAAATCCACAAGCATCTTGGGCACTATGTTTAGTGTAAAGCAAATTTCAATTAAAGCCAGGTTTTTGAGAAAATAGTACATGGGGGTGTGCAAGGCAGGGTCAGTGGTTGCAACTATGATGATGAGAAAGTTCCCTGTCATCGTGATTAGGAACATCAGAAGAATTCCCTCAAAGAGGAAGACCTGAAGAGTGGCAAGGTGGGAGAACCCTTGCAAGGTGAAGTAGGTCTGGTTTCTGAGCCCTGGTGCTTCAACAGCTTCCATGTGAAAGAGAAACAACACAGCCTGTATAAGCTAGCAAAGAAGACACAAGAAGAAAAGTCTTTATAGGGATGAAGAAAAAATAGTGAGCTGCTCTGAAACTGGTTCCATTACTTAGTAAGTGGGACAATCAAATATAGCTGGCCAAATAACATTTTGAGAGGCACACTAAAAAAAAGCAACACATGATAAACAAGGTGATAAGAAAAAACAATGAGCTTCAGTGCAGAAGAGCTAGGCTTTTCCTTATTAGTTTGTCTGCTCTCCTTTTTAATTAAGCTAAAATGTTGCCATGTCTACTTCATATTCCAGTTCAACTGGTATTTTCTGAAACAGGTTTTCATCAACAGTTCCCCTATTTTATTTTCTGTGTGCAAAAAATGAATTCATTTTCTACAGAACTGAAATCTAATTACATCCTCTGCTCTATTTTAGAGAAAAAAATGTTTGCCCCTGTTTTCACACACACACACACACGTATGTATGTATATACAGATTTCAAATAAATAAATGGGAATAAAATTGTTGGTGGTACAGCCATATGTTTGAAACTTGAAGGATGGCCGTATTTAGATATTTGTGATGTAGGTAACCATATCCGAGGTAAACATTTGAATTACCTTCTCAGTTTACATGTCTTTACGCCAGCTACAAAGGTAAGTCAGAAACCCTGATTGTATTTCTCACTTAATCCAGTCATCTTTATTGGTGTCACTACGTGGGAGTGCCATTCATTAGCACAGAAAGGAGCAGCTACAGGCATTGCAGAAAGGAGTATTAGCTGGGAAAGGACCTCCCCGACAGTTTGCAGTCAAAGCACCCTCCAAACTGCACTTCGATTATCAGCACTGGTTGACCTTCCTATGTTCGTTCACAGTAAAGTGAAGTTACAAGCCTGCATTGTAATAAAACATAACCCCTTTCAGCATGTTACCGTCTTGACCGGTGTTCCCCCTGATCATTTTAGTGGTCCTCTTCTGGACTCTCTTCTATTTATCAATCTCTTTCTTATACAGAGGGATCCCAAAATAGGACACCTTTCTCCATAGGTGGCCTCACAAGTGCCAAGCAGAGGGGAATGGGTGTGTTTCTTCGACCAGCTGGCTAGCTCTTCACAGCTGGCTAGATGGTTACTCCTCTCCAATGCAGGGACACACTGCTGGCTCACGTCCAACCTGCCATCCACCAGGAATCCTGCATCCTTTTCTGCAGAGCTGCTCCTCAGATGGTCAGTCCCAGTCTATACCTGTGCATCTTTTGTGCCATGGCCAGGACTTGGCATTTGTCTTGAACTTAATGAAGTTCCTGTGTATGGCCCTCTTCCCCTGTCCCCAAATTTCTGTCATCTGGAAACTCCTGAGGATGTTCTCCATCACATCTTCACAGTCACCGGTGAATATGTAAAACAACATTAGTCCCAGTATCAGCCCATGAAGAATGCCTCTTACAGCCAGCTACCAGCTAGACTCAGATTGTTGACCACTACCCATTAAAGCCTTGATGGTCCAGACCATCCTAATGTTTTCCCATCCAGTTTTGATATTCCCAGTTTGGCTACAAGGCGACTATGTCAAGAATTGCTGAAGTCATTAAATGACATCCGCCACTCTGCCCTCATCCACCCTGAGCCAGTCATCTCATCATGGAAAGGTGTCAGGTTGGTCAGGCTAGATGTGTTTTCAGTAAATCTGTGCCATTACTCGTCCTTTCCTGCCCTTCATGAGCCTGGACATGGCTTCCAGGAGGATTTGCTCCATATTCTTCCTTGAGGCTGAGGTGAGGCTGACATTCCTCAAAACTTTCTTCCTGGCCTTCTTGAAGACAGGCGCATTTGCTTTTTCTCTGTCACTGGGAACCTACCCCAATTTGTCAAAGATGACAAATATCAATCTTGCAATGGCATCAGCCACTTCCCTCAGCACCTTCAGCTGCATCCATGGGTTTGGCTGGGTTCAGTTTACTGAAGTACTCTGTAACTTGATTGTCCTCTCTTGTGGGTAGCACCTCCCTTTCCCAAACTGTGCAACTACATTGTTTCTTTAAAAAAAGACCCATTTCAGAGCAGGGAGGAGTTTTTTTTAAAAAAAAAATCCCTATTTTTACAAGTGAAATATTTTCCTGAATGATCAAGGAAAACTTTTGTGTTGTTTCTGCAAACAGCCATATGGCAAACATCAGCAGCTGAGATACCCATTTACGTTTCCCTTACAATCTATGAATAGAAACAACAACACTCAGATGTTGTTTTTGTTCGTTCTTCAGAAGTAATCTAAAATAAGCTAATTGCTAGAAGTACTCGAATCTGTTACATCTCCGTGAAAGTCTTAACATGTATCTCAGACATCACTGTGTACATTGCAGACGTCTGGAGTTCTCAGATGCATTCTCTTCTACCCTTTAAAAACATTGGATTACTTTTTTTCTTGAGCCATCTATACTAATAAGCATTTTTCTTGCCAATTTTCATTAACAAATAGCATAGAAAATAGTGGTATACCTCAACTTTCACGAGAAGCAATCCGGAGTTTCTGATATGATGCCTTTGTTCATGATTTCAGATACTGGGATACCTTTTTCTGCCTTTTGGGTAACACTTCAGGACTGTGAATAGTTTCCTGCAGGATCCCCAAGAAAGAGTGAGGTTCAGCTGTTCTGAACCACTTGCTATCTTACATTGCTTCCTGAGATAGGAACCCCTCTCTGGATTCATTACCAAGTACACTCAGGAGACAAAACATCTCCCTTGGTATTGTAGCAGACTGCGAACAATTTAAATTAATGAAAGTTAACTTTTTTTTTTTAATCTTACATGAGTAGAAGCAATAAAGTTAACAATAATTAGGTTAAAATTTAAATTTAAAATAAAGTTTAAATAGCAAAGTGTGATTCTCCATTTGAAGGTAATCGGAGGAAGAAAACACCCTTTGCTAGATGGCTTATTTGAGTTATTACTCAAGTCTGTCTTGATGGAGAGAAAGGAACCCCAAACCAACTCAGACCATTTGTTGTAGACATCGGTCTGAGGATGGGTATATCACCTTCTGAAGACAGCTATCACTTTTTATTATCAGGCGGGTAGTAGCAGCATGTCATTTAGCTAAGAAGTCTACCGTTGAATGGATAAATTCAGATGAAATGGATCCTACTTGAACTACAGCTCTTCAGAAAATTAGGAATTCAGTGTGAGGGTTCCAAAACTAATTTTTGAAAAGTGTCCTAGACCCACATTGAACAAAGTGTTTTGTCCCAGGTAAGGAAACCTGGTAGCAAGTCAAAGAGAGATTCACCATACCTAAGTTCAGATGTCTGTAATCCAGTGGTTTAACTGTTGTTGCCATATCTAGTGACTTTTAAAATGCTCTAGAGTATCCAAGACATCTGCTTAAGACTGGCAAATATGAGAGAGATCCACAAGAGACCTGTCCTTCTGGAACATTGCTGGAGACCAGATAAGATGCTCCCGGGTGTCTCAAACAGCACTGAAGGCCTATGCTTGTCAAGTGGTTTGGGTCCTAAATTTCTACATCTGAACTTGTCATAGATTCACTTGCCCTATAATTAAAGGAGAGGAACAGACACTTCATCACAGCCTCAAAAGTTCAAAATGTGCAGATAAGTAACAAAGTAGAAATGACCTTTTCCATTTGGTGAGCATGTTGGGAAACTAGGTGACTAACAGACATGTAGAGTTTGTACTACAGATGTCTAGGTGTTATTGGATATTCATTATAGTAAATAAAGCAATATAGACATTTCTGGGCCTCGTTAATTTGGCCTATCGTAGATTTATGCTATGGGACAGACAGATGCGTATTCTTGAGTTTGGAGCTCTAATTGATTGCCTAAACTTAGCCAAGGCATGAGAAAGCTTTTCCTGTCTCATACAGCTTTGTGTGGCAAGCGGTACCTATTCCCTCCTCTTTTTGCTAATCCCCTCTCCAGTCGTTCCCTCCTCCAGACCCCAGGGGTGTTTCCCATTAGTAATTTCTTGCTCTGCTAACTGCTTTAAAAAGCTGTATTTGCCTACCATGATGGCCACCCTTGTTCCTATGCCGTCTCTTCTCCACTGCTTATTGGACTGCTCGACACTTTAGTGAAGTGTGAAGCTTTGCTAACCACTATTTCTTTTATTTTTTTAACCATGTTAAATATAAGAACACACATAGCAATCACAATTCCATAACCTACAGAAGATTTCTAAACAGCTCTTCCTATTTCTTAATTGTTATCAAGGAGAATAAAACTACACATGCGAAATGAACTAATTTCGGGTTGGTAAAAATGGTCCTTTCCATTTATCTCCCCTCCTCTCCATCAAACATCAACAGAGTGGGCATTCCTCTTTGGAAGTTGTTGCAATGTTGTTGTGGGAGTTTTGCTTTAAGGTTTTAATTGTCAGTCCAAATATGGACAGTATTTAATTAATTTTAGACTGGATGTCTACATTGTGCGTTCTGTATGAGCTAGCAGTTCTTTAGCATATTGAACTGAGCCCTTCTAGAGCATGGTTTAGATTAACCAAAACCAGACATCCAAAACAGATCAGATGAACCACATTCAAGCAATGTTTCTTGCTCTCTTCATTTGCAATCAAGGCAGTCCAGATAACTATCTTCGATGTAGACATCTACACCGTAAGTGTAAAAATGAAGAGTAATCCAGAACATAACATTAATAAAGAAATGGTCTATCCACTATAAATTGAGTTTCAACTTATTCTGAACTGAATTTCAGCTGTAGTGAGGAAAAAGAAAGCAAGCAGGCAGGCAAGAAGATATCATGTGCAATAATACATATACAATGACATTCATGGATTTATTTTGCTTACTTTACGGTGTTCACTACATATTCATGTTCTTTCTCCATACCACCCCCCAACTGATAGCAAGATTATTTACCTATTTTGTTTCTCTGCTTATTTATTTTTAAGATGTACAGCTATGTATTTCCAAGCTTTATTCAAATTAACTATATTCACATGCCATGTAATTGTGTCTGAACCTGTAACTCATTAAGGATTATTATCCCCTTTTTTTTAANAACAGAAAAGACTTTGTCTGGAGATATTTGGGTATCGTGATGAGGAAGTACATAGACAGTTAATATTGACCAGTAAAAAAGAATCACCACGATAAGATGTGAGGAGCAAGTGGAAAAGACCTTTTTCCTTCCAGTGGCAGAAGGAATTCTCATGACCGTGATAAAGATGTAGAGATAGGATGAGAAGGTCAACAGAAATGGAGGCAGTGAGCACACACCCGCCACAACAGAAGTGACAAGTCCCACCACATGAGTGTCACTACAGGAGAGTTTTATCATTGGGAATGAGTCACAGAAAAAATGTTCAATTTCATTAGGCCCACAGAAATCTAAATTTGAGATCAGGAATGTTAGTATAGAATTAGATAGAAAGCCACTTGTCCAAGATGCAGCACCCAGCTGGAGACAGAACTTGCCCGTCATACAGGATGGATAGTGCAGGGGTTTGCACACCGCTAGGTACCTATCATAGGACATCACTGCGAGGAGATAGCACTCTGCAGCTGCCAAGCAACCAAAGAAATAATATTGTGTAAAACATCCATTGACTGAAATACTTCTGTCTCCACCCAGATAGCTAAGCAACATCCTCGGCAAGATATTTGAGCTATAGCAGATTTCCAAGCAGGCCAAATTGCCCAGGAAGAAGTACATTGGGGTGTGAAGGTGCCGATTAGCCACCATCAGCACAATCATGAAGATGTTTCCAGTTATGGTCACAATGTAGATTGACAGAAACATCAGGAAGAGAAGAGAATCCAGTTCAGGGCCATTCCCAAATCCCAGGAGGATGAACTCTGTAACAACCGTTTTGTTTTTCCACTCTTGCTCTGTCATCGCTTTTGTTCTAGTGATAAAACAGGAAATGTTAGCACCAATGAAGACCTTGGCAGTTAAGACTCAAATAATGAAAGTTTCTTCACAGAATAGAGAAGCAAAGAGTAAAAACATCTTTGCATTACCAGACCTGTCACCTGATTTCTATAAAGATTTCTCACATACTAAGAGTCACATTACTTATTACCCCACGTACTGAGAAGAGCACTTAAAACTGAAGTAAGGCCTGTGCTTCTTCTCTGGCACAAGAGTACTTTCTAACATGTTTCCAGTCTGTGCAAGCAAATTAAAAATCAACTTCTTTCATTAGATGCCATCACAAGTTTTGCCATATTCCTTTCCGTTGTGAAAAAAAGAAGTATTTGGTCTGATTGGTCCAACAGTAACATAGCCATATTTCCATTGCTAATAAGTATCGATGCATACTATGTATTCACTATATATAAGTATGAAGCATGACAATTAATGCAGACATTTTTCTTGTTTGAAGGAGGCTGAAAAATAATCCAACTTCCACCAATGAAAATAAGTATGAAGAACATCTATACCATGCTCATCATATGTTCGCCCTGCCAAAAAAAACCCAAACACACACAAAAGCACCTTCTGG
>WAAD01007713.1:11390-22749 GCA_013389945.1 Fregata magnificens
CTAAGTACATAAGTAATATAGAACTTTTTAAATTATTATTTAAACAGTTATTTAGTTGCAGAAGTGATATGAAAACAGGATGAGATATGAAGCAACTGAAATTAGGATTTAATATGAACTAAAATAACCTCAACTGCTAGATGAACATGGGCATGTGGGAATCTCAACTTTAAATTTTCAGTCTCTTGTGGTTGCAACAGAAAAGCTTTAAAATGTAATAAAAGTGGTACCTGCAAGATATAAAATTAGTACAGATATTAAAAAAACTCTGTTGCTATTATTTAAATCTGATTGTTTTTAAAACAATCTTTTGTTTTGGACCAGAGAGAGCAGTTAAATATTAATATAAATAATAGACTGCAGTAATATAGATCTTGATTAATAAAGTTGTATCAAAACAATACCTAATCCACCCAAAGCCTTAAAAACATGGACCAAAGAAATTTACGGGAAAGACAATTCCTCTAATGCACTCTTCTGCATTTCTTTTTATCTTCATATTTTTAATATCATGCAAAATATCAATAACACATTTTAATGATTCCAAAGGCTTTCACTGCCAATCAGCAATAGAAACTAAATACAACATGTACTCACATTTCCACGGTACTTGGATGGTAATACAAAATTGAAACTCCTTTCTTTTCTACTTTTATGTCCATTATATCAAGAGATCAATATATGGGGGCAGCCTCACTAATTTTGTTATTGTCAGAAGCTATTTTGCACTAACATAGATGAGGATACAATCCGAAAACAGACTCTTCAAATTTCATAAAGGAATAATAAGTTTGTTTTCCTAATAATCATAGAATCATAGAATCATTAAGGTTGGAAAAGACCTCTAAGATCATCAAGTCCAACCGTCAACCCAACACCACCATGACTCCTAAACCAGGCCCTGGAGTGCCACGTCTACACGTTTTTTGGACGCCTCCAGGGATGGTGACTCCACCACCTCTCTGGGCAGCCTGTTCCAATGGTTAACCACTCTTTTGGTAAAGAAATTTTTCCTGATATCCAATCTAAACCTCCCCTGATGCAACTTGAGGCCATTTCCTCTCGTCCTATCGCTAGTTTCTTGGGAGAAGAGTCCAACACCCGCTTCACTACAACCTCCTTTCAGGTAGTTGTAGAGAGCGATAAGGTCTCCCCTCAGCCTCCTCTCCTCCAGACTAAACAATCCCAGTTCTCTCAGCTGCAATCTTGAGATTCTTTGTCCAGAATCTTCTCTATTTAGAGCAGGTGAAATGGCAAAATTGAAATTAATTATGTGTGCTGGTTTTGGCTGGGATAGAGTTAATATTTTCTTCATAGTAGCTAGTATGGGGTTATGTTTTGGATCTGTGCTGAAAACAGTGTTGATAATGCAGAGATGTTTTAGTTGTTGCTGGGTAGTGCTTGCACTAGTCAAGGACTTTTTCAGCTTCCCNTTATGTTTTACATATTTTTTTATTTCAATACATCATAAAATCGTATATGTATTTTGTTCTTGGAATTTAATTCAACCCAGACAATTGGCTTTTACATTAATGTGTTCATCTGTTTTGCTTCCTTGGTTCTCAAGGTACATCACACTGGTGTAATAACTTGTGTTGTATACAACACAGAAGACCACTGATGTTTAAACAAGTTGTTTCAACTGTGTTTGCATGGCAAGGTTTTGGTAGTGGGGGGGCTACAGGGGTGGCTTCTGTGAGAAGCTCCTAGAAGCTTCCCCCATGTCTGATAGAGCCAATGCCAGCCGGCTCCAAGACGGACCCACTGCTGGCCAAGGCTGAGCCAATCAGCGATGGTGGTAGCACCTCTGGGATAACATATTTAAGAAGGGGGAACAAAAAAACTGTGCAATTGCAACTGGAGAGAGGAGTGAGAATATGTGAGAGAAACAACCCTGCAGACACCAAGGTCAGTGAAGGAGGAGGGGGAGGAGGTGCTCCAGGCGCCAGAGAAGAGATTCCCCTGCAGCCCGTGGTGAAGACCATGTGATTACCATGTGATAGAGCAGCTTCGGTGGGCACCTGGCATCCAGCAAGGGTCAACCCACCACGAAGTGAAAATTAAAACAATCCAAGCATAAGTGATTAAAGCTAAATGACACACTTTATGCTTAACTGAGGCATCCTTTATTTGTATGAATACTCCACTTAGACAGGAGAACTACTGAAATAGTACTCACACAAATAAAGGATGACAAGTCAGGCCCTTAGCGATCTAGCAGAAAAAGAGAAGTCACAATGCAAATCACTTTTCCATATTTTGAGAAAGGCAGATTGGGCAATAAAATACATTTAAATCTAAATAAACATCTTTTATTGTTTATGCATTCTTTGAAGGTGGAGAAAACAAGGTCTTTCAACACCAAAGCTTAATCAAACAAAGCAGCATGTCATATCAGTAGTCATTATATTCTAAATATTACTAAGTATTACTAAAAGAATAATAAGAGAATAAATGCACTAAGCAATTTAAAAGGCTAATGTTATGCATGAAGAATAAACTGAATTAAAACTATTTTACAAAATCTAACATTAAAAGAAAATGTGTAAATGCAAATGTGGTGGGTTGACCCTGGATGGACACCAGGTACCCACCAAAGCCGCTCTATCACTCCCCCTCCTCAACCAAACAGGGGAGAGAAAATATAACAAAAGGCTCATGGGTTGACATAAGGACAGGGAGAGATCACTCAGCAGTTACTGTCACAGGCAAAACAGACTCGACTTGGAGAAGTTAGCTTCATTTATTACCAATCCAATCCGAGTAGGGTAATGAGAAATAAAACCAAGTCTTAAAACACCTTCCCCCCACCCCTCCCTTCTTCCCAGGCTTAACTTCACTCCCAGCGCAGGGGGACGGGGAATGGGGGTTGCAGTCAGTTCATCACACATTGTTTCTGCTGCTCCTTCCTCCTCAGGGGGAGGACTCCTCACACTCTTCCCCTGCTCCAGCATGGGGTCCCTCCCATGGGAGACAGTCCTCCACAAACTTCTCCAACGTGGGTCCTTCCCACGGGCTACAGTTCTTCACGAACTGCTCCAGCATGGGCCCTTTCCATGGGGTGCAGTCCTTCAGGAATGGACTGCTCCAGCATGGGTCCCCCACAGGGTTACAAGTCCTGCCAGAAAACCTGCTTCGGCATGGGCTCCTCTCTCCACGGGTCCACATGTCCTGCCAGGAGCCTGCTCCAGCGCGGGCTTCCCACAGGGTCATAGCCTCCTTTGGGCATCCACCTGCTCCGGCATGGGGTCCTCCACTGGCTGCAGGTGGATATCTGCTCCACCATGGATCTCCATGGGCTGCAGGGGGACAGCCTGCCTCACCATGGTCTTCACCAGGGGCTGCAGGGGAATCTCTGCTTCAGTGCCTGGAGCACCTCCTCCCCCTCCTTCTTCACTGACCTTGGTGTCTACAGGGTTGTTCCTCTCACATATTCTCACTCCTCTCTCCAGCTGTAATTGTGCAGTTTTTTTGTTCCCCCTTCTTAAATATGTTATCCCAGAGGCGCTACCACCGTCGCTGATTGGCTCAGCCTTGGTCAGCGGTGGGTCCGTCTTGGAGCCGGCTGGCATTGGCTCTATCGGACATGGGGAAGCTTCTAGCAGCTTGTCACAGAAGCCACCCCTGTAGCCCCCCTGCTACCAAAACCTTGCCACGCAAACCCAATACACACTTATGAATATTTGATATCTTAATCTTTTTTTTCCTTTGACCAATCAGTTTTAGAAGTTATAGGTTTGTTTCTTTTTTCTGGAGGTCTGGCGGAAATGTTGCTGAATATATATAGCTTAATGTTGTAGAATTTTAATGCAGTATTAAAGGAAATTTTAAAAAGTCAAGTTTAACTATTCCAGCCTGTCACTGAAGACAAAGGCAGTTTTGTTTACATAGATCTGACCTCTAAAGCATGCCAGATGTTGTGAAATGAGCGATATAAGAACTGATATAGATGTTTACTATTCACAGTTAGGCATGTTCCTCAGAAAAGAGATCCTTTAATCAATTATTTTTTCCTTTTCCTCTCATCTGTCCATTTCTACATGAATTGGTGTTTTATTTTTATTATATTGAGTGCCTTTCTTCCTCCCTGGCAAGTAGGAAAAAGGGTTTATTACTCAGATCATGAAGTAAGTACTCCATATAATAATTCCTGCTTGAAAAATAAGTTACAGACAACAATATGGTTTCGCTTACACAAGGCATCACCTGATACACTGGAGAAATTCTCAGTAATTCCTTATCTCTTCCCAGTATTTTATGGCATCCTCAAATCTTTGCGTAAGTCTGTCCTTTTATTTATTGATAGCTTCCCATTCAAATTAGGACAGTGTTAATAACATTCTCAGTTTGCTGTTTTGAAATGAGTTTGCTCATGGACTTAAGGAGCTAGTCAGAACTCTTTTCCAGTTAATATTGCTTTGCTCATTAGGCTTAGAAAGTGGGTTTCTTATCAAGCAGCATTGGTTTGACCTCTTTTTGCCAGCACTTTACAATATTCTGTCAATGTTTTAAAATATTCTGAAAATGGGACAATCTTCCAAAGCAAGCCTTGTTGGAGCCAGAGCTTACTTGTGAGAATCTACCTGGTAAGAAGTCAGACTGAGAAATCTACAGAGTCGCCTTCTCCACTCACCAGCTCGTCTCTTCATTGTTCATAAGGTCATCCTTATACTAAAGTTGTATAGTTATCCAGCCTCAGAGTTCTTACTACAAATACTGTATATTGCCCATAGTTATGGAACAGAAGTACAACAGTGAGAGCCATGAGCTCTAGCATCACTTCTAATGGTGATCTCTAATGATTTGTGCACTTTGTAGCCTTTATGTCTTTCCAGGAAAGTATTAATGTGCCTTCACTTTACAAATAAAACCCAGTAAACCTGCAGAAGAACATTCTAGGAAGAGGTGAAATTAGACACCATATTTCCAGTGTGGCAGACCAAAGTTTTGTCAGCTGAGTAGAAAGGCCTTTCAAATTCACAGGTATTCAGTACATACACGTATCTGTACCTGCAATGTAATTCCTCTCTTACGTGCTTGCTCTACCAAGCACTACTTACTGGATGCTGTTATAGACCAGAAAAGTGTAGGAAAGTGCTATCTTTCAGTTGTTCCACATCTAATGTATTAATTCAGTGGCTGAATGGTCTGTTGACCAATATGATGGATGTGACAACCAGATTGACTGATACAAGCAATTACATATACTGCATTTAATAAATGACATCAGTATAGAATATCAAGCTTTATGTGCTTTTTTTTTACAGTTTAGTGTCTAACACTAAGCTTTAATATTTCCAATATATGATATGTGGATTCAATTTAGGAGAAGGAATGAAAATTGACTTTTAGGAAATAGTGAAGAGATGCTTCTCTTGCTNTAGTAATATATAATATTGCTGTTTTGGTATGATAAATAATTTTATATATTTTATACATGTTGTACATTATATATATTATATCTTAGTATATATTCAACTAAGTATGTGACATACAGCTGTATTTGAAATCAGAAGGGAAATGAACAGGTCACACAGAGAACTAGAAATTATCTATTTCTTCATGACTGGAATTCTGAAATAATAATTCTGTTTCAGCCACATATTCTTACCCCCTTTACCTCTAAGCTGTGCAAGTGCTACCCTTCTACAGCTTCTCCTGTCCTGGCTTTAGGATCCATTTGGACAATCCAGAATATTTACTCTAAAGTTTAATATTCTAAAAAAAAGGAAGAAGTACAAAGCTTTCCTGGCATTCAAGTCTTGAATATATAAATTCTCAAGGATAAATAACAATACCAGTAAGAATATCATAATTCAGGGTGTATTGCTTACATTGTAATGAGACATGGATTCATAGAATACACTAATAGGAAATAGGAGCTTCTATACATGGCCTCCTAAGTGCCTTGACTGCTCCTTCTACTCCAAGCTTGTATCACTCAGGAGATGTCCCCATAAGAAGTGCCCTCTAAACACAGAAGTGGGTAGGACCGAAGCTGTAGTGAAACGGATGCTTCAGCCAGCGTTAGCTGCTGGGTTGTGCTTCTGTGGCAGAAAGTAGTCTTGGTGTTCAGGTCATCCCCCTTCCGTTATACAAAAATACCCCTTATGTGGGCGGTAGCAGCTACGGGGGCCGAAGAAGGCTAGTAAGAGGGCAACACCAGGAAGATACTAGCCAACAGGGGAATGAAGTGCAGGGAAGGCTGTATGTCTTCTCTGTAGTTCTTTGTTAGATGTGTTCAGATTAAAATGTATAGGATCTTGACTTAGACAAAGAGCAGATACCACATTATATCAACCAGAGGACTAGAAGATCTAACTCATGCAACCAGCTTTCCTTTGGCTTTGAGATTAGCAATAGGATTTCAAGTCGTTTACTGAAGAATTGACTCCAAAGCTTTCTCTATAGTTGGAGGCATTCATAATGCTCCCTCTATACATTTTCTGGTGTCTAATAATGTAGTTTAGTTAATTTTGCAAGTTTTCCCTCTTTTGGGGCGCTAATGTGGTCTCTCACCTACACACCTATTCCTTGAAACTTGGAGGAACGTGATATTTTTAAGGGGTATTGACGCACACACATGAACACACACTGACTGAATAATGGCAATTCCTTAGGAAACATTTAATCCAGAATTCCTATGTATTTCTGCCAGCTCCCTCTAAGAAGCTAGATGAACCTCTAACAAAGCTATGAGATTCATCTAAGAGACTAACACAAAGAGACTTACTTTTTAACAGTAATAGGTTTAAAATTTGTTTTATTATGTTTATGTTTATTATGTTTATTTATGTTCCAAATATGCCAGCACATTATACTGCTTTCTTGCCTAATATTAGACAAACAAATCTCACTTCATTCCCAACCTCCTTGTTGCACACATAATAGCAAACTGATGTGGTTACATCTCTTAAAAAAGTCCTACTACAAAGTAAATATTTTTTATTATTCATTATATAAAAAAGCAACATCCCTTTATACAATGCAAACTACACAGCTACATGAAGAACAAAGAATCTTGACATTATAAAGTGGCTTTTTTATCTCTTATATGAGATATTTTCAGACGAAGGATATTCCAAAAACTTAAATGTGACATTTTCTGCCTAATAATTTTAGTGAAACTATTAAGATGCTAATAGGCTACCTTTAGAGTATATCTGTATTTTAATTGCAATTCACTTTAAATGTCACACAGCGCCAAACTTCTGTCCAGCATGCAAACATGTTCAATATTTAGAATCAGAGAATCATAGAATCATTTAGGTTGGAAAAGACCCTTAAGATCATTGAGTCCAACCATCAACCTAACACTGCCAAGTCCACCACTAAACCATGTCCCTACATGTCTTTTAAATACCTCCGGGGATGGTGACTCCACCACTTCCTGGGCAGCCTGTTCCAATGCTTGACAACCCTTTCGGTGAAGAATTTTTTCCTAATATCCAGTCTAAACCTCCCCTGGCGCAACTTGAGGCCATTTCCTCTCGTCCTATCACTTGGTACTTGGGCAGAGACNGCCTTCTTGGCCACCTGGGCACACTGCTGGCTCATGTTCAGCCGGCTGTCAACCAGCACCCCCAGGTCCTTTTCTGCCAGACAACTTTCCAGCCACTCTTCCCCAAGCCTGTAGGACTGCATGGGGTTGTTGTGACCCAAGCACAGGACCCGGCACTTAGCCTTGTTGAATCTCATACAGTTGGCCTTGGCCCATCGATCCAGCCTATCCAGATCCCTCTGTAGAGCCTTTCTACCCTCAAGCAGATCAACATTCCCGCCCAACTTGGTGTCGTCTGCAAACTTACTGAGGGTGCACTCGATCCCCTCACCCAGATCATTGATAAAGATATTAAACAAAACCGGCCCCAAAACTGAGCCCTGGGGAACACCACTTGTGACCGGCCGCCAACTGGATTTAACTCCATTCACCACAACTCTTTGGGCCCGGCCATCCAGCCAGTTTTTTACCCAGCGAAGAGTACACCCATCCAAGCCATGACCAGCCAATTTCTCCAGGAGAATGCTGTGGGAAATGGTGTCAAAGGCTTTACTAAAATCCAGGTAAACAACATCCACAGCCTTTCCCTCATCCACTAAGCGGGTCACCTTGTCATAGAAGGAGATCAGGTTAGTCAAGCAAGACCTGCAAGAAGAGCCAGACCTTCCCTGACCTCACAACATTTCCTGAGCCTTAAGCCCGTGCACCAAGATACACAGGAATTAACATAGTTTGATGGATTTTTTCAAAGATACCTCTGCAGAGACTAGAGGCCTGGAAACCAGCATACTTCAGAGTCTGGAAATGCCTGTTTTGATATGTAATAAAAGAGAGGGAATAGAGGATCCAATAACACAAAAGAAATAGAAGAATCTTATAATTAAAAAACATGGAAGTATCCTCAATGACATAGTTACTTCTTTAGATACTATCTTTTAGTGTAGGTAAATATATGCACTCTGGTCTTGAAATGCAATAAAATGCTTATTAGGCTTCTTCCGTCAGACAAATATAGCTTTGATATACGAATCAGGTGAAGATCTTCCCTCATGACTGTAGCTTCCTATTCATTGCTCCCACACACTGGCTCCCACGGTAGTTAGCCATCCTCTTAAAGGCAGCGTTTGTTGCAGCGTGTGGCTGCATCCACAGGTGTCACGACTCTTTAGACAAGAGGGGGAAATTGCTACTGTTCTGTCTCCAGCTAGACACATACATAAGTCTTCTTTCAGCGGGAATAACTCTTCTTCCATAATTACATCCTGCTGTCTTGGCCAGTGCTAATGATTGCTGGGCTCTATAAGTGTGCTCATGCTTACCTTTGCTGCCTGTGGGATGGGAAACAGGCAGACAAGTTCAGCCTGGGAGAAAAATGAAGATGGCTTGCTGGTGATAGCTATGCTGTGCCTGCACATTCCTAAGATACAGGCATCCCCTGCCATGGGAGAAGTAAGGGCTCTACTCCTTGGACGAGGACCAGCAACTGGTCCACAGGGAAAAGAAGCAGAGGGAAGGATGGTTTGCTGATGATCTACTCTTTGTAGAGTCCCAGAACAGATGGAGCAGAGTAGGACTAAGGGAAATATGAAGAGCAGCAGAGACTGATGACTCCACTGGGGCCAGCTTTTACTTTTCATATCTAACCTTCATTTTGAATGACATGATATTGAGCAATGTCATTCTAGGTCAGCAAAAAACTATTCTTTGCTCAAGCTAAGAATGACTCAATTTTGTTATTACACAGCATACTCTTAGAGCACCTGAACATTAGCGAAATCAGTTACTCAAAGTAACAAGTATGAGATTTTGGTTCTCTGCTGTGAACTAAAGTTCAGTTCTGATGCCCCTGAGGCACTGCGTGAGGAACAGTGGCTGGATGCACATGTCCTTGTCAGTGCAGGTCTGGGGTATAGCATACAGGGCACATTCAGTCAGAGCAACAGAGTGGGATAGAGCATGGAGATGCAGGGCACGAGATCACTGGCAGTATTAGACTGACCTTTGGCAAAATGACCACAATCCGGCTATGCATCAGTTACCCATTCCCTGCTACGATTTAGCTATTGCCCCGGGAATCCTTCTCCTACCTCTGAAAAGGTGAACTGTCCACAGAGAAGAATTCCAAATATCCAGCTACAGTTCTGGAACACAATGGGAAAATCTAAGTGTGCGGCTTCAGAAAGTGGTCGGGGTTCGCATAAAAAGGGCAAGATACTCACCAGCCTGTGAGTATTCACTGTTGCACTTGTTAGGCGACCCCAGAGCTTTGGCTTGGTCACGCACCACCCCCTGTGAGCTGGCTAAGCTGGTTCTACTCAGAAAAGGGTGCAAGTGCACTACAGCAGAACTGACAAAGCAGCCTTGCTCCCAGAAAAAGACTAAAGCTACCTCTTCAGACTATTTTAAACAAGTTTATATTGACTCAACACTTTGCATGATGGAAACACAGAGATTTTGATTCAGCAGTCAGCACACTGAAACTGGATTTATTATCTTGTGGAACCAGGGCTTCATTGATTGTAAGAAAGAGAAGGAGAGATTAAATGGGAGTCCGCATGTAGCAGATTTTGAGAGTTCTGAATACTGCTGTTATTTCTGCCATTTCTCCTCTTTTCTCCATACTTTTTTCTTTTAAATTGAGGCAAAAGATTTTGGGGAATATTGCAGCTCATGACTTTCAAGTATTATATTGAAATGCCTGCTTATCACACTCCTCTTTTCCCGCTCCTAATTTCCAACATTTTCTAAGTAAATCTGTCTGCTGTAAAACCTAGAAAAAGGTTCTCACTATTTTAAATTCTTCCAAGAGCTGTTATCAACTAACTCTTCAGGTAGTTTTACCTAACAGACTAGGTGTCTTCTCCCTAAACTTTCAGCAAGACTTTAAAATTAGTATCTGCATATGATTTAATTTGAAGCTGTACCTTGCACTTACACTACCATAGAGTTCTCTTGCTTGTTTCTTCTACGTGAGTTTCTAGCAGTCAATCTTCCATGCCAGTCATTTAGCCTAACTTCTATAGCAGAGCCTTAGCTAAGTGCTCATGTAGCACATTGACATTCTCCATCCCTGTTTTTTTCTAACAATTATGCTTGCATTTGACGCTGCATAGACTTCTTCATTCTATGAAAGGAAACACTTCTTTAGAAGGGTTACTAGGGCTTACTTGTTACAGCTTGGTTTTATTTTTTGAAGGTCCATCCTCTGTAAAACTGTGATCTACTTTATTGGGGCAGAGAGCTGATCAAGACACATCACTTGTTTGCCTACTCAGCATTCAAGCATTTTGGATTGAGAAAAACCTGATGGATTTTCCTCTCAGCTGATCTGAGCACTCCTCACCACCATCTGAGGTTGGCATAAACATTGTAAATTCCACAATGATAGAAAATTGAGAGAACCAGGACTTGAAGGAATAATATCAAGTCAGTTTCCTTACACAAGATTTCTTAAACACAAGTATACAAGTACAGTACTCATACAAGCAGTTCAAATCTACTGTTTGTTGAAGTTTAAACTCTTCTTTCTGAGAAAATAGCCAATTCAGATTAAGATAATTTTGTTTGCTAAGAAGGCAACTATTTNTGATGACCATTTATATTGCCCATGTTGCATATCTATAGTATAAACTACTCAATTAGCTGGAAGCATATATACATTCTCATTTTCTATTAGCTGGCAGTCAGTTGGTATCTCCCAAATTTAACATTTTTAGTAGCAAGCAATGATGCACTGTCAAAGTTCTATCATTTAATTGTAAAATACTTATTATCCTTTCCAAAAATGTCCTAATGCAGTTGTATTATTGCCTTGAAAGTCATATAAGATGACAGATTATTCCCCTTTAACTGTGCACA
>WAAD01007715.1:1938-33150 GCA_013389945.1 Fregata magnificens
CGTCTAGCTACAAAATAGAACATTTGATAAAATTTATTATTTGATAATCATTACTCAAACATATTGTACAGTAGTTTAAGACTGCTTCTATGTGATCAATTAATGTGGATAAAAGTTTTCAATATTAACCCCTTCATTAGTGCACACCTGCGTGCACTGTAACGTTAAGGGAATAATGCCATTTCATGCAGAGATACACAACTGAACATATGAACTACTTTCACACAAAAATATTACAAACTAGTTGAGCATGGTAGACAGATCATACTGCATACCAGTCATGTACGTAGCGGTTATGTTTCACAGGCAAAAGAAAAAAATCCAACAAAAAGTCTTTACACATACAATACACAGAAAGGAAGGCTATTGCTCCCACAGGCATGAAACACAGCTTCCTACAAATCTATACCAAACATTTCCCCTGGAAACCAGTTCTGTTTCAAGAGATTGGCGTACAAAGCTGCTGCTATTTTTTGGGGGGGTTTTGGTTTTTGTTATTTAATGTTTTTACAGTCTTGTAGTTCTGCTGATGTCATCAACCTAATCAGTCATAAAACTATTCACTGGGTTATCTACCATCATGGTAATGTCAAAATGAGCTATGTTCATTTAGGTACTGTGATCTGAATATCAAACTATGGCAAATTAAATACTTACTGTAACAAAGCAATAATTTTTTCCCCACAATGGCTATGTCATGTATAAAACTGAGCAAATGAAACACTACTTTTATTCTGGCGATGAGATTTAGACAACTGGGATAAGTATAGTCCAACGCATCATATCATATTTTCTTGTATAACATAAGTTGAAGGATGTTATGTACATACCCATGGTATTGAAGGGATATGTAGATGATCATACGTATCCCTGTCAAACATATGTGAGTATAAATTCAGCACAAAATAAAACAAAATTCTGCAGAAATTTTACACTGAAAATCCAAAAGTCAGACAGCTAGAAATCCATGTGTTTATTAACATTTTTATTGCAGGAGCAGAGGGGAACACAACAGGGGATGGGACAGACAACTGACGGATGGGACAATAGAGAAAATGTGTAAGCAGGAACTCCCCAGTAGTATAACGCCATAAAAAACATGTAAAAACTAAATGTTTAGAAGAGCTTGATGAAAATAAAATTCTATGTAGGTGTCCTAGCAATGAACCACTTCAAAATGCACTCAAAAGTTTTTACACAAGAATCATCAATGACAGTTTAAAACAGTTTTAAAATATAGAAAGTATTAACATTTTGACAAAACCTGGATGGGGGATTTTTATGCCAAGGGGAAATTAAGATGTGAAACGTTTAAACAGAATGCAAACTAATTAGACAGCACTTATCTAAAGACATTTAGCTGCTTTTGAATATACTCGTGCTTTTCTCCAACATAACAATTGTCCTTTATGGGACTCCTGATAACAACATTGCTTCAGCAGGAGCCAGGAAGCTGCAGGTGAACAGTGACAGAAGACAAGAGCCAGCTCCCCAGTTTCCCTTTTGACTAACAGCAATAGGACCCAAGAGCTTGCCCTTGGGTCTGCCAATGTGCAAGTGCTGACCAGAGTCGAGATTTATGTTTTGCATCTGCCACACACACCTTGAAATGCCTTATGGAGCAGAGTGTTATGTTTACTTGGGTTTTGCTTCCGCCTTCAAATGTAAAAGGCTGTGGTGAAGAGGAATGGACTAATCTGTTCTATAAACCCAGATTTGGGAGGACACAACATAATGAATTTAAATGGCAGTAAGGAAAATTCAAGTTAATATTAGAAAAAAATGTCTGTAGTAAAGACAAAGTGCTAGAATAGGCTGCCTGCAGAGAACATAAACGTTCAAAATTGACATCTGAAAACAGGTTAGCAAAATGCCTGTGAAGGATGACAGTTACGGCTGATTCTCATCTGGGGCAGGAGGCATTTAGTCCGATGATTCTTTAAAAGGGGAGGGAGAAAGAAATTCCACATAAATCCCTGAAAACTTAAAATCACTTCTACATAAAAACATTATTGCTTTCTGATAAATGGTAACGTTTTACAAATGTTTTTTTAATGCAATCTAAATGTCAATTGTATTTATGCCTACTTGTTTGTGGTCTCAGGGAAGAGGTGTAGCTGAAAGCTAGTACAGCCAAAATACTTTGTCCACTACCACTGTGTGGGGCCAGGGCTTAGCGAAGCGTGAGAACATGCAGCTGTGGGTAGGGGAGAAAAGTGGGACCACAGCATCCCATATTTCCCTTAGCTTTACTGATCATGGAATGACACCATAAATAGTAGGTATGAAAATTCTTGTAGTATACTGTAAAAACCCATCTAAATCTGAAAGTGATTTTTAGTTCCCTGTTAATGTCAGACATTTACCAATCAAGGCAGGATGTGTTAATCAGTATGTTTTCAAAATATTAGTAAACACAGTTCAATCTTTCTCCAAAAAAAGAGATAATAAAAAAGAAATACACCTTTGCCAACATGGAAAAATAACCACAGAAAGATATGGGGTTGAGAGTCTGGCAACAGCTATAAGAATATTCTTATACTGACAGTGTTATAACTCAGAAAGGATGCTTTTAATTTGATTTTTTTTTTAATAGCATAAAAAACACAATTCAGGAACATACAGTGACCAAAAACCCTCTTAAAAAACCCCATTCATTAGCACCTGGCATGTATTCATTTAGAAGTAAAAATACTGCTGAATGCATAGTTTTATACTAGCTTTGCATGTTTTCAAGAGTAAAAAAAAACAACCAGAATTTCATTTCCACTCAAAAAAAAGAAAAAGTCTGCAACTATGAATGTGAAAGGAGACAAAATTCTTCCCATAAAATAGCGTTACAGTCTCAGCTAACATAAACCCAACAACAGATGAGTTATACCACCAACAGAAATTAAAGGTCCGATCTAGTATCTTAGAAAAAAATAAATTCATAGGAAGAGAGGTCTTTCTGAACCCAGTCTCAAGCAAAGAATCACATTGCTTTATAATTTTTGTATTTCAGTATTATGTAAGTTAGGTGCATTTAATAAATATATCCGTGAGTGTGTTCTCATACTATCACCTACCAGAGTCAAAATTTTCATATGCAAAGATTATTATCAGAAACCTTCATCTACAGAATATCTTTTAATAAACTGCTTACTGAGGAAACTCCAGAGAGTTCACTGGTGAGAAAAAGAATGGAGAAATATGCCCTCTTTTGCATTTTAATCTTGATTCATTTTGAAGAGTTCCAAAAACTCCACGTATTTGCAAAAAAGATAAAATTACTATAAATTACAGTGGAAAATTAGTTTTGCTTTCTGATGCCAAAGCCAATAGGCTTTGGCAATATATGCCATATTTGCATAAGCTGAACACTGTTTCAGTCATCTTTTACCATCAAATACTATATAGTAATGGCATCCAAAGAGTTATTTTATGATGGAATCCAGAGGAACTATGCCAACCCATTTTTTTGAAGAAAAAAATCTATTGCTATTAAATGCACACTACTAGATTAGACCAAAACTACCACCCACATTCTGGGCCAATTCTTAATTTGTTCTCTGCTGGAGTCTTCATCTAAAGCTATTTGTCTGATATAACTGGATGCCTTTCAAATTTCTTCTTGCATCTTTTTAAACATGTGATGTTTGCCTGCATGCTTGTTCAGTAAGTATAATGACCATGTAGCTGGCTCTTGTACACTTTAAAGTCTGATTTTGCTTTCCAAAACAATTTGCAACTTTTGTCTCTATTGAAAGTTTTTAGGAAAAGAACGCTCCGCTACATAAGATCATTATTATCATTAATTTTGTTCTCTTTTGCATTTAATTATTTTAATTTTTATTATCTTCAAAAAAACAGAAGATACAACTTCACACACATTCCCATTCTGAAATGTCTGAATGTCTGAATTTTTTTCTCTCCAGCAATGCTACTTTCAGTTAACAAGTGTAAATGAGATGAGCACAGAGACAATTGAGAAAAGTTACTGCTGTGCTCAAAATACTTAGAAACTTTATAAAAGGAAATAAAGGTCCCGCCAAAGAAGTATGCAAATCTGATAAATTCCTTTGCAATAAGTGAGAAAACTCTCATATATATATATATGCACAAAGATCTTGCCTGTAGCTACTTATTTCCATTGTTAATTACAAAACTTATTGTGGAAAGCAAGGAATGGTATCTGGCTCATAAAGATGCTTAGTAACTGTTAAGTATTTAGCAAAGAACTAATCTCATTTAAAAATATATATTTCTATTATATTTGCATTATTTACTGTGCAGAATTTTGTCCACAAGGGATCAGATATATATATCAAAGCAAAATGATAGCTGATCTATATTATGACAGAGGCCCAAATTACATTATGAAAAAAACCACTAGACCCTTTCAGTTCCAGGGGAAAAAGACACAATCAATTAAAAAAAAAAATCAAGGAAGATGACATCTATTCAAAGAAAGCAAATTCTAGTAGAAAGTCAAGAGCTGATTCAAACCCGTTCACAGGTATTTTATTTTTGCTTTCTATAAATGTATAATTTCAACACACCTCAAAACAAAAATAAAGCCACATGTCCGGATATTTGTCATAAGCTCATTTTTAATGTGGTCATTAATAGTTGGATCAAAGCTCAGTGAAGCTTGAGGCCTCTGCAAACAGACAATATGATCTGGGGCAAGAACAGAATGATTATAAACTGCAGGATTTTTAGCTACATGTTCTTCAGCCACTTCTATGAACCTGCACTGAAGATTTTCAGGTAAACCGCATTATAATATTCAACAGCCAACTGTTCGGTAAAGGAGTAACATTCATATTCTCTTTTTGAAACTATGGTCAGCAACATAAAACAAAGTCAAAGCGAAGGCCATTGAAAATATTAATTAACTATGATTCAGGAAGTTAACTCACAGTTGTAGGTAGATTAATCTAAAATGGCTAAAACGTTATTACCCTCAGCTGTCCACACTGTCCCTCTTCAAGCTTAGTGCTACTCCACCAGGGACAACTGAGGAACAAGGAGTGTAAACCGTAACAAATCAGTTGTTAATCTAGCATGTAGTTATGAACTGAAGTTGGCAGTAGTTTGCATTAACATACATAAACTGTGCCCAATTCAGCTGTTTCTGCTGGCTACAGTAACATCTGAAATTACCAGTTTCTTCTCTGAGGTTGGTTAACTTCCAGGTTCTGGACTTTTTCTTTTTTTGATTATCCAACAGGTTATCCAGTAGTTTAATCAAAGTGTAAAGCATACATAAAAAGACTTTCATTCTTGTGTCTTTTTGACATTAGTATTTGTCTATTGGCATTATTTTGTTGAAACAGGAATAAGTAAAATATTTGCTAAGATTCGATATTCTGTAAGTCATGCAAGAATACGATACTAGGGAGGATTCAAAATTACTTTTTGATTTGTTAGGGTACAAAAATGTTAGAGAATCCTGTGATGGTTTTGCAAACATCTTTCAAAGGCTAGAGGCTGGACTTCCATAAAAAGTCAATTCATTACTTAGACAGATAGATTTTGCTAGTCTTAATTTGTCCGTGAACTGAAAAAATGGTTTATCACAATTCCATTCCCATCTTTACTATTGCAGTCCATACCGTCTAACAGCAATCCCCAATAAAAGAACAGGTGGGATTGTGATTAGACTTGAAAAGCAGCCCCTGTAAAGAATTAATATCTGCTGCTGCTCTAGAGTTCACAATTTCAATTTAAACTCAGCAATATCAAAATAAATGCATTTTTTTGTTTTGCATTGGAATCAAACTAGCAACAAAGCAAGAGAGCTGCTGTAAGGCAGTCCCCAGATTTCCACTTCATAATCATGCTGCAATTTTTAATCATTCCTCGCATTCCACTGTCCTGTATGACCACCACTCATCTTTTACTTCTATTCCAGAGAAAAACCTACCACCCCTCAATTATTCAACTATAAGGTAAGTTACTCAAAGGTATTAGAAAAAAAATTATTACAGAATCTCTCAACACTCTCCGTAGTAGTAGCAGCAGCAAAGCTTTGAGACTCAAGAATATAATCAAAAAAGGTAAAAATTATCTTGCAACAACTCAGAAAAATATTAATCCTTTCTAATTTGACTGGCTTTAACAGAGCTCAATCCATGCTTTCAGTTAACTGAAACACTCTTTTTGTTAACTATTATTTATTAGATAGATTTTTGTTTCAGAACCTTTTTCTCATCTGAAAAGGCTCCTATTTTAGAACCGTGTTCAGACAACTATTCATTCATCTGGTTCTTTAAAACTGTCCGCTTATTTCTTGAGGAAGGCACTTTACAGGGTAGTAGACTTTTTGAGACTAAGAGCTGTAGCATTTCACTTTGGCTCAGTATTATTACCTTCTCTAGCAATTTCATGAAGCCGTTGGGATAGATGATAGACACTGTCCTACTTTTATATTATTTTTTTATTTTACACCTTGCAACTAAGTTCTGGATTCATGCATTTTAACTAATAGCCCCTTCACACAGGTGAAGACAACAAAGTACACCTCAGTTAGCACTCCACCAAATAAAACCCATTTCTTTTCAAAAGAGTGTTTTAGAGAAGTTTTGAATAAGGAAACAAACATTGCAGAGTCTCTCAAATGCCAAGAGACAGTACAAACTGCAGAACAAGAGGCCTCCAAAACCACACAAGCCTACAAGGTAACTGTACCAAAAGCGCAGCCCACCCTACCTTGTTAATCTCAATGCTCAAAGGCCAAGGTTGTGAGGACGCAGAAGGGCAGGCTGCTTTCTAAGGATGGGGAGCCAACTGGGATAACACAGCACTGCCACCAGCCAGAGCCATGTCACACAGTACCTTTGCTTGTGGAGAGCAGAGATGACAGCGGGTTTAACCAAGGGCCCAGATGCTCTGGCAAGTTCTTGGTGATGAGGCAGTGCCCCAGTCAAGCCAGGAAGTCAGTCGCTGAGCTGGGTCTGACCCGACAGTGCCCGCAGCTGGGCTGGGGTGGGGGGTGCCCCAGCTGAGGCAGGTTGGGGCAATTAAGGCCTCCCACCGCATCCAAACCCTAACAAGGGCTCCCTTATTTCCTGAAGGTGTGTGAGTAGGAACGCGTCACAAATCGAAAACCAATCTTAATTTCATTTTAAAGTGAAGTGGCAATTAATATATAATCTGTATCAAGTCTCCTCATAAAATACTGTCACGTAACTGGCAATTGGCTCTAGCTGAAGTTTTTCATTTGTTTCCACCTGCAGCTCACAAAGAAAAGAACTGCAGTAACCCACTCTGGGAAGGACAAGATTAGAGATCAAAATACACAATCTTTTTCCAAAGCAGATAAAAGAAAAATAATATTCCGTGGTCATGTCAGAGCCCTGAAAGCCAGGTGAAGATAAGGAGTAATAAGAAATTACAAAATGAGTCAGAAAATAGAAGCTGGAAAAGGGATAGATATTAGCCCTGGTATTAAATTAATTGACTCTTCCCCCAACTCACAAATAATATCTAGCTTGCACAGAATCAATTTATTTTCCTCTAAAGACCAATCTCAGCCAAATTTCTTAATTAAAAAAAAAACAAGGGAAGGAGAAGAGGGAAATCAATAAAACTAAAATGAGCCTACTTAAAAACAAGCAGTAGGAAATATTTTTTTCCTTGAATAATTCAAAATTGGAACTCGCTGCCTTAAAACTTAAGTCAAATCAAGAAATCAGGACAGTTCAAAAAAATAATTAGACATTTTAAAGAATGAAACTATCTCAATAATTACATAACGTTTTTCCTCTATCTTAAAAAGGAGGGAAGATTGTATTACAAGGTATAGGTCAAGAACTAATGAACAAGATGAAGGATAAATGTTTTTAGAGAGACTCAGGCAGCCATTTGCAAAAGGAGCAAAAAGGAAATGGCAAGCCTCTTAACCTTTAATGTTTTAGCTCACAATTAATCTGGTAGGAGATAAGAGGCCTGTAATCCTTTTATGGGTTTTATCAGAAATAGTAAGCCAAGAAATTTATAAAATGCGTATGCAAACCACTGTATACTAAGCTTATTAAAGATGAAACAATAAAATGAAAGAAGATCATAACTGAAATATCCTGTAGCAGATGCTTAGGGAGAGAGTATAAGAAACAGGGCAAGTAAAAGAACAACCTTTTCCTTGTTCTTCCCTCCCAGATACAATCCCTAGTTTTCAGAACTCCTATGCTGGAGGTTGCAATTGGAAAACTATTTTCAGCTGCTCCCAATGGACCTATATTCCATAAGGGCTGCGTATAATCCTCTTTTGAACCCATTTATAATTTGGCTTCTGCAATGCCCAGTGCAAAGACTTCCATAATTTATTTACATGTTGTATGAAAAAAAGATTTGTTTTTCCTTAAAATTCCACATGATAAATTTACTGAGGTAGAGATTAGCTCTTAAACAGAACATAGTTTAAATGGCACAAGTGCTAGGGACAAGAATACTTAGGAATAATCAATAGTACCTATGCCAAAAGAATAATTGAATTGCAGTAGTTTGCCTAAAGACAAAGACAAGAAGATGAGACAACATTATAGCAGTCATCAGGAAAATAAAAGGCTGTTGAAAAGAAGAATGGAATGATCTGTTCTTCATGTCCACAGTGAATAAGCAGTAGGTTTAAACTGTAGTAAGGAAGCTCAAAGCTGGATATTAGGGGGAAAAACCCATCCTAATAGGAAGGCTAATCGAAAGGACTGCTTGGGATAGTTGCATATTTTCTCTAATAGAAAACTGGATGAGGATCTCTCTGAAATGACATGGATTTGTTAATCTTGTTCTAGCAAAGAGAACTGCATTAAATGACCTCTTGATGTCCTTTCCAGTGTAGTACCATACAATTAGAAAGGAAGTCAACAGACATCTAGTTCAGTGCTTTATTTAATTCCCTCTGTTAGTCTTGTTTTCAGTTTCTGACTTTATTTATATTACTAGAGAATACTTGATTTTCTCTCCCACTCAGAAGAAAATACACAGCATTGTGATTACCTGAAATATAACAGAGTAACTAGATAGTGAAGGTGTACAGAATTGATGATGGTGTGACCACATTCAAGTTGTTCTTGCCTTGGACGATTCCCAGACACTGCACTAGCATCTGCTAGAAACCAGCTTTCTGTACTCTCTAAATTCAAGATACAGAGCAGAGAACAATAATCTAGCTTTTTGACATATATTATGCCTTTGCCTTCTGGACAAAGTCGTACTCGTCATGATAAAAACTATAGTTCATAATGGGGGGAAAAAAAATCATTTAAAACTAAAGACCCAGTGGCCATCTAAATCTAAATTCCTTGTTTTCTTACATTAAGTTCAAGGAGTGGAAATGACTGGAACTGTGTATGTTTAGCACAATATGCAGTAAGAATGTAGCTTTTGGGTTTTAGCCTTTCTAGCCACATATATTGAAGAGAATAAGATAATTCTGCATAAACCAGAATTCAGTTTAAATGGATACATATAGATAAAATTATTTGCTGGCAATAAAAGAATGGGTTTAATCCAAATAGGTTGGTTTGGTTTTCATTTCTGCTTATATTTCAGGTCGAGGTACCTCAGAGGCCAAAATTCTTTACAGAGTTAGTTAGCTGTAAATATGTTACCTCACTCTGTTGGTATAAATCAGGGATATAACGAAACATCAGCTACTATGTAAAGTGGTTGGCAGGAGAGTTCATCTCATATTTACGTGCAACCATCATCTTTGTGTGTGCTGATACACAATTGCACAAACAATTCTATTGACTTTATCACTGCAAAGCTATGGAGAGAAGTATGCAGCAAATCTCATAATTCTCAACATAAATGCTTTATATGTTTTCCAAACTGTTAGTCAGTTCCCAAATCTGCCAAACTTGGAAAATACATAAACCATTTATTATAAGAATCTCGAAAGAATTTGAATACAAGCCAAAGGTCATATAATAATCTCATTCATAAACCTTTAAAGATACTATATTCTGAAAACCACTGAAGAAAAGAGAAGGGGTACTGGAGGAAATACAGAAAACATTGTGTTCTATTTGTAGCACCATTTTTTGGAAAAGAAATGCTTTTGACTGTCTCTAATACAAAGACACTAGTCTTTATGATACTAAACTCATGTTGTATATCTGGCTATCCATTACAAAACAAACATTATTGCCCTCCTATTTGGAATATTTAAAGAAGACAACACAGAATGTCCGTATGAGATTTGTTGTTCAAAAGAACAAATAAGCAACCTGAGTAAATGTGCACAAACAGAAATAAGAGTCTGTAATCCACATTTTATTACACCATGAGCTTCAAGAATATAACATTTTAATAACAAACAGGTTAGAATAATAACACCTTTGCTACTTGAACTTCAGCAAACTCTTTTATGTTAACTACCACCCATCACCCTGTTACTGAGGTAAGACATACTTCAAAGTACATTTGAAGGCACTGAAAGGCACTGGAGTTTCGACAAATTAACATCCACAGGTACATGGAGATCATGTCAGGGTCATGAATCCCATCCTAGCAGCAGGCATTATCTGGAAGGATGAATCTGAAATGAGAAGTAATTCTGCCATAAAAGCTAACCAGAGCACATGGTTTATAGTGAGGCCCTAAGATAATCTATCAATGACTGCATCTAGTTTCATGTACAGGTAGGTACTGGGATCCACTCTGGAGAATACCATTGTTATCAACCATTGGTTTACATAAGCTAAATTATTCTTTTCTTCTTACATACCCTAAATTATTCTTATTTATGCTTCAGGATCCCAAGAACTAATCACAGTATCTGGTCATGGCCATATTAAGTATTATGAGGCACCAGACACACAGGCTCAATATTTAATCAGCTCCAGATAGTTCACCTCGCAGCAGTGTCACACTCTAGTGGACAAGTGAATGGCTCAAGGTATATATGAATGTCTGAACTGGTCCCACAACAGGCAGTCAGCTGCCCTGGAAATACAGTGTGGCTCGGTGGCAAGGCACATCTGACTGGCACAGAAAGAGGGAGGAATCGGTTTTAAAAGTACACAGAGAAAGCTCTAGCTTGCAATCAGAAGAGGTAAAATGGAACTTGAAAAGGAAATTCAGGCCAGTTCCCAAAGCTTCTTCATATTGACTATCACAAAAGCAGTCCCACCTTCTCCCATAGTTAGCTGCCTGTTCTAGCAGTTGATTCCCCCTCTTCCCCCCAATAACTTGCATCAGGGAATGAATCAAGTTTAAAGGCAGACCAACAAAACCCACGCCTGGCCTTCCCTCCTCTCCCCATAAAAACAGTGGCTGATTTAATTCAGACAAGGTCCAGACTGGTTCTTCAGCACGACATTTGTGCTACCATAACAGGGGGAGACAGAATTGGAAACAAGCGGCTGAGGGCAGGGAAGGACTGCTTCCTTCAGCAGCAGCAGCGCAGCAGTACCTGGGACATCATAGTCCTATGGACAGACTTTACTGATAACAACCTCACAACTCCACTGCCAGCAAATATACCTTGTAGAATGTTAAACAATGTAAAGGAAAAATCATAATCCTGTACAGAAATAAAACCAAAAACTTTGTACTTCTGCAAAGGCTCTGCAAAAATAGCAACTCTGAGACAATGCATATCCATTCATTTTTCCAATGACCTTAATATCTCCTTGTCTACCAGTTGTATGTTTAATCATTATACATTACTTGGTTTGTTATTTTCCTTTATTCCATTTCCTATTTCAGCATCCTCATTAATTTTTATGCACTTTTGTTTTCATTTGTATACTTTTCATCACTTCAATTTCCTAATATTTCAGCAGTCCAATTAGCTACTTCCATATCTTAATCACACTGAGACTCTTTATTCAGCTATAAATATAATTTTATTACTGCTGTTTTAATGACTAACTGTTATAATAACTATTTTATATAAAATAATTTCTCTTAAAACTTTCCCCATTTCCTTCACTTGTCTGTAATTCATTCCATCTCTCATCATACTTTATATTTTGTCTGATCTGATATCATCCTAAAATGTTTCCTGCACTAAAAACTAATTACCTGGGGAGAGGGTAAAATTCCACTTTTTTCCACCATAAACATAAAGATCAAATATTGAAACATTTTCTCCACATTTATCAGACTGTTCTAAAGTTGCTAAATGCAACCCAAAATTGAAGACAGATACTATCTCTAAATTAAAAGGCATACTCTTTCAATAAACATGAAAGTACAGCCCAGGTAGGTGTTATGAACACGGCATACAGCTCTGTTGTTGTAAATATCAACATCACCAATAAAAACCCATTATGTATGAACTGGGAATCCAGCATTATTCTAACCTTTAATTTCTGTAATAGCATATACTTGCGGTGAAATAGTTAATATTTACTTCCAGCTTCTAAAATCTCTATCATTTCGGGCAGATCATTAACTTCTGTAAGACCTGAGATGCTAGTGCTTCTAACTATCAAATAAACCAGAATGCAAGTCTCCAAGTCAAAATGGATTGATCTGATTCTGCTCAAACTATTAAGTTTTTTTGCGCTCTAATTATTCACATTCTGTGAGCTACAAGATTTGTCTGTTGTATAAAGGTACAGGTGAGAGCAAGGGCTTCTGTAAGAAAAGCATACAAGAATGCTTATGTCATGTTATACTGTATATAGAACTTTGACGCGCTATGAATCCAAACAGTATTTTAGATCATTCTCATGACGTACATTCAGATTCAAAAATTAACCTTTTTTTTTTTTTAATTTCTCTTCAACTGTTGTACATTTTAACTTTAGTTTGTTTTTATGAAGGAAGAATTAAAAGCATTAAAGGAAGTACAACGTTATGCATTTTTAATTGTCTGCGTTTAAATAATGAAATTTACTTACAAAGCCCCATCACACCGAACTTCTTACAAGGCGGGGACTTTTTTTGTAGGGTTTTTTTTTAACCTGCTTCATTCATTTCACAGTCCACTGGTTCTCTCTGGTAAGGTAGGCTGTAGTGGTACAGTATCACACTTTTACAAGTTTATGCTCTTCAACAGACTTAACCTAAGCTCTTCTGACTCTGCGCTATTACAACCCACTGCTAAGCTGTCTCTGCTTGTAAAAACAAATCTCCCTTTACAAATACTTTTTTAGTTCCTCTTGTTATTTTGCCGTCTTTCACTTAAAGAATTCAGAGAATACTGATATTCAGTAAGGATGTACTAGAGGCCTATTTCTGTAGGGGGGAAATATGCTTCTTGGTACCCAAAATGGAGACCTAAATCATGTTACTATACAATACACTGCATTAGTTTAAGACAAGCCAGGTGGGCATTAGACTTACTGTTGGATTTTGGACTCAGAAGCATAAAATCTTTATAAACCAGATCTAATTGTAGTAACGTCACTGTCAATTTCTACCAGCTGAACATGTGATTGCCTTTTACAAAATCTAAATTCAGTTGCTGATCCCGAAGGATACCAGAAAAATGGTTTTGTCAGTTGTATATGTTTCCTACAATCATATCCAGTTATTCGTATAGCAGATTTAAGATATAAATTGATAATGTAATGGCTTATATTTGACAATTTGTGTAATAGATCACCTGCAGTTCTAGTAGCTTTGGAACAGTTACCTTTCAGTGGTAAATAAAGTTACTTTGTCAGCTGCTAGGATAGTTTGATTTAATTTCACAGAAATACACAAGCTCATGCTTGTTTACAGTATATTAATTGACATATTTAATTACTACAGATATCTACTTTTTAAAATCCTCTTCTACTTTCTACTAAAATATACCATTAAATATTTTAATGTAGAAATGAATGGTATACGCGGTTTGCTGCCGACTACCAAAAAATTTAGCACTGATACCAAGATACAATACCTAGAAGTTGCTCAAATCTGTTTTAATAATAATTTCTAAAACACTTCACTGTGGTTCAAAAATGACAGTTATGCATTATTTTACAAATCCTTTCTTCACTTTGGTCTTCTTTTCACCCACCAGAAAGTAGTCTCCCCCTCCTTTATGGGCTTTCAGCCTTAGGAAATAACCCAACATTTATTCAGTAAGAGCTCCTTTTATAATCTGTGTAGGAGCCCAAAGTTGATTTTCTCCTCAAGTAACAGAAGCTGAACTTCAAAGAGCTGTTAACCTCTTTGCAGAAAGAGAGGTGGACAACTTGTTTAACCAGTCTGACTAATCTTTCCATGAGGCCCATTCTAAGTACTAATATCCTAAACAATAAGGAAGAAAATGAATTTGTTATCCAACATGAGAATGTTCTCAGCAGAAATTCCAGGAGCAGCTACCATTTATACGATCGACATGTGATACTTCCATCAAACTTATAAATTTAACTGTCTTAAAAACCGGGATAGCAAAACAGTCAAATCTCACATACGTTACTATGTATCTATCATTTTAAGTTCTTTTAAGCCAGTGTAATGCCTACCCCCCCAAAACCCCAAAACCAAAATAAAACAACCCTAATGAACCAAAAATTTCAGTCATGATCTTTACACAGATTAAGTTCTAGCTCTGAAAAGTTTTTTTCAATGCCCTGCTCCTTTTCTGAAATGCTATATATCATATTCATCAAGAAGCCCCCCAACAATGAGTAAGTATACTAAAGAAAAAAAAAAAATCAGTAACTTGCTACTTCTCGGCCTTATTAGGAAGCTTTAACCTAACCTATTGTCAGTACAATGACACTCCTTGATTTGATACCTTCCATTACTCTTGTATGGTTGGATAGGTCCATTTTTTTAACAATACACAGTTCATTTCCTTCTTACTATCATCACTCTTCATGTATTCTCTAGAGACTCATGGACTTTTTTTTCATGTTTCAAATCCAAGTAGCTGGCAAGATGCTGTCAAAAACTGGATGTTTCAGTATTGTCTCAAAACTTTTTGAGACATAAAAATATAACCTCGTCAAGCTATTTTGAACTGTGAAATATTACAAGAAAAAATTTAAAATGTCTTGAGTGGAATGTTTGTTCTGTTCATCAATGCTTCTCTGTTTCAGTATGGTCTCTTCTATTTAAGAGTACAAAAGGCAGAACAGATGTCAGCTGAGAAGGATAGAAACCTCTAACAGAAGGTTAACAAAAACAAAGGATAGCAGAATATATAAACATTTCACATTAGGTCACCCAATACTATATAGGTACAGTACGTGACCCAAGAGGCCCAAATCTGTGTTCCCGTCAGCATGTTTCCCTTCCATAAAGTTGGACTCCCACTTTTCATATGACACTTCCAAGGTACAGCACTGACACGGATAACTCTTCATCCAACCATTTTTGGTTTCCATTAGTAGACTGATATTGATGTGTCAATCTCACGGCCCCTCAGCTGGCTATCTGCAGAAATTCACATGCAGCAGGTCCACCACAGCCCAGATACATTGGACTCCTTGTACAAGAGCTGCGCAGTAACTCTTTCTGTGCACAGCAGTCATTTCTTTGAAGTTTCTGAAGTTCTAAAGCTTGCCAGGAACAGCAGCTTTTGCACTGACTGGGATATCACAAGAAACATACACATTCTAAACGCTAGGATAAAAGATTATGTCCAGAAAAATCTGGATGTATGAGAGACCTAGACACATCTGTAAAAAAACCCAAAATTAACAGCTCCAGAATGGCTAACTAATATTTTGTCTTTTTATTCTTCTTTTCCTGTAAGCTGTGAAAGTATTTATCCTCCAAATCCATCCCACTATGGAATTTCAACAGACATTTTAACAGTACTCATCAAAAACTTACTGCTGATTACTGTTTTCCCCATAAACAATGAGTGTCTGTGCTTGCATTTTGTTCCTATTTCATGATTATAACAATGCAATAATTGGTTATACTTCACATCATACAAAGATAGAAGAATTATAATTATTTAAAAAATGGAGTTAAAAGATACACTCTTCCACTGCTTACAGAGTACCCTTGTCTCTCTGTACAACATGTTCCTCAGAGGATAATAAGATCTAGGAGTTGAAAGTATGCTTGTAATCTTAGGTCAACAGGAGTACAATATAAAAATGAAACAATAGAAATATATTAATATTGATTTAGGAATGAAACACTGACAATGTTGAGATATTTACTGAGAAAGGCAGCGAGCTATTAGAAAGAATGAAAACAGATACGAGTTTGTTTCTCAACTTTCTCTATTTCTAAAGGGAATGAACTTTATCTGTATCCTAAATCTGCTTCTCTACCAAATCCAATGTATTTCATACATTTAAAATAACAAAAATTGTAATAAAGACCATTCTACTCACAAAGTAGAACCTACAAAGCTATGGGAAGATATTTGGCCTATTCACAGAGTCCTTCAAGACTCTTCCCAAAGTCAACTCTTCAAGTCATATCATTAACCTTCTTTTCTATTATTCTTTTCATGGATCCCCTAAACAATATCCACTATTTTAAAATAGCAAGCTTCTTGTGGCATGTTCTTCTGGAGGACTAAAATTCTTTATCATCAGACTGTACTGCTGTGGAGCCTTGGAGGAGCTACCATGGGTTTGGGTGCCAGGCTCCAGACTGTAGGAATGATGCCTATTTGCAGTAAACAATCATAACAAATGATGGCAACAGAAAATAATCACAACAAACTTGTTACAGCAGTATCTTATTTCTAACTGCAAGGAGTCATTTCCTCCGTGAGATTGTCTTCCAGTGTTTACGAGATAACAAACAATAACTGTGCAGTGCTGGTTAGGTGGAGAGAAAAAGGTTATAGAAATTTCTAGGCCAAGCCTAGGCAAATATGACCCTTGTATTTCCACTACAGACATCTAGACACTTCCAGCTGTTGGAATTATTGCTAAATATATTTACAGCCTTTGTACAATAAAAAGCTTTATTACTTTTACTACAGGCAGAAGAAAAAAGCTTTAAATCTTTAGTTCTGAAGCAATATCTCCTGTCTTAAAAGCAATGAAGCCTTTCCAGGGAAAAAACCAGCACACTCTAAAAAAGGTGGTTTATGATGTTGTATCTTTGTTGCAATTTTGGTTCACATATTTTTATTAAGTGTAACCTTTATATGTAAATGAAATGATTATCTAACACAAAGTACTGTTTTCATAAAGTAAGAATAGGTTTTACGTCCTAAAAGATAAAGCAGCATAAACCAGTCAGGCAGCTCAGCATGTACTTGATGGCTGTGAAATGAACTATTTGATTTCCTATTACAGCCTTAACACTCTGCACTGTACCATACCCACCAAACCCATGCGATTAGGCAACTAACCTTTCATCAGGGAGTCAAGTTCAAGCAAGTTCTGCATTTCTAATAGGTAAAATACAGATTTTAGAAATCTAAGCTTGGAAATAACGTGTACATTGTGAAATTTAGAGAGAGAAATGGAGATCATATTCTGCAAACCCAGAGAGAGATGAATGTAGTTAGCACAAACGAAAGGCTTCTAGATCAAATGTGCTTAGTTTACATGCAAAATAATTTTTTATTCTCTCCCTCCCCTTCAAGTGCAGCAGGCCATACCTAGGAATAGGAAGGAAACTTTACACCTTCTGCTTCCCACATCACTGGACTGCGAGGCGGAACACAGAACTCTGCTCCTTGGCTGACAGACAGATCTAAGGATGCATCACGACCTTTCATGAATCAGGACATGAGATTTCTGCAATGGCAATCTGTCTGACAATGCTAGCACTGACTCAAAGAAGGGCTTTACAGAATCAAGGGAAATAAAGGGAGCCAAATTTTACATTTTAATTTTGTGTCTGGCTCTTACACTATGAAGGCTACAACTGAAGCCATCAGTTCAATCAACAGGTAGTATGAAAGTATTTTGAAGGAGAGGAGAGGATGATTTTTAAGATTCATTTTTCTAACGGTTTTCATAACAAAAAAAAAAAAAGCATGGCAAGCATGGCATAAGCTTTCCTCACTTAAATTTGAAAGCAGGATAGAGGCCACCAAATAATGCTGTATGTCTATCCTCGTCTGGACAAAAACCTGATCAATACTGGGTTTACTGAGAGATCTATAGAAAATGATAAAATTACCTGACAAATCTGAAAAGCTTGCATATCTTTATTTTACTCTAAAACTCCTCTTTGGTTCAGCCACATACAGAAGGCTAAAGTCTAATTCACTATGGCGTCACCTGGGAAGCCCGTGGAAGTGTGTCATTTTAACAGGAGTGAAAGTGGCTAAGAGCCAAAGAATTCTGTCTACCCCAATCCCAGCTGGCAAATGAAAACTGACACTGAACAGCTTTTTGGGTAAGCAGCTGTCGTAACAATTTTTATTAATGAATTGATGAATAAAATTGTTTTGCTTCTATGCAAGGTTTTTTATTTCTGAATGAACAACTCTCAAAAAAAAGAGTGATATTTTTTTCCACAGAAAGTCTAGCTATTTGTTATATAAATCTGAATCCTCACAGTCCATCTATGTTGTCTCTTTATTGTCTTGTTAAGCAGGTGTACCGTGCTGAGCACAATGACTCCTCATTAGATCCTGTAAATGCTACAATAACAAAAAAAATAAAACTGCCAAACAGTTTAAAAACAATCTACTGCTTCAGTCCTTGTATTTTTTCTGGTTTTACATTTTGTGGTCTTGGGCATTCCTTTAATTTATCATCATGAGAGAATCTGTCAATAGAGAGAGTTATGAAAACAAGATAGGATTGGAGAAAAAAAAAATATATAGATTTTTTACCTTGGGTGATTAAATTCTCACTGACATTAACATATGACAACCTGTTAGAATGATTTGTAAGTCTTTACAGTTTTATAAATAGCTTTATCTCTTCATTCCACATGAGGAAAAAGAGAAGTATTATTTATTGTACCTTTCTACCACCACAGCATGGAATATTTCAAAGACTTATTCTAAGTTTTGTGGAAGTCTCTTGATATTAAAGGACTGTAGATACAAGATGATGAAACCTTCTTTATATCTTCTGGCCCCCCGCTGTACATGTTGTTACACACTATTTTGTAAAAGAACTACCTCTAATCCACACAAAGGAATGCTTTCCTTTTATTGTCATGCAGTTGTAAAGCTAAAGCAAGCCATCATAATTTCATTAAATCATGCTGAATTACTTAGAAACGCTGAGAATGACTTGTAATATGTAATGTTTGCTCTACAAACGGACTGAATATTTATAATATTTGGTTTATACCATGTTATGTATTCTTTAAAAAATGACATTTGGTTTTGTTTTCTTAGTAGAGCATAAGGCAAATTATATTAATTAGGCTATTTACATGATTTCCTAACTTGGAGCAGTGAAAGTTGCCTTTAGCTAGCAAATAATTAGAATTACAATTGCTGGAGATATCACAAATTTTTTAATTATATCAAGCTCCATCAAGCTCTGATAGGACATTAATAGTTACTTCTCTTTGCTGCCAGTGTTTTTTCTCCCCACTAAGCCATTCCAGTGTACTCAAAGCCATAAAACAGAAATATATGACAAGGAACAGTAATCTTCCAATTTTATTCCCCAGACTTCAGGTTTACTGGTATATCCCTTTGGGAACATAATGACAGAGCTTGTCTTTCATAAAGACATTGGAAATAGATTGTAGTCTAAAAGTTACCATAAGGTTTTGGATAAGCAACCAGTTTTGTTAGAAGTAAAAGTGAAGTATGAAAAATACAGAAAAGCTAATGTAGCACAAATGTATTTTAGTACTGTAGAAAATTCTTGTCAACATGCATATTGTTTTCTCTTTGCTTTTGGAAATCAGAGGGGAGGAAGAAGCTCATTAATTCAACATTTCGTTTCTAAAACACAGGGAAAACTCAATCAAACCCAACAGTTTCTATGACAAGAAGAGAATTGTAAACCATCTCTGATAATTATAGGGTGAAATGGGCATTTTTATTTCTGCTTCAAGTGCATGTTGCAACACATTGTTGAAGATGAAGCTGTTTCCAAAGCCTCCGTTACAGTTTTAAGGAGGAAAATAACTGCTGAAGTTTTCAGTATTTGTTGCCCGTTAATAATGTGAGTGGCTCGGAAGGAGTTAAAAAAACAGGGACCTATCTATGAGGTAGGTCACCAATTAAGATGAGATGCAAACCCAGGCATGTGAATACACAAGAGCAAAACTCATTTTAGCCCTCCAAGCCCACAGTAAATCCATACCTGTCCATTTAGATACAATAAATCCCTTCTGAAGAGCAGAACTTCATTTTGAACAATATACTGTAAAAATCTGGATGTTCTAAATAGAGACTGTTCATTACTTTTCTTCCAGTCCTCGTCCTTTGACTTGCCTATTCTGTATCTCTGTCACTAACAGCATGTTAAGGAAAAGCTCTGCAAAGCAGTACAGAAAGTAAAAGGGAGTCGTGGAAGACAAATGACAACATAATCTTAAACTAGAAAAAACACTGCTAAGCATGAGTGTAAATGGGCAATTCAAATTCTACTGCCCAAACAGTACAATGTGACAGAACTTTGAGATAGGTGACTTAGAGACACTGGTGTTCAAACGAGACACAAACATATATGCATGTGTATCTTTATGGCTGCAGCTCCAGGTAGCAGGATGAAGCACAGACACATTGCCCGTGGCAGACTCCAGACCCCAGCCGCTGCTACTGTAAGACCATCCCTCGTGTGCTGTGAGTCCCTTCTCAACTTCTTATTCCCCAAAGTGCTAGGGAGGCAAAGTTGGTGAAAATATATACACTCATCAAGCCTCCCAAGTTTAATGCCTTTCACAGCACTTTGGGAGATGAAATAACTTGCCACAGAGGTTTTGTCAAACCTCAGCCTTTGACCAAAAATTTTAAAGAAAACCTACTCTTTGAGGAAGGTGTTTAAAAAAAAAAAAAAAAAAAAAAAAAAAAAAAAGCTCAGCCTGGCACTGTAATCTGAATAATTAAAATCAAGTCAGGTAGCCTGACATCCTCTTTCTGCCAACTTTCAATCTGAAAGATAGTTTGTGCGTGGCGCATACGGTTGCTGCTCCCATTGACGCCCCCCCAGCGTTCACTGGCGCTCAGACAAGGCCCACACTTCAAAGATTATTTAAAGCATGCTGGCAACATATGCATGAGAGGAAGTTACTTTCTCTGGCTTGCAAATGGGGAAGCTTACATCCAAAAAGGCTGTAGCTTAAATTTTTAAAACACCTGTAAATTGTCAGTGGCCAATCAGGGTGCACTTGCACAGACTCCACGCAAGCGTGCCCTCACGACCAAGCGCCACGTCACCAGGCACCGCGCTGCCTGCGCCCAGGCAGCACCCACCACAGGCATCAAAGGGGCTTTGAGTCTCACAGGCTGTCTTCTACTGGTACAGACATTTGAGCAGCGTGGCCCAATCGATAAAGCAAAGACGTACCACATGAAACAAATGTAAAAGAGCTGAGCAGACACTGACCTCTGCCCATCTGCCTGCACCAGGGGCTCCAGCCTTCCTCTCAGCCAGCAGCCTCCAGGCCGGGCAGCCTCCCTGAGCCGCCCTGGGAACCCTCCTCCTTCCCACTGCCCCTGAGGCTGGGCCCCGGCTGCCAGCAAGCCCCTCTTCCACAGGGCAGCGGCCCCTGCCCTGCCCCTGCCTGCAGGCACTACCTTCCAGAAGCTTCCAGCAGCCCAGGGCAGGGAGTGGGGCCAATGCCGCCTTGGCCCTCAGGGCTGCAACAGTCAAGAAGCCATCCCTCATGGTCATGGCAGCTTCTTCGCTGAGGGCAGGAGTGCTTCTCGCAGCTCTTGATGTAGGGATTTGTGTTTAACCATGGAGCAGAAGTCGGGGATAGGAGATGCACGGAGGTGGGGTCAGTGAGGTCTCAATTATCCTGATTTTGCCCTCAAAGTGATGGATATCAAAGGAAAGTCTTCATTTTCCTGTGGCAACTTGAAGATTTGTGCCCTTAGTCTGAGCTTGAAGGGGGAAAAATGGGAATAAACACTTGACCCTCTGACTCCAGAAGGGCAATCAGGGGAGAGAAGAGACTTCTAACTCCAGGCAATTTGCTGTAGCCACCAGCCATTTCTTATCATATTGAGTTAATCAGCGTTTTCTTTGTTTTTAAGGATTACAGACAGTGATTAAAACAGAGCTCTGCTCTTTTTCTGACAGTCTCGCTGCACGGCCATGAAAGCATTACCACAGAAGTGTTTCTGTAAAACAGCATCTTCCCACAAGTGCAACCTCATTTGAATATCAAGGGAAGAGCCCAAAACGTATGCCCAGCTTTTCACAACATGCATGGAAGCATTTAATGCAAGATATCTTCAAAGGGCTGAGCAAAGAAAAATGAGGCCTGCTCTCTTGTTTCCAGCTCAAAACATACAGCTTATGTCTTAATCGAGATTTTTTTTTAAAGTATTCTAAATTATTGTAGTATTTTATATTCTTTCCACTGGGAAATCAAACCCAACAATGATACACCTGTTCACCTATCCACACGTTTCATCCTCATTAGGTGAACTATGCTGTATTCTATGCATTAATCTTGCTGAAATTAGACTTTGGGGAGCTCTGACCTTTGTTTCTTTTATCATTGGGAAGAAAACCAATGTGTTTTCTGCCTTCATGCAGGCATGCATACGTGCAAAGAAGTTAAGCACTGGGTATTCTGATGTAATCATTCCACTATGAGATGAAAGACTTGAATTCAAGACACTACTGTAAATTTTGATAAATAAAATTAAGTAAATAAATAAAGAAAAAAATTCAATAAACAATACACCTATTGTTGGGTCTCAATGACCTAAACTCATAAAAGTTACCAGAAAAATCAGCATTTTTGTAAGTGTGACATTTCTGTTTGAAAATTTGATCTTGAATAAGCTGACTTACAATATCAAAAATTTTGAGAAACATAGCAGTAAACATTTTGGACCCATTTCAATAAAAACACCACAGACAAACTAGAGGCAGAACTGAGCCCCGGATAAGGAGATCACCAAGAACTGTATCTGAATGAGAAAGTGTTTTAGTAGGGGCATCTGTAAAAGAACAGCTTAGCAGCCAGCTAATTGGCTGCTAATTATTGGCTAGCTAATTATTGGCTAGGCTTTAGGAAGAAAAAATTCAGTGTACCTGAAACATTCCCACTTTTATTAAAGAGTCTATATGCAACATGAAATAAGTCACCAAGTTTCTCTGTGCCCCAGACCACATCTGGAAAACACACACAGTACTTCACTACCACAACAAGAGGTTTTTAGGAAGGGCAGGGGTATTAAATGAATGGGGCCAGATTTAGGGAGACAGAAGGATAAGGAATGGACATGCCAAAAGAGAAAAAGCCAAACACTGACTAGAAATCTTAAGTACAACAATTTATAACATGAGTAAGCAATAAAATATAGGGGGAAGGAATATATTAAATAGCGAGAGAAAGTTTATTTTGACTGGCATGTTCCTCTTGCTGTGAGAAGAAATAAATCTGATTTGGCAAGAACTAGTCCTGCTATACTGTATTTTTTGCCCCTACTGCCAGTCTGATATTCCTTCACTGATGTAATTAAAGAGGTGTTGTAAGACCTACTTGCTTTCACACTGGGAGTAAGGAACAACTGCTGATACAAGCTAACAGCTGGAAATACGTAAAATAAACAGAAGCTAAGCTACTGCAATCACGGATCCTTTTAAAGAAAAAGATCTGTCTGTAAATCAAAATTTAAACCCACATGCCGTACAGCCCTAAACTAAAAGTTAGGAGGAATGATCAGGGCTGTATGTTATTTTGCGAAGGTAATGGATTAGAAAGATGCATTGTTTTAAATCAGTCATCAGCTAAAGGAGTGGCAATTCTTTAATAATGCCAGGATTGGTTTTGTAAGTGAATAGACCAGCAAAAAGCTGGCTGGGTGCACTAGTAATCTTCAAAGCTTGATTGCTTTTTCTGATAGCTTTAGAAAATTAGTGGATGAAAGCATGTGTAATATATCTGGTCTGAGTAAAACACTTGATGTAGTGTCTTACAAAATCTTTACTTGCAAAATTAATTCAAATTGGCTTGGACATGGAGTACTGTCGCTTGGATTTAAAAATGGCTGGCTGAGTGCAAATAAAGGGTAATGAAAAATGGCAGTGTATCAAGTTGGTGGGAGGTGTCTGGTGGAGCTCTGCAGGGATCACTGTTTGGTCCTGTTTATTTAACATCTTCATTAACAATCTGGAAGAGGGAGTGAAGCAGCATGTTAATTAAACTGACACATAATAATAAATCAGGAATTGCTTCTAATGCCAGCAGTAATACTTTACAAAAACGCAGCACACTATACCAAGGTTTTAAGAAAGGTTAAAAGTGTCAATAACAAAGACTTAGCTGAGATGTTATAATTGTGTCCTACCTTTTAAATAAAGTATACTCTAAGTGGGAGTCAGAAGCCTACTAGCAGTCTACTAATTTAGAGCATGATTGCACAGTGTATATAAACTAAAGTAACTGGAAACTTCCACTGAAAGAAGCACTTTCTTTTTCCCTTAATATTTGCAGTGCATTAGTGTCCTGGTTTTGGCTGGGATAGAGTTAATTTTCTTTCTAGTAGCTGTTTTGGATTTAGGATGAGAATAATGTTGATAACACACTATTAGCGTGTGTGTGTTAGTTGTTGCTAAGTAGTGTTCTCACTAAGTCAAGGACTTTTCAGCTTCTCATGCTCTACTGACTGAGAAGGCTGGGGATGCACAAGAAGGTGGGAGGGGGCACAGCCAGGACAGCTGACCCAAACTCGCCAAAGGGATATTCCATACCATATGACGTCATGCTCAGTATATAAACTAGGGGAAAGCTGGCTGGGGGTCCGCTGCTTGGGAACTAGCTGGGCATCAGTNCCCCCCCCCGATTCTCTCCCCCATCACACTGAGGGTGGGGAGTGAGCAAATGGCTCTGTGGTGTTTAGCTGCCTGCTGGGTTAAACCACGACAATTGGATTCAGTGGTAAAGACTGAAGTCAGTTCAGTTCACTAATCTGATAGAACTAGTATTTGGGGAGAGGGTTGTTAAATCAGTCTTCAGTTGTTTCTACATGTGATTGACTGCTAAATATAACGTAAAGGAGGAAACAGAAGGACAAGAGGAATCAGTGATAGGACTGCATCTTTTAGTATCACTCAGTTAAATTGGATTAGATATAGCATAAACCACCCCCTTAAGTATAGTTTTATAGTTTCATATGGCAACCAAAATTCAGCATTTTAGAGTACTGTTTCCACAATGGCAAGATAGTAGTCTACTGTTACAACATGCTGGATTTACTTTAATTATAAGTACTTCTAAAAAACCTGAAATAGATAAGTAAACATGAGGTTGTTCACTGAGCAGTGACGAAAATTGATCAAAGACGACAGTGAGTCACAGAAAAGAGTTCTCAAAAATAGGCTGGAATGCTAATAGTCAGTCAGACACCTATTTCTGCTTTACAAACATAGGTAATATAAAGACAGACCTTAAATAATGGTGGTGTTATCTCTCTGCTTTGAATGATTTACAGCAGCTTTTCTAGGCTGGCCCTTGCCTGTGGTACTGCACTGAATCATAAATGTAGACTCATTTTTAAACGAGAGTTTGAAGTTACTTCCTAAAAAGTGAGAAAACAGAAGAGAACTTTTAAGGTCTCCTTTACCATACCCAGTTTAAATTGTGCTGGGAACTCATGAAGTCCCCAGAAAATGCGAGAGTAGTTCAAAGCTGTGAGAGTCTCATGGTCATAAAGCTACTTCCTCCATTAGCACGAAAGGATTGTAAAACAATTAAGAAAGTAAAATAAAGCTTTGCAGTCCCCACATGAAACGCTATATCTTGTTAGCTTGTTGTTGTGGCTTTTGGAGGGCAAAGCTCTATAGTCAGACAGGAATAGATAGACAAGAAGCTCCATCTTTCCAATGGAACTTCCCTCCAGAATGGAGCTCTGGGAGATTCCTTGTCTTCATTGAATTGAATCTGTCATGCTTTCTGTCTCAAATAAACATAAACCTATTAGGAGAACCAGATAATAGGATACACTATTTTGATGTCACATTCATTAGGTAGGTAACTTTCTATTCGTGAACTAGACACTGAACCATCATTCAGAGGTGTAAAACATGAATCAACTGAAGCCAGTAGTTACACTGATGTAAATGAGAACAGAGAAACCCAAATTCATTTGCCAATATATAATAAAATATGATGTGTATATATAAAAGTGTTCAATGCGCTTCAGCTGCAGTAGAGAGAAATTCTCTTGGCAGCTGTTGTGTAACACCCCTAAACCTCTCTTGCAAGGGTATAGTGAAAAACCACAAAAACATTACAGGTTGTTTAGGTGTCAGCTATTGTATTACACTTTTCCCAACTAATTTATTCTCTGTGGTTTTGACCTGAATGCTACCATCCGTTAATGGCACTAGTTTTGTTCAGTTTTATTTTTAATCCTCTCTTTTTAAGGATTTCTCTTGTTGTTGTTTGGGGGTTGGGGGGGTCTTTTTGGGGGGAGGGTTGTGTTTTGGTTTGTTTTGGGGTTTTTTTTTTTAACTCCAGTATTTTGTGAAGCAGCTGCATTGGTCATGAACTACTTGCATTTTATTATACCGACAATGATTTTTAAACAGAAAGAATCTGCTCATGGGAACGCTAATCCTTCCATTATAGAAATAATTAAGCTCTTTTATTTGCAAGATGAAAATCTTTAGGGAACATATGAAAACTAGCAAAGAGCAATTTTTTTTTTTTAAAGAGGAAAAATGATGATATAAACAGACCTGCTAGTGTCTATTAAACTGTGGCATATGGAAAGGCATACAAACACTTACATAAATCTTTCTCAGTAGTTCTTCCATTTGGCTCAGGAAAAAAGGATATTCTACAGAGCTTTCTTTACAAAAATATGATGGCAAGTTCTCACAAGATCCTTTCTAAGTCTTCTCAATATTAATACTCTTCTGTTCTTTTATGGTAAATGCTAATCTAAATATTGTTATTCTATCTTTCTAGTCTATAATTATCTATAGACTGTACTTGTTTGCAAAACACACTCTTCCCCAGTTAAACAAAGCTACTTGTATTAGATTTTTACTTACTTCTTTAGTTTTTGTTGTAATGGTGCATTTTATATGTAGCAACTTCTGTTCCTAACCTTCCTATATTATTTGGTTCTATATACTGCACTATATTTAAGCATATAGGATCTAGCACATTACCACTCAAATATTTTTGAAAACTTACTGACATAAAAGTGCTGTCCAATCAGCAGATTTTGGCTCATAAGAGATAGAGTATTACGGGATCGTTCTTTGACTGGTCATGCCTGGTGAGGATGCCATAGGGGGAAGGGAACAGCTGAGGTTACTTAGTTGTGAGGGATGAGTGCTTAGAGGACAAAACCCAGAAAACCATGAGAAAGCAGACTTCATTTTTCCTTCTGCTCACCAGACAGGTTGCTTTATATGTGTCTGATCTGAGGCAGGTGGCAGTGTGCTAGTTTTGTGTTACACCTGATGGAGCCCTGCTTTCCTGGAGAAGGCTAAACACGTGCCTGCCGATGGGAAGTAGTGAATGAATGCCTTATTTTGCTTTGCTTGTGCACACGGCTTTTGCTTTACCTATTAAACTGTCTTTATCTCAACCCATGAGTTTTCTCGCTTTTACCGTTCCAATTCTCTCCCCCATCCCACTCTGAGGGAGTGAGCAAGCGGCTGTGTGGTGCTTAGCCGCCTACTGGGTTTAAACCATGGCAGGCAGGAAGGGAAGTAAAGGAAGCGCTGGTCGCTTACAACAGGATTATCTAAATGGAGAGAGACAATGAAGCAAGTCCAGGTAAGAGGAACGGGGAAGAGGAGAAGATATCATTGATTAATAACACCATGACAAAAGGCTTTGACAAGATCCCTCACTAAAGGCTCCTAAAGAAATTAAGTTGCTTGGGGATCTAGGTCAGTCTTTACAGTGGAGGAGGCTTGTTCAGAGGGATCTGTACTGGATCGTGTATTCAGAAATGAACTGGAAATAAAACTTTACTAAGTTACAAGGTTTTCTGTTGTTTCTAATCTATTGATGTTAATAAAAATGAGATTTTATTGCAAGTTTGAGAAAGTGGCAATAAAATGGCAGGCAGATAAAATAGGACGCTGATAGACATAAAAACAATGCACAATGAGAAAAAATTCTCAATTTGCATCTACAGTGTTGGGCTCTGACCAAGCTGTTACCACTTAGAAATATGTTGCTGAACTTATGATAGACAATTCTACAAAAACATCAGCTCAGTGGCAAACACAAAGCAATCGAACATTAACTATTGTTGGGAAATGAATAGAGAACAAAACTGAAAACATCATTGTTTCAGCACAAAAATCCATTATATGCTTTTGAATACCGTGTGCATTACAGGTCATTCATATAGTAAAAGTAAAATAATAAAACAGTAAAAGTAGTAGTAGTAGTAGCAGTAGTTGTATAGAAAAGTAAAAATGTGTGGAATGATTTCCATACAGCTAAACTGACTAGGAGGGGGTTTTTGTGAGCAAAAAGACCACTAGGTTTTTATCAAGGCCTATAAAAGTCATGAGTGGCACGGAGTCAGTGAATAGGGAGTTATATTTCACCATCTTTTGGAACACAAGAACTAGAGGGCATCAAACAAAAGTAGCAATTGACGGGTTCAAAACAAGCAAAAAGAGGAAATTCTTAGTATAGCACACAGGTCTTAATATAATACATAGCTTAACAATGAAACTTGTTGCTTCTAGATTCAGTGAATGCTAAGACAATGGGAGTATACTACTGATTAGAAGAGTATGTCAAACAAAAATCTACCAGCACTGTGAAATAGAGACATTCCTTTGATAAAGATTGCTAGACAATGGTAGAGTACCACAGCATACTACGTTACTAGTAACTATATTTCCCCACATGCTTGCTACTGGCCACTGCTTGGAGGCTAAACAGACCTTTGTTCTCAGGTAGATACTGGGTTAGATAGCCCTTGTTCTTTTATTTCCGTTGTTTCTATTCTTACAGAAGATGGAGAGTTTGCATCCTTTGGTTTTGGATTTTTTTTTTTTTAAACAGAATGTGATGTAATAAAATTCTTGTAATGAAATATTAATATTACATAGGGTTGTTTTTTTATATTTCCTTATTATGTGCATACTCCACCAGTGACGTATTTTAAATTGTTAAACAATTAAAATGCAAAAAGGAAAAAAAAATCTATTCAGTAAACAAGTACAACAGCACTGGAAACTATATGACAGTATTTTCTGGCAGCACAGCTGATTTTTGTTCTTGTCCTGGTTGAAAACTAGAGAGGAGCAAAGATTAATTAAAATAATATGAGCTTTTAAAAAAGCTGTACTTAATTTTGGGTTTACCTTTTTTCTGAATTAGAGCAATGGCAGAGTTCCAGATGTGAGGTTGTTGATCGTGGCAGTTAACACGCAATTCTGCTGTTATTCTCTGAAGAGTTTGTTTGTATTCTAACCTACAGAGCACCCAACATCTCATTTAACACATGCTTATTAAATATAATTATTTTCTCTATATATGTCAGACTTGTATTCAAATGTTGATTTGGTTGTTGGAAATCAAGTTAAACTTCAGCTTCCAGCTGAGTTACGAACAGGGAAAAAATAGGATATGATTCTACAAATACTGACCTAACAGCTTTTAATCCTTCCACAGGAAGGATTCACCAGTTCTGTTAAGTATGTATAAGCTGCTGCATTCTGCTTTTGCGGTTCCATTTATAATCTATTTACAGGCTGAAAAGATAAAAAGGAGTGAGAAAGAGTATTTCTGAAACCACATTTTGAGAATATCATTTAGACTGATATTCAAACAGCTCTAGATGATTATAACAGACTAGCCTGAGAAAGTTACCATCTTCTCAGGTAGACTAAGTGATTGCTTCTATACTCCTCTTTACTTTTCATGTATCAGAGTTCCACAGAAATAATCAGATGATGACAAATTATCCAGCTAGAAAAATAAAAAGGTTATTACCTCATGGGTCAAATTAGTCCTTTGGTGACCCATTGCAGAGAATCAAGGCCCCCAGTTAGCCTTAGGGATACAGGAATCTCGATCCCTCACCCAGTGCATGCAGCACAAGGATAAACTGTTTTTAGTAAAGACCACGAGCCTAGCAGAAACCTGAGGAGCATCACATGCAAGAGACTAGGGCCAGAAGTACTAAGACTGTGAAGTCCCAGGTCCACTATCCTGTCTAAGGCAGATGTGCCTTCATCTGTGTAACAATAGAGCTGGTGTGGCTTTTGAGGATTCCCTCTCCCTACAGGTGTTTTTGTGGTTTTTTTTTTTAATGGGCACCATCATGTGGATGATGAACATCCTGATGAGCATATGGATGACCTACAGCAAACCTGAAGTTATATCTAAAATGAACCTGTGGCATGAAGCTTCAGAGGCGATTTGTCTTACAGCATACAACTATTTGTGATACTTGTCAGTTTGGAGAGAAGAGTTTTCTACTGTAAATGATAAACAATTAGACAAGATCAATGATTTGTTGAGGAGTCACTTGCAGAAAGCTTTTCTGTGCTTTAGCTGACTTCCAAGATGCAAAGATGATTGTATTAGGCTTAAAATGCAGATGAGACTTTCAAAGGGATAGCTGTAGAAATGATAGCAGCTACTCTGTTGATTTCCATCATGAGCTAAACACTATCTTGACTGTTATACAGAGTACTTCCTCAACCCTAATGTAACGCAAGAAGAAGAAATAAAAAATCCTGGAATTCTTTCTATTCTTTTAATATTCGATGATAGCCCTGTAGACATCCTATGCAGTTCTTGAGAAGGATACACTGAGGAAATGACTGAATTCTAATACAGTCAGTATATGAGAAAGGCTTTTACAAACATCATTATCTTATCAGCCAGAATTCTTAAACAATTCACGGCAAACTAGTGCAATTTGTGCTGCTATATTCAGTGTTATGGTACGTTGATCTGTGAAAGCAGCTACCAGCGATACCTGCGATGCCCTGGAGCGAATGTGCCCGACTGTGGAGTTTCCAAGGTACCATAAGAAAAAACTGCTATGTTTAATCTAATTAAAATATGTTCTAAGAAACATATTTTCCAATAAATTCCAATAAAATTGGAAGAAACTGACATAAAAAGATAGTCCAGTGCAAAACCAAAACCCATTAGCTTTAGGCAAAATTCAATATCAAGCAGTACCCAACAGGCAAGGGGTTGGCAATCTTAAGTTAGCTGTAATAGCCCTTTTCTTAGAGTACCTCACTTCCCTTGGATACTCAGCCAAATAGATATCTGACAAGGAAGAAGACACCT
>WAAD01007716.1:0-11843 GCA_013389945.1 Fregata magnificens
CTGGAATACCTGCTTTGAATAAGACAATGTCAAAAAGCTTTTTTAGCCTGTATTGCAGTGAAGGAACTAAAGAAGAAAGTTATTTGTGGTCATAGTATTCGCTTCCTTACCTAGTTAACACACCTTAAATTTAGTACTGAGAAGTATTAACAAGTGTGGATTTTTTTTTTCTACTTTAGGTGTCACAATAGTTACAGGTATAAAGAAGTTAATCCTTTACACCTTTCAGACCTTTTTCTGATTATAATATCTGAGATGTATTAGTATGTTTTTAGCTCTTTACTTAGAATGTAATCTATTCTGTGCTCTGAATGAAGCAAGAGCAAGCAAAAAATACTTGCAATAAAAGTTGTAAGTGAATACTTATGCAGGAAGAAACTTCAATTTTGAGGCTTTTTATGTTATTTTAATTGATTAGTCCTTGATTGTTGTTACATGTACAGTGGAGTTGCAGAGATAATTATTTCATGCAGTTCCTAATTGTTAAAAAGCAAACAGCAGTTCTTTAACCTTTGGATGTTACAGGCTAGGCAATTAAAAAACTTTATCTCCTTTTATCTTGGGCAATATAACTTCATTTTAAGTTGCCTTAACTCAAGAGGAAGATGATGGAAATGTCTACGGAGACACTGCTTAAAGTATCTTTATAATTTCCAAGTGTTGTTCTTAAAAAGATTCACTTTATAGAAACTGCCTTTGAGTGGGGACATTTGGTTTAACACAGACAAAAAGAGTGTAACAGTTTAGCTTCTTACCTGGATAGAGCAGTGAGGAACCACAGCAGCTCCATAATTTACACTTTTAGATTTAAGCATCTCTTCCATCACTTCTGAAACTTTCTAAACAAAGCACTCTGTGTTTTACCAGGCCTTTTTGTTGTGTATGTGCTAGCTTGCCATACTACTGGGAAACATAACTTCAGTCCTCCCTTTCTCATATCACACAGCAATTGTTGCCATTCCTCAACATCGTATCGTAGCATTCTCTATCAGTAAGAATTGGGAGAGGTAGCTTCCCTTTATAGGGGAGAGTTATTCACAGATGGGGTAACTTATGACACCAAGAATCTTTAAGACCATGTTTTAGCTGTTTGTAGGGTGAATAGAGCAAATGTTTTGTGTCGCTATGTAGCAGAATGTTCACAATGTCTGGAAATGTTCAGCCTTAATATTTAGGAAACTAGTTTGTTTGAGATTGCTTTTAACCCAGCTGAGTATGGTCCATTTAAAATATGAACTGTTACAGACTGTTTATAATTGTGCATTTCAAGGATAGTTCCAGGCCTGTATATTTTATAATATATCTAACTTATCAAAATTACAGAGAATCAACGACAAAGGAGAAATCTCAGACTAAGAAGCCAGCGACAGTCGGACAGCTGTGTACTGAGTAGCGATGATGAAGATGAAACAAGAGATAATGATGTGTATGTGACAGATAAAGTGTCTCGAGAATTGGGACCACTGGAAGATGAAACTGCAAGTTCAAAGTATGTGTGCCTTATGACCTACCAAATATTGCATTTTGCTTTTCTTATACATACAGGGCTAAGTTATATTGCTATAGCCTGGCTTATCTTTGAAGTCTTAACTTATTCTAGTTAGTTCCCTCTTTCAATGAGTAACACATCACATTTTGCATGATGACCAAATGATACCGTTTGCACTTTAGGATAAAAAGCCAGCCCAAGGCAGATGTACAACTTTGCATACAGCCTTAAAGATAAGTGGGGGCGTATGGCAAGGAAGGAGGATTAGTCACAGGCCATAGCTCATAATGAATTGCATTTACTTTTCATGCAAAGCTCTAGTAGTGATGTTGGATATGGAAATATTTTCATTGGTGTTGATGAGGCTTGGTATCATGAGACCGGCAGGCAGGAGCCTGGCAAATTCCAGTAAAAACTATTATTAATTCACTGCTGCTTTTGCACGCTGTGACAGTTAACTGCCTTTTACTCTCAGAGCGGTAACCGTTCTTCCCAAGGTATACTTGCAAGGCGATGGTGGAGGTAATACTCTTATGGCCAGTTCTTGTTCTGTCCCCTGTACATCATGGAGCTCTGGTATGTTTGCATGTGAGATGGTGATCTCGCTGTTCTGGTTGGGTGCCTGCACAGTAAAGACCCCATTGTGCAGAGAAACAGTAAACTCCTGCTGTAGGAGCACTCCATTATGTTAAGAAAGATGTGATGTATTAGACTAAATGAAATCGGGTGTCCATGTGACTGGGGAAGACTAAGGACATGAGAATTGTGGTATAAACATTTTTTAAAGTGTTTGGTGGGGGAAAAAATACAGGTTTTAATAAAGCTGGTGTGCTTTGAGCCTTTTAGATTACTGGAAGGCAATGTAGGAGAGAAGTTGGGTATGGAAATTTTGGGTGTCAGGCCTTAAATGTGCCACCTAAAGGGCTTGTACTATTCTAAAATATAATGCATTTTGCCAGTGGATTTGTAGATTCTTAAATTTTGGTTGTTAACTATGTAGGTGAATAAATCCCACTATTTAGTTACTATAAAAAAATTCATGTTTTGTTCTTTCAATCTCAAGCTTCTCTGTTAAAGAATGTGCCTTCCTGCTCTGTTTAGGTAAGGCTGAAACAACTCAGTGCCACAGCATTTAACATTGACAAAAATGTACTGATGCTGGAGGTTGCCACAGAGCCGTCTACAGTGTTACTCTGTAGTCTTAGACTACTCTTGCTTATGTGAAGGTTATCATCAATTGTAACTAATTACTGAGTTGGTATTGTAGCTGCTGCATAAAGAATTTGAGTAGTAAAAATGGGAGAATTAATGGAATTAAATTATGCATGTGAAACTAGGGGTAGACAGTAGCGCTCACTGCTTGAATTTAAGATTACGGGATAAAGGATATCTCATGCTTTCTGTTCCTGTTTAATTAATAAATTGCAAACTGTTGCTTAGCATGGGCAGTGACATAATAAAGCCAAGTATTTATGGTAAAGACTTATGAAAGCAGCTTACTCTGATCATTTAAAATTGAGATTAATTTGTAAATAAAAGTGGCAGGAAGCTCTTTCTCTTTCTAATAGAGAATATTACTCAGCACTGAGGGTATGACATGTTCCGTATGCAGAATAGCTATGTCTGTTAGTAAGTGTGTGCAATACAGCTGTCCTGGAGGCTGAAGGTGGGAGAGATACATCTGTAACCACAGCTTGATAATGGCCACCACCTTGGTCTGTCCTCCTCTGAACTACAAACTTATTTCTGAATATTTCCTCACATTAGTTTATTCCTGCCCTACATTTATAAGGAAGGAGTTCTTGGAATGAATATGTTACTGCTGGGCTGGGATGTTGCTAAATTAGAATAGGGGATGTTTTAATTTCTGACAACCGCTTTCACTTCTAGAAAGGACAGCGAGACGCCTTTGTTATGAAACTCTTATTTATGACCTGTTGAAGGTTAACACTGCCGCACATGCACTGCGCGGTGCTATAGACTGCTGTTACTTCTAATAATAGAGCAGGGTGACTAACTGCATCTTCCCCCTAATGAAAACCAAGACGCTGTTTCCTTTAGGTAAGGGGGACCCTAACTACTTAGTAAATGCAACAAACTGAGAGAGTTAAAGGTACGCGGGGATCTTCAGGTGAAATGCATCGTGGCTCGTCTGTGTATCGGTAACCCTCAATGCACGGTGAAATTAATGGATGCGTGTTCTTTCTGGCTTTGTTCTCTCTCCCACAAGGCCGTCTGGTACCGTTAGCTGTCCGATTTGCATGGATGGCTACTCGGAGGTAAGGATCCACGTGTTGTCATGGTTTCTTAGTTGTCGGAGGGAGAATGGGGCGGAGGGCGAGCTGTGCAGCTCCGTTGGGTTATGTGGGATGCCACAGAGAGCTGGCGTGAAGTACAGACCTTGGATTTAAGGTGAAACTAGCTTGTAACTCAAAGTCATTTTGTAGCAGTGTACGTAGTGGGAGAAAGACTTTCCAAGACGGCACTGAAAGATCTTTCCGTTCCTTGTTATTATAGTGGTTAGTGTCCTGATTCCAGATACCCCAAGTCCTGTGTGCCTGGTGCCAGTAGACCAGCAAGGTTGAATTCTTTACTCCAAATAGCTGTTGTGGTTTCTTTTCTTCCAGATTGTGCAAAGTGGACGCCTGATTGTGTCAACCAAATGCGGCCATGTCTTCTGCAGTCAGTGCCTCCGTGATTCCCTTAGGAATGCCAACTCTTGCCCAACCTGCAGGAAGAAACTCACGCACAGACAATATCATCCCATTTATATATGAGTACTTCTATTTCTCAGGACAGACTCAACTGGATTTTGGGGGGAAATGTCATGTTTTCAGTGCTCTGAAGAGTGAAGGAGCAGCAGGTTGCGCACACATCCAAATAAAACTGGTTTTTTTGGAGAATAACTTGTACATATATAGACAGCTTTTTTTATGGTCCAAGCTGCTGCTTGTTATGTCCCTGGTTATAGTGTTAAATTTGTGACTGTCTAAACTAGACCAGCAGCCTATATCAGCAAGGAAGCAGCTAATCCGTTTCCTTCTACTTTTTTAATGCTTAAATAAGAGGGGTCTCAATATTTTGTTATTTCTTACTCTTTAAATTATTCCCACCATCGCGTACAGATAAGGAATAGTTACCTTTCATGAAGGTTTCAGATGAACTATTTGCCATTTCTTTACACGTTTGCTTTTACCCTATGAGAAGCTCATGACTATATTGCTTTCTGCTACGCCATCTTTGCCCAAGTAGAGTAAGTTCTGTAACGACGGCTGGTTTTATCACAAATGAATATTAAATTGACAGCCAGGGTAATGCAATAAAATAACCTTCTGTTAACCAGCAATCAGGTTTTTTAAGCAGAAGGCTTGAACATGTAGATGTCTTTATGAACTCCATGAGATCTAAAGTACGTAGACAAATTGCAACATGTACAATGTGAAAATACTTTGAATGTTTTGACTGCCGAGAATTCCTGTATTTGAATCACTACACTGCATTTATGTTCTAACGGGATAAGATGGTCTCTTGGGTTTACTACTGTTCTGTCGCGCACTCTCCTGATAACTAAGGAGAATATAGTATTCTCTAGGCTTGCTAGTGATGAATACGAAGCAATTTGTATGCTTTCCTCTTGTCAGCTGAATACCAAACTACCTACCGATCTTCTTACTGTATCAAGTGTACCCAGCGTAATGCTTAAAGTTCAGTACGTTCCCTTCGCTTTTCTCTCCAGTTGTTATACTGACACCTGACCGGTTTTAGCCTGGTGCATAGGATTAAAAAGTAAATAATTGTATTGCCATGGATTTAGGAACTGGAGGCTTTAGAAGATGTTTGGTCGCAATCTTGACTTGGCAGCTTTTTGAGAGAGAAGTTCAATCTCCCTTTGCCCTGAGGGTTGTCCAGCTTGCTTTAAATGTGCATTTTTGAAACAGAAGAGAAGTCAGATACGTGCCCTAGGAGAGAGAATTCCTCTGTTGAGGCAAGGCAGGAATACACAGGTTCATGCACTGTTATCCAGTCACTTTTGTGTTTTGGTTTTTTTTCCAGGACTGAGTCATAAATGTCTGCTTTAAACCTGCCACAGCTAAAATCTGCAAGCTGATGTGGAATCCCAGATGAGCTGATACAAACAAGATGATAGTAATTAGAAGTAGGTGAGATGATTAAAATCAGTATTTTATGATCCATATATGCAGTAGCCACATCTATGAAGGTTGAAATTTGGTCTATAAAAAAAAGGTCAAAAATTAAACTTGAATGCCTTTTGGCCGTTGGTTGATTATGATAAACCATTAGAAGCACCATTCTGTGCTCTGGTGCAGGACAATTGTAGGATGCGTTTAGTTAACATTGATATCTGATGGATTTGCTAACCTGTCCTAGAGATCTGTAGGAAGCCTTTAATTAAAGCAGCTCTTCTAATGAGCTGTCTCAAGTTCTTTATTGAAGATTGCAACCCAAAAGTAAAGGGCGTTTTTTTATTAAGATGTTTAGGGAAGTTTCTGGATGCAGTAATACAGACAGAGTTTTGTTCCATAAAGGCTAGCTTAAGGAGTGCAATACCTTTCCCACCCTGGTTTGGAATAGCTTTGGTTCAGTCCTGCTATCAGGTATATGCAGTTTCTGCAGCGTGGTAGTGTGGTAACTACTAAAAAGTTACACACGTTTCGTTACCCTGTGCTCCCATTGGTAATATAAACTACAAGCAAGGACTACAGCAGTCTTAGGATAGTGCCATGACAACAATGGCTGGAATTTAGGTCCCAAAACCCCTAGAAACGATGAAACAGTACTAAAGATTGCCTAAAGCATTAATTGCATGAAGAGAAGCGGCCTAACATCAACACTGTCAGGATATTTAAGGGCCACAGAAACAGCTTTCTCCCAATAGCTTAAAAAAGAAAAGAAAGAAAGAATTATGGCCAGTTTTCCTTGGGTGGCTACTGTACGAGAGGGACGATAAGAAGAGGATTTAAGGGATTACTTCTGGGGATGAGGGTGAGTCTCGTATCCGTGCATCTTTCACAGTGTACTAGCCATAGCCTAAAATGACTTTGCACAACTCCCTCTGTGTAAATACCACTTCATAGTTTGTGTCTCAATGAATAAATCTAATTGAAATTTAGATACCACAAACTATAAAATATTTAACAAAGAAGTTTTTAGCTTTTGTGTACCCGGTGAAGTACCACAAATTTTGTGCATCTCAAAATGAATTTTAAGTCTCAGTACATGGAAAAATACTAAATTGTGTTACATGCTTTTTTTAGGAAAAAAAAAAAGAAACCCCGATATAGTTGAGTTCCAGTGATGTTTCGCATTGGCAAGAAGTGATAGATAATATAAAGAATTTTTTCATTATGTAAATGTATGTCTTCTTGTATATAGTTCAATTTTTCCTGTATTTAATTGTATTCATGTCTGTCCGTCCCACCTATGTTGGACTCTGCTGGTAGGCAAACAGTTCTTTTAACAAGTGGAAATAAACCTATTGATTTGATCAATCAGAAGTGCTCGTTGTTTTAATCACACAGCATTTAATTGATTTTTTGGGGGGAAAAAGATCCTAAATCCCCAAACCTTTTAGTTCTTTTGGTCAGCGTGTGTTGTGTGGGGAAAAGGAGAAAGGTGCTGCCTGGGGTGGGACAGATGAGGGGATGAGGGGGTGCAGTCCTGCTTGAGACTGTGGGGGTGCGGAGGTGAGCTCATGAGTGAGGGAGCCGGCAACAGGGGACTCACTTTAAAGGATGGTAGGGTGGTGGGGTATCTCCCTTCTGCGAAGTTGCTGACGAAGCTCACATTGCCTATCACTTGCATACGTTGTGTGTGACGCGCAGTGCTGGAGAGAGGGCGAGGGGGAATGCTGAGGACAGGACCAGGCACGTAGTGCTTTGAAAATCACTGTAAAGCTTGTTTTATTTCTCCTCCAAACAAATGAACTAAATAGATGCTGATCCCCTGAAGTTCTTTTCCTGTCCCTCTTATTTGCCTTTCTTACATTTTTATGAAGTTTCTTCACTTAAAGAAGGAAAAAGCCCCGTTTCTATTCAGGCTGGCCATTTATGTATGTATAAGCAATTTATAGAGCATGTTGGCCAGGATTGTTTCCATATGCAAATGCACTGCATTAGAGGTCGACTCGTAATCTTATTCAGTTGGCCTTGGAACAAGTGCTTTATGATGGACGTGAACATCTGCTGTGTGAGTAAATGTATTATTCTGAATTATGTTGCTGCTGATAATACTCATTAAGTGTGTATGTTTTCTATTGATCCTCGTTGACAGCAGGCTGATGCCTTTCTCCATCTTCTAGTCGCATTGTTCTTCTTCCCTACCCTACCTGCCCTAGTTCTGGCTATGCTGGCAAACAGTTTTACCTCCTGGTAAGAAAAAGGTTACCCATTTTGTAGTGTTTCAGAATGAGCATGCAAAGAGAACTCACAGTACCTGGACACGGAATGTTACAGACACGGTTGCCTAGGCGAGTCCTGCACTGAGGATGCAGGAGACTGAAAGTCAGTTCCCAGCTTTCTCTGGGAGCAAGCCTTAGTCTTCTACGTCCCTGGTGAGAACGTGAGGTGATTTGCTCACATTTGCAAGAAAAACTCTCAAGTTACTATGCATGTAAGCGCAGATTTTTTTTTTTTTTAAAGCATTTCCTGTCCTGTGTAGCAGAAATCTGAAAACTATCAAAACTGATTAGGTTTATATTTAGGGAGGGGGTTATGCATAATGGTTCTGAAAATTTCATCTGCTGTGACCAGAATCTGCCTGTGGGCTCACTGATCCGTTAAGTCTGGCACGTAACAGGTAGTCCAAATCAGTCTAGAATATAATAGAATATTTTCAGTTGGAAGGGATGTACAAGGACCATCTAGTCCAACTGCCTGACAACTTCAGGGCTAACCAAAAGTCAAAGCATGTTGTTAAGAGCATTGTCCAAATGCCTCAAATGCTGACAGGCGTGGGGCATCGACCCCCTCTCTAGGAAGTGTTCCAGCATTTGACCACCCTCTTGGTAAAGAAAGGCTTCCTAATCTCCAGTCTAAACCTCTCCTGGTGCAGCCGTGAATCGATCCCATGCACCTATGACTGGATACCAGGGAGAAGAGCTCAGCACCTCCCTCTCCACTTTCCCTCCTCAGGAAGCTGTAGAGTGCCATGAGGTCACCCCTCAGCCTCCTTCTCTCCAAACTAGACAAGCCCAAAGTCCTTGGCCGCTCCTCATCGGACATTTCTTCCAGCCCTTTCACCAGCTTTGTTGCCCTCCTCTGGACGCATTCAAGGACCTGAACATCCTCTTAAATGGCGGGGCCCAGAACTGCACACAGTACTCCAGGTGAGGCCGCACCAATGCTGAATACAGCGGGATAATTGCCTCTCTTGACCGGCTGGTTGTGCTGTGTTTGATGCACCCCAGGATGCGGGTTGCCCTCTTGGCTGCCAGGGCACGCTGATGGCTCATACTGAGCCTGCTCTTGACCAGCACCCCCAGATCCCTTTCTGCAGGGCTGCTCTCCAGCCACTCCTCTCCCAATTTATACTTGTGCCCAGCGTTCCTCCACCCCACGTGCAAAATCCGGCACTTGGAGTTGTTGAATTTCATCCCATTAATCACAGCCCAATGCTCCAATCTATCTAGACCCCTCTGCAAGGCCTCTGGTCCTTCAAGAGAGTCAACAGCACCTCCCAGTTTGGNGTCCTTCAAGAGAGTCAACAGCACCTCCCAGTTTGGTATCATCAGCAAACTTGCTAATGGTGCATTCAACTCCTGCATCCAGATCGTTGATAAAAATATTGACCAGAACCGGCCCAAGGATTGAGCCTAGGATTGAACACCCCTACAGCCAGATGTAGCCCCATTCACTACAACCCTTTGACCCCTGCCCTTCAGCCAGTTCTTCACCCAGCGCACTCTGAACCCGCTTACCCCACAGTTGGACAGCTTGTCCGGAAGGATGCTGTGAGGGACCGTATCAAAAGCCTTACTAAAATCCAGAAAACCTACATCCACCGCCTTCCCTTCATCCACTAGGCGGGTGACCTTATCATAGAAGATTATCAAATTATGTGAACCCCTGCTGGCTGTGCCTGATGATTGCATTATTCTTGAAAAGCCTTTCAATAGTTCCCAGTGTAATCTTCTCCACAATTTTTCCAGGAACTGAGCTTAGACTGACAGCTCTGTAGTTCTCTGGGTCTGCCCTTACACCCTTCTTGTAAACTGGAATAACGTTGGCTCGCTTCCAGTCAGCAGGGACCTCCCCAGACTCCCAAGACCTTTGGTAGATGATCAAGAGGGGTCCCGCCGTAACGTCCTTGTGAACATTCAGCTGATGCAGCTGGTCCCTTACGATTTCAGTGTCCACAAATGGAAAGTCGCTGTTCCTGCACTTGTGGTCCTCTGACTCAGAGGACTGGGCAGCCCAGGGTCTTTCGGTATTATTAAAGAATGAGGCAAAAAAAAAAAAAGCATTCAATGCCTCCGCTGTATCTTCATCCCTATTTGTCAGGTGACCATCTTCAACAAGTATCAGGCCAATGTGCTCTTTAGACCTCCTTTAGCTTTTGCAATCCAGTGTCAGTTTTAAAATGACAAAATGGGAGAAAGTTGATGAGTGGCACCTTGTGTTGCTTAAAACTGTGCACAAATATGTCTCTGGGCTTAGAAAAAGTACCAAATTTAATGCAAGGGCTTTTCTCAAGCATGTTTTGTTTTAATGATGTCACAATTCAGTGTTAATGAGTCTCTTAAGGAAGTTGATTTAAGAAATACGGAGAGAACGTTTAAGGGGAAAAAAATCAGCCGGGCTTCCTTTAACTCAAGGTTATGATGGACTACCAGTGCCATTCCATCCCACTGCATGGTCTCAGTGCTTCTTAATCTGAGAACAGGTTAATAGCCTGCTAATTAGTTTTGATCTTTCTACTGACACAGGCGAAAGAAAAAAGGGGCAGGGGGAGACCCCAAAATCCAGAATGAGACTGTGTGAGGAGGAGAATTCAAAGGTCATCCAAGCTGTGGTATGATGACTTTTCTTTTTAACTCATGGGGATGTGCAGCTAGCTCAAAGCTGAACAGCAGTGCAAGTCCTCTTGACCTCTTCTAAGTCCTTCGGTGCTGACTTCAGGACAGATGGTGAAGTCTGCAGGAGCCAGAGTAAACTCAGCAGTGCTCAGCTGTATACTGATCCGTGTATGTAGGAGGACTGTAAACCAGTTAGGGATTTATTTTATGCTTTTAGATGATGTCTTTGTGTGTCCATTGGTGCTCTTGTCTTGTCCTGCCCAAAGTCCCTACCTCTTGCTTAGAGAAGACTAATTACCTGGAAACCATCAACTCCAGAAATCTGGCATTGGGCATTCGTTTTGTCTTTGAGGCCATAACATGATGTCTACACCTTGACAGTGGCCCAGTACCATCCCTTTTCTGGGATTACAGTGTTCATGGTCTACACGGAGTAGACAAGGGCCTACACAGTCCACCGGAATTTGCGCCTTTTACGCTGATGTAAAAATCCAGAACTGTGACGAGAGCAGTGAGCTAAATCTTCTAGATTGTTCAGCACCGTGGAGGACTCGGGCAGTCAAGCTGCTTTGTCACAAAAGCAGTGGATTACCCAGCGCCTGCATTTCTTCCCATTTGTTCGCTGAGGTTGGCTTTGCCACAGCTCAGGGAGCATCTTTGGCCTCTCCCTGGCTGTGCGCTCTTTCTGAAGGACTCTGTGCCGGTCTTCGCAGCATAGGTCAAGGTCAGTATCTGGAGCAAGCGGATTTCTGCCTTGCCTTCCTGTTTTGTTTGACCGTAGTGGAATAGGCCTTCTAGTAAGACTTATCTTTGGATTACATTACTCAACTGGTTTTAAGGCTTGCCAGGGCTTCTGAGCTGTGAGACCTGTAAAAAACATCTGGGGGCAGGGAATTCCAGACCCATGGAGGAAAAAGCAGCTGTGTGTCAACAGGTGATTGGATTTTTAAGATGGATTTGTAACACAGCTTTCCGTAGCCTCGGTCCTTGGACACTGAGTTGTCTGCTAAGGCCTTTTTTCAGTCTTTTGTCAGTAAAATGCAAGTTGTCTGGCAGGCTGGATTCCGAGGCTTTATAACCACTTTCCTACTTCCTTTAAAGAAAATATTTTACCTACTAAGCTGCAATGCTTTGTCTTCTGAAAATTTTTGGCTTGTTTGGCGTCACCCCACTGCCTCCCCCCCAGCTCCTCATTGTATGTTGGAGACAGGATAATTGTACCGTGAGCAAGCTTTAAGAGGTGAACTTCAGTACCACACACAAGCATTGCCTCGAGTCAATCAGCTGGTTTTCAGTTAAACTTAACTGGGATCCCTTAGT
>WAAD01007718.1:0-11583 GCA_013389945.1 Fregata magnificens
TCCAACCTTAATGATTCTATGATTCTATATACTGAGAGTTACCAGCAGCGGCAAGCTTTTGCTAATGGCTGTTAGGTATAGTCTTCTTTTAATGCCAGAATGGGTTTCTACATGACTGTCTGAACACTTGCCTGAAGTTTTGTGCCAATTTGCCAACCTTGGATTTTGGGGGTAGGAAGGAAGGAGGCATAGAGTGTCACACAATTCTCAGGTTTAAAATCCTAGTATGGGGTTTGTTTGTTTGTTTTTTTTTTCCCCTGTTACTAAAAATGCTAGGGCCCATTTACAAATACGCTTGCTGCAGATGAACAACATATTTCCCTACATGTCATAGCTAAAGCCAAAAAGTAGAGTGAATTGCTACTTCACTAGAGTCCTCCTATGGATCTGCCTAAAGAAGGGGATCAGCTCACATGAAGGAAAATGCTGCCTACGTTCACGTAGATGAGTACCTGCGAGAGCCCATATCTGAAAGGGCATGTGAATTCCCTTGCAGTTCTACTAGCTTGGGCGATCTCTTGTGTTTCCTACTTACAGACACACGAATAGGGCTAAAAGATCTTCTCTCTCGTCCTTTACTATGGGCATTTTTTCTGATACAGGTACATTCTCTTTTCTCCAAATCTTACTAGAAGCCACACTTCACATGAAGTTAATCAGCCTAATTGTTTCACAGTGTCCCTTTCCATTTCAGAAAATTTCAGCAGGAGTAATTTCTCTCACTTTTTATGCAAGAATTTCTCACAGGTTGACATTTTTATCTTAGTGACTTTGACCTCTTTCAGAGATGCAAGCTTCCCTTGACACTGCTGTTGAAATATAACTACTAACATTAGATTCCAGCCCATGTTCTTTTTCTTAGTTACTTGCTGTTTCAATCTCCTTCCTTTATCTGAAAATAATAAAATTGAAATTAGCCACAGACATTTTGCAAAATCCTCCTTTCGATATGATAGTTCATATTAGTGAGGCTATCTTACCACCAATTAGTGCAACACCTGAATAAACCTTGAGTGCCCTGATTTTCTTTAGTACTCTCTGTGGATTGCCCCTTTAGTAAGATGCTGACAGGCTTTGATACCATTTACGTGCTTGCAGCTGGCACAGTCACAAAAAAAAGATTTTTTTTGAGCTTTCGTAATTATATAGGTGCTACGTCATTGTTTCCTAGGAATGTTATACTGTGGATTTTCCTGTTTGTGAGATGCTCAGTAGTGTCTGTGGCATAGGCTTAAAGCAGAATCCCAAAAATTAAATTAGTGACCATCTCTGCTGCTGCCATTAGATTACTCAACCACAGTGATTCTGTTCTATAATACAATGTTTGTTCTACCAGGCTTTATAGCACTGACTATCATACACATCACCAAGCGCAGTGATGGATAGATATGCTAGGTGCTAGGTCGACTAGTAAAATCATAGACCAGTGCTCAGCAAAACATATTTGGGAAAGCTTTTATATCTTAATGTTTACAGAAGCGCAATACATTCCTTTGCCAGGGCTCTCATAAGTATTCTGTAATTTAGTATATTCAAAATGCAGCAGCAGCCTGCATCCTTACAGGCATTCAACTAGCTTTACTTTCTCTATTTCATTTACATGTACTGAGTGCCAATTCAGTTTGTTTATTCACTTTTCCAGTCTTTATAGTAGAGATTTGGGCAGTAGAATTGTATCTGGAGATAGAGGGCTATTTATCTGACCCATCCACATTAGAAACAAAGCAAGTTGCATTAAGAGACAGCAAAATAAGTGCCTGAGTCTCCATAACAGAAGAAATAACTAGAAGGAAAACAAGACAAACTATAGAGGAAAACCTGCTTGAAGGAGAGCTTGTGCATTCTGCTGTAAACATAGTCCTGACTTTATCAAGGATTTCTGGGAAGCACAAGGACAAAAACTTATCTGTAGATTTCTCATCTCTGTTGTTTCTGGTTACCTTCTTTAGCAATTATGTTCTGCTAAGTAGAGGACTAAACGGTAAAGTATAGACCAAAAGTAATCTTCAGACTTGTTGAAGATGCTAAAATATGAAATGGATACTTTGGAGTGCAGTGAGTCTGAGCTGGCTGATGTCAAGAAGTGATATTTAATAGATTCTACTAAAAATAAGTGTGTGGTAGCTATTCAGTATTTTTAACTGATAAAAATGCAAGTTTTTCAAAAGTCTGGTCTCTGGAACTATTTCACCTCCTTTCCTTCATAATAAAAATGAAATCACTTTTTGGCAGCGTTCTCTATAATCAATTCACAAGTCTATTTAAGTCTGTTTCCCAAAGTTTTATTTTTGTATCCCATTTGTCAGCAGCTAATGAGCAGTGCAAAGTATCAGTTGCTGAAGCATGTGGTTTGAGCAGCACTGGACTTGCTGGGCACTGATTACTAAACCAGAAGTTAGTTGGTAAGGCTTTGAGAAACAGCTGAAACTTGTTTCTGAGGATTGCTAGAATCACTTCCATGTGTTAGCCTATGAATCAAATGAGGTATTGGTACTATCTCTTCAGCTGTGTTTTTAAAAAATATCCTTGGACCTTTACCAGGTGTTGTGCTTAATGACAGTGAGAAATTAACAAGCTGATTAAAAGTCTAGTCTCTTATGCTCGCGCTCTCTCTATTTTTTTTTTTTAACAGAGCATCTAAAAGTTCCAGGTATGTTTATAGGACTGTATGCACACAGGAAAAAAGTGGTCCTGCCACAAAGAGTTGACAATTAAATATAAGAGGCAAAAGGTGAAAATGAGAAAGCAGGAAGCACTGACAGCATCACGTAGGTTTTCTGGTTTGTTAAGACTACTGTTAAGGTAGCCAAATTATTTTTATGTTTTCTTTTAAGAAAGATTTGTAAGGATGGATGAAAAATGGGACAATGAGGTAACTGAAGGGGCAGATTGGTGAAAGCAGAAGACTTCTTGCCTGACAGTCCTACAGTGCAATAATGGAAGAAGCAATATGTTCGAAGGAAATAAACTAGTCAAGCACCTGTTATTCTAAGTACAGTCTTAAATTCATCCTTGTTCTGCAGAACAGTGGAAGTAGGTATAACTGAAGCATAGCCTTCCACTTAAGTGAGTGCTGTACTGAATAAGAGTTCTGCTGAAGTTTGTAGAAGTCTGTCATCGAATTGCCACTCCATCCTATGCAGTCCTCCTGCTCAAGCCTAGGACTATTAAAGAAACCCTTTTAACTAAAGGGAATAGCATTTTGCCTATTACAATGCAAGTAGTGCTTTAGACTAGGTAAATACTTCCTAGTTCTTAACGTGATATTCAAGACTGTAATTCCCATTTCACACTCTATAATTTAGGTATTAATCTTTGACTCATCCTTGACATTCTGCTTTACACCTACAAGTACTTTGGTGTACAGTCTGTTTTGGAATTTAACAAAATTAGATATACTGCACTTTGCCAGAGAATGACTAGAGAAAGAGAGTACTTTTTTCCTAAGCTAGCTGAGTAAAAAGCACACTTCTGCAGCTTTAGCAAGTTCGTCTGTGTCGGGGCAGCTATTTCACCATTTCATACGGGGTCTATATCCACTGGAGATGAACAAAATGTGCAGAAAGGAGAAACAGTTTTAACCTATCACCTAAATTTGTTTTACATACTTTTCTATATGTGTGTGCATCTCTGTGTATGTATGTACTCCCTATAGAAGCTTTATGCTACAAATATTTCAGATGGGGACAGTTCTGCCTTATCTATTTCATGCACGGTGTCTCCATCTTATCCGGTTCCTAGGGGCCGCACCTCTCCAATTATTTACTTGAATCTGTATTTCAGGATCTCTCCCAATATTTCCTAGCCTTATTTAGTGACTTCTGAGACATAGATCAGACAGCGAATGGTCTGGCTTCTATTTTTCTTTTCCAAGTTAGATTGCATATGTGCTAGTAGAAACCCATGAAACTTAAATGCTGTGTAGCACATCAACGGTATCTGGTTTGGGAGCCAGAAGCTGATGATGGCTGCCTCCTAATGATGCCTCTCTCAGTGCCGTTGCTCCCTTTGTAGCACCTTTTTAGATACCCTGTCTAGCACCCATGTCATAGCTGCCAACCCCTGCTCTAAAGCAGAGGTTGATGTGTGGCAGAGATCAAGACTTGAAAGACGTTGTCCTGCCTGTAATTAAGGTGCCAGTCTGTGTGCTGGAGCCAGAACAGCTATGTTCTGGAGGAAATACTTCACTCTGCTGTTTATGCTGCTTGCCTGCGGCTTGATGTATTTTTCACCTCTTCTTATCATCAAAAGTTAGTGTCCTGAATCCCATGTGGTTGGGTCTTTGTGCGTGGAGGGGTAATAGAAACTGAAAATTTGCAGAAAGGATGAAATGTAAAAAAACTAATCCCAGAAGGGCCGCAGCAATGAAGGAAGTCGTGGGAAGGGGGGAAAATGGCATGTGGTCACCTAAGGAAGAAATACGATGTGGTTATACCTTACTGAAATGCAGGGAGCACTTGTGAATTGTGCCCATGAGTTAAAACAACAGCAAGACACAGCAGGCCTATCCTGGTGTCCCACTAATGGTAATGGTCTGTCCTTTCCTCGTGCTCTCTTTGTTATTCCCCTGTTTTCTTTCATGGAGCAAGGAGGCCTTTCTCCCAGCAGCTTTTGCTACGGATTTCAATGAGACAATATTTAGATGGTAAATTCTTTCAGGCAGGGATTATTTCTTCGTTGTCTGCCACAGTGGGACTTTTGAGCTATGACTATGGGCATTAGGGACTCAGAAAGGCAAATTATGAAGAAGAAGAATAGTAGTGGAATAGCACAAATTGTAAATTATTTATTTCCTGAAGATTGTTTAAAGCAGGCATACACAGTGCTTAGCTAAATCTCTCAGTGAAATCCAGATCTGCAATAAATTGAGGAACAAAATGCAGCTGGGATGGAGCTGTCCCTTCTAATCACAGTAGAAGGAATCAATTCAGTTAATTACATCTTGGATATATGATCTTCTCAACCCCAGGTCATGACTGGGCTCCTTCTCACAGCCAGCTCTAGGTTTGGGCAGGGCAGAGTTTCATAGTGAAGCAGATTGCCAGGGAGGAAGGGAGCCCCTATAACAGCAGTGGCTACAGAGCTCTTTGCCAGAGCTCTGTTTTGGTTGTTTGCTTTGCCAAGCAGGTATTGCTGGGGAGTTTCAGCCCCTTCCAGAAGCAGCAGTTGCTGCCCCAGCCCCTCCAATTCCCCCAGTGGCAGTGGAGACGCAAGCCCAGCTCCTGTGGCAGAAGAGACCCAGCACCCATGGGGCTCGTGGCTGCTGCTCTCAGGAGCAGCAGCATTTGCTGTTGCCTTGCGAAGGGGGAGCTCAAGCCACTCTGTTTTTTCACTTGCCAAATTTTAGCTTTTATCCTGCTCAGAGTATTTGTTAGCCAATCAAATCTGAATATACATTGCTGTGGTTACTCTTGAATAAATCATCTTTTTTTAGAGGGGGAGGGTGGGTCTTTCCACTGTGATTGCTTGTCATCTCCAAGCCCTTCTGCCTTATGCCTTTGGAGTTGACTGCTGAATCTCGAACTCACCATTGCCCTAGCCCAGCTTCAGCTGGTGAATATGACTTAAAGGAACAAATCAAAGTGATGGTGATAGACATCCTCAGAGAGAAGATGGGGAGAAGTCTGTGACTAAATGACAGGAATTTACTTATTACAGAAATACATATGAGTTGTAAGAGTAAAGAAGTCATGGATGTGAAAATGGAAGGACATTTTATTGGAATAGTAATGACAAACAGGCTTTTTTTTAACCAATAATGACAATATCTGGCTTTGTCACAATTCTCCAGACGATTGGGAAGTCCAGTGGATTATTAAATAAACTAAACTGCATCCTTTTCTGAGATGACAAAACTTAGTAAAAAACCTCTGCAGAAGACAGACAGGGCTTGAAGAGTGCTTGAAGGGCTAGACAAATATTTATTTTAAGCATCTCAAATGCGTTCTTCATTAAGAAGAAAATGGTCAACTGTGTTCTTCAAAGGTTCTCACATTTCAGAATATCACAGTGGCTTTCTGGTCACCTACAGAGGACTATAATTTTTCCTTCAGGAACGTAACTGAATACATTATTTCTGTGTGAGACATCTAGTTACACCATCTTGCTCAATTATTCATGATATGCACCAGAAGAAAAGGGGGGGAAAAAAGTTCACTTTGCAGCAGAGAAATTGGGAGATTTTAAGAAGACAAATTATAACCCTAAGGGTATTGTAACACTAGAAAGGCCTACCAGGGAGGTTGTGCTGTCTTTCAAGGGAGGTTTTAAAGTGTAGGTTAGAGAAACGTCAGTGAAGAATGAGCTTGGTGAGGTTAATTTTGCCTCAGTGCACAGGATAATTTCTCGAGGTCCCCTTCTGTCTTGTATTTCTGTGAATCTGTGTTTTTGTTGTTGTTGTTTGCTGTCCTTTTATTGATCTATCCCACTATGCTGTTTGTCATTTGGACTGCAACTCTGCATTAAGTACTGCCTTCAAAGACTTTTTCCTTCTCCAGTAATCCTTTTCCTGGAGAGCACGCTACATCTCTCTCTTATTAAACACACACTATTTGTGTGTTCCAGTCCTCACCTCCTCAGGCTTTTACAACTGTTTCCAGCAAATTACGTTTTCTCATAGGCTCCAAGCATTGAGAGGAAAATTACAGCCTAGTAGTGAAAGTTCACATAACTAAAAAATGCTAATGTCTCCCAACGTGCACTGTTAACATGGGGTCAAACAGTGGGCTTGCAGAAGATGGGCGTAAAACACAGATTGATTTCAGTAGTGCCAGCATTTGGCTAAAGGAGCCTGTTGTATACAATAGAGAGCTGCTATAGATACTGTCCAACTAGTCCCTTTGGGCGGGGACACTTTAATATAGTCATACACTATATCCCATTTCCAAGCTAAACCAAGTATAGTGCATTCTCCCTTATTTCTACAGCCAGACAACTCATTCTCATTTGTTATGAGACCCGCTGAAGTCTCCCTCTGAGCCATGGATGTTGAGCCACCACAGGAACAAATGAAGAGCCCCTTTGGGCTTGAAGGGGGAAAAGGAGGATTCTCACAGAGAGCTCATTTCTGTGGGCTCTTCGTAAAAGCAGCAAGGAAAGCGAGACAGGATTACTCTGAAGTAACCTCTGGGGTAATTGTTTTTTGTTGGCTGCTGACTACATACAGAGCCCAGGGAGAATAGCTTCCCAGCTGAAGTACCTCCTCAGGTGTGAGAACCTGGAGCAGGAGGAGGGGTGGTGGCCCAGTTCAAGCTCCAGTTGTCCCCCTGGTCCAGCCCTGATGAGAAATTTGTTGTTGGATGATCTTGTGGGAAGTTGTTCACAGAACTCTGTGACAAAGTGTGTTTCTTACATGGCTTGCTGGCAGAAGCCCTTTTTATCCTAATACTAAAACATCTGGAATACCAAATCCTTGCCACAGTCAGTGAATTTCAGTTTAGGACCTGATTTAAAGGGACCAGTTTTATCTGCATGCATTAGGCAGCTTAGATTGAGCTGCTTATACTCCTGTACCTACACAAGCCAAAAATACAAGCCAAATAAGAAATATGTGAAATACCCCATATCACAGTGTTACAGCCAGCTGTTTTATAGCATGCTGCAATATTCACTCCATACAGCAATTGTCTCCTCCTTCTTCTAGTCTCTGTCCTACTCCTTTTTGCCACATTGCTATTTCCATCTACCCACCACTTGTGGTTCCAGACAGACAATATTTCAGGGACAGACCTTGCAAAGGCACGGACAATTCCTCTGAACTTTAGTTTTCTATGTGGTTCCTTTGCTGGAAAGGTACCTGGTTAGACCTTCATCTCATCGAACCATGTTAGGAGGATATAGGTATTTGCCAATGGTCTATGCCTGCTAGAGGACTAGCACAAGGAAGGTGCAAGCAAGATGACTTAGAGGAAGCAGCTGGCACTGTCTGGCTTCAGTCACCATTGCAATGGTGCTGTGCCCACTTACCTCCACTGCAAAAGCTGAGTTTCCTTTGTACACCCCAAAAGAAATACTGTAAAAAACCCATTCTCCTAAGTTAGTTGGTACTTCTCTCTTTCTTGCCCATGCTGGGCATCTCTAAGAGGCACAAAATTCTGCATAAATTTTCATGTTTTCTCTAAGCCTACTATAAAGCTACTCAGCCTAGTTTGTAGGTGATACCTGTCCTTGCTGACTGGTGATTGTTACAAGACCCCTTGTTTGCAGAGCACCATACTCTAATAAAGAATATAAGAATTCGAGCAACAGCAGAGCTACTCTCTCTCTCGAGTTTAATGAAGTGGACCCCTTTCACACTTGAAATCCCTACTTGAGATACCTGGGAGACATTCTGATAACCTGGGAGTTTCTGATATTGTTATAACAATGACAAAGGTGTTGTATTATCACACAATAGCTCTCTTATTGCTTGTCTCATTTGTTTTTTTATATATATATGTAAACAAACATGTGGATTTATATGTTTACATACTATAAAAATATCCTTATATATTTCTTTAAATCTGGCCTACTTGAAACTGAGATGCTTTTTGTGCATGTTTGACCACTTCAAAGGGGGTAACAGAAAGAAGTTATTTCCTAGTATGCTTGTACGTAATAATGCTTTTTACTGTGTGGTACTCAGCTCTGTTTGAAATAGGTAGAGATAAAAGATGTAAGGAACAGCAAGGCAGATGATCTGGACAGCCAAATAATAACTGTAAGTGTGTTCTCTATTAGAGAAGCTTGATAACACATAGCTGTAAGCAATGAATACTCTACATCTCTTCTTTCTGAAAAGGAGATTAAAAAATCCATATTACTTTTATCTTTTCATTATTTTTATTTTAATATTTTAAGCCCCTAGTTCAAGCTGACTTTAAGTAACTTCTAAAGCTATGAGGGGCTAGGCAGAGGAAGGATTTCCAGAGACTGCTTCATAGCTTTTAAAGTTCTTTCTATGACAGGGACCGCTGATTGCAGCCTACAAAGATATTAAATACTGTCACTTCTGCTGGTTTGATCATCAGTGCCTGATTTCTCCTCTCTCCCCTTCTTTTCTGAAGGCATTATTAGTTTTAATACTGGGCATTCCAAGACTACAAATACGACTGTTCAGACAAGTTATTTTTGGCCTTTGCTAATTTCCTCAACTGCTTTTTCAAAATCAATATTTTTTAATTGGTCACTTGAGCTTTTTTCAGTGACGTTGAACCTCTGATGCATGTCACTTCAGAAGCATTTTCCAAACATTGTAGGCGTCATGGAGCAATTTTAGCATAAAAAGAAGAATATAACTAGAGATGGCGGGGGAGCAAATTACATTTTGTATATATAGTATTAAATGCTTCCATTAGTTGCCATAGGGATGGGCAGAAGTTGGTCTGAAATGACAGCTTTTCTGATGCTTGATGTGTTCAAAAAGAAAACATTGGGGGGAGGGCTTTTTATTGTTGTTATTATTATCCTGGGAGTCTTTTATAAGGGAGGGGGAAATATTAAAGTCATATTTCTCAAAAAAATGCAGTGGGGCTACATTAACAGACCAGGCATCACCCTCACCTCTCTGCGGGACGGCTGACCTCTACAAAACACGCATCTTTATAGCTTCAGGGCTGTAATTCCACAGCTGCTCCGAGCTTCACATTTCCTTCTGTTGTGCAATACGGGAGCTATCACAGCAACCCCTCCTCCTGAGCAGTATCTGTAAATCTGCTGCAGTAGTAACCCAAGGAAAACCATGTCCTGCAATTACTGCTGTGCACACCCCAATTACAACAGAACGGGTGAGACCTGGTTGTCAGACCAGGCTTTTCTATTTGCTCGCTTTAACATTCACTTGGCTTGAATATTGGAAACAAACAGAAAGCAAGCCCTGGAGTTATAGTTATGCTATGAGCGCCCACGTGATCATTTCAAAAAGCAAAGAAGTGCGAGTCGTGTATCTCGGCATGTGATCTAACCCTGCAGCCATCCGATGTTAAAACTATCATTCATGCCAAGCGTGACCAGGAGTAGGATGCCAGCTGTGCGGTTCACTGGCATTCATGTCCCTGGAAATTTTGTGTGGATGGTACGTGTGCCACACAACGGACACCTGCTGGTTTTGCTAACTAAAAAATGTAAATGGTTCAGAAATGACTACTACACAATATGCAAATGAGAATTAACCAGGAGGCTTAATATTATAACTTTCAGTGTTTTTGAAGGTAGTCCATAAGAGAAGCATCTGCCCTGTAAGGAATGAAACTGAGGCACTGTACTTACTGAGTCTAATCTAAATTCACTGGACTTTCCATCGATTTTTACTAAGTTTTTGAACAAGCACCTGTGAAATGAAATTTAAAAAAAAAAAAATCTAACTTCTAGGCTGTGCCACAAGTGCCTTTTTTTCTTCATTCTCCTGAAGACAACGTTTTATTAAAATTATTTATCAGCTTGGGGGGCACTGAGCAAACATTGAATGTTATTTTGAGAAGACCACCCATAGACTGTGAAATGTCATTTGTCAGGGCAATTATTTGCAGTCTGCCTGTACATGCTGTTCTGTCAGTTCATAGGGATACACCTCACTAATGTGACTGTAGTGTCTCTAATAATTAGTGAAACTTGGGCAACAGAATAAATGCATTATTTTTCTTCTCAATCGGGGTGACTGAAAATAAGTGCAACCTACATAAAACACTGGACCTGTCCTTGGCTGATGTTTTTTAGAAACCATCTCCAGTCTGGTGTTCTGTTAGAAGACCTGATCTTCTGTCAAGCTGAAGAAACTGGAGGAGAGGATCTGCATTAGCTGTTCCATGGTGGAATGCAAATTCGGTGTTAGTCCTACAAATTCCTACTGAAGGTGCAAAGAGGCTTTGTTCAAAGGCAAGCAGAAATTCTTTGAAATCACGAACAACATGAAGAGTTTGGAGTACTCTCCTGAGCCTGCAGTGTATGGTGAAAGAGGAGGAGGATGTGGGCAGAAGGCAGGCATGTCTGAGGAGACAGGAGAACTAGTGTAGCCCCCATCATGCTAAGGAAACACATAGCTGCAATACATATTCCTCTTTTAGGCCATACTTTTGCTACCAGGCAGAAGTAACTTGACAGCTCTACAGTCTCACTATCATTAAGAAAGAATTAGGTTCTTCTGGCTTGTTATCTTGCTCGTCGTTTTTGACATTGCATAGACCTGCGTTATGCAGGATCAAATCCTTCAATAAAGTACGGAAAGCATAGCAATATGTAGTTGCATATACTTACATATTTGAAATGCACAAAAATATCTAACTTGTGCACATAAAAAAACGTGTCCAAACTAAGTTAAATGCACATGCAAACTTTGGAGTAACTCCAGTAGTGAGGTACAGTAATATGTGTCCAGGAATACTCAAGGTATCTGGATGATTTTGTCAATTACATTCACCTGTTTTATTACAAGTCCTGTAAATATTCCCAGTGCTCCTCAGCAGCTCCAGAACAACACAGGGTAGGAAAGATAAGACAGGTGGATGTTTTTTATGAAGCTCTCATTGTTGATCTGTCTTCCTAGGGAAGTGAATCATAAAAACCACAGGCCAAACAATTTTGAAAACTGTATCAGGAGTTGATGCAGTT
>WAAD01007718.1:11636-32187 GCA_013389945.1 Fregata magnificens
GAAAGGAGATTTTTTTTTTTTTTTGGTAAATTATTCAGAGACTGGCATTCATATGCATTATTTATCTATGTAGGCACAGTGCCCTATGAATATTAAATCTCATCATGTTATTTGAGGACTACACCTTGTAACTTCATTAATACTCCATGGTTAGGTCTTTGCCTTACATAAAGTCAGTTGGCAAGAAGTCATTTGATTTTGTTCTAACCAGATTGCAATTCCTAGACTTTTATCAAACACAGTCATGTTATTGTATTTATGTCCGGCTGTTCAGTTACTTCAGAATTGTTTATCCCATTCAAACTGGCAACCAACTGAAGGTGGATTTAGGAATGATCCACTATTCGTGCAATTTCTCAAAGGCCATCAGGAGACTGTAAGCATACATTTGCTTCCAGTTTCCCTGTGCTGGTTTTCCCTTTCTTTCAATGAAGGTTAAGGCTGAGATCATTGGTACCTGCGTTAGTGCAAATTAAAGGCGTTCCCTATTACATCTTTGGCCAGTCACACTGTCCTTAGCGTGGGGGATAGCCAAGCTCTGGTGACTGCTCAGTCCCAGGAAGGCACAGCGGATGGATGATTTTGTTGTCTGTCTGTCATTGTTTCCAGCTGCCCCTCTGAATCCTTTTAAAGTTCCTTTGCCAGAACTCCTTGAAAAGTGAGTATGAAGCTGAAAGGGATGCCTCCACCTCCATGACTGCTGCGTGCTGGTGGGGCAATGGAGAAAGGCTTACCCAAAAGATCTATTTTACTAGTTTCATCCACTTCCCCTGCCACAAATAGCTCTCTCTTTCTCTACTTCGACCAAGTCACCCATGGGAATGAATTAGGGAAAGTTCGTCTTCTTCCATTCCTGCATAGTTTGTTATAGAAAAAAAAAAAAAATCTGGTCATGTAGTTGAGGAGGATGACGAAGGTCTATTAATGCAGAAGAATTTCTGCCTGTATAAGGACTGAAGGATTAGGCTTTAACATACATGCTTTCCCAAAATTTCTCTTCTCTAATATGTTTATCATATAATTATGACTTCAACCTCTCCTCCCTCAAATGAAGGCGTATCAAACTGCCATATATCATCTTAGAATAGACTTTTTCTATAGAGGATACCTAACCTTTGTTCTCCATGACAGCACTTTTAAGATTTATCTCAACTAGCAACTTGAACTTCTTGTTCATGACACAGGATGCTGGAGCTGCCTCTCTTCAAGCTCATCTCATCTGCATCGGAATCCATGCAGTTCTTGCTTTGGAGCTAAATAACAAGATTGTGACCCTGATGCTATGAAAGCCCAAACCAAACCTTCCACTGATTTCAAGAGCCAGGGCTACCTTTATGGTCTCTTCAGTGTTTCTGGATATTGATAATTTTTATGGCAGGAGCATTAAAAATAAATACCTCTGCACTGGGAGTGCTTCTTCTTTTGGACAACTCTCTTAAAATTCCTAAGTGGTTTCAGCCTGAGGACCCCAAGACAGAGTTGTACAAAATTTGTAGAAACTTCTGAAAGCATCAATGTTAGTCTCTGTCACTGTAAAGCATCTGTAACCCTCATTTGAATATTTTTGTGTTTTATTGTATGTTGTGAGCATCATAATATTTGTCTTGCATTACAAATAAGAAATAGAGAACATATTTGTGTCCTAATTTTGCTAGCAGTCCTCTCTTTTTAATATATCTAACCACAAGGCTGATAATTATAATTTCAAAAAACCCCATTCTTCATAGCTTAGGGGCTTAAACTTTTATATTCTTCCTTTATTCTGAATGTATCCCTCAGGAAACAACTCTCTGTAATAATCACCTTGCCTACACTTCTTCAGTCACACATTACATTCTCTCTCCCACTTTCTTTCAGGTTAATATTAGTGTTTGTCAGCAGCAGACTTTTTTTCCCAAGGCTCTGAGTCATTACAGTAACAGTTATGTTCTCAGTAGAGAGTTCAGGGTAGGAAAAAAACCCAGCCCTATGCCTACATGTATCCGACTGTTAGAAAACCAGAAGGCTACTCACTCCTTTTAAATGCCAAGTGTTCAACTACTTCCCTCTTGAGGGCTTTTTGTTTGGTTTTCTTTTTTTAATTTGGGAAAAAGTCAAATGTGATGCAGCAGGTTACTTAAGCTCATGATGAGGAATGCCGGCTTCAGACTTTTCCAAACTGTGACAGTTTTTTTTCCAAGTATTTCTTCAGTTGGTTGGTTTTATGGTCTAGCTCACAAGGAGTTCAGTCTCAGTCTAGTCCTCCATGGGTACCTGCATATGTTATAAAACCATTGCAGCCATTATCCTGAGCAGGGATCTGTGCTGATAAGAGGTCCAGTCAATAGCAGAGGTTTTGCAAGTTTGGCTTCAGGGCTTGATAGAGCACAGGGAAGCGTTCAGAGAGCTGGAGAGTACAGTTTCTGGTGCTGGCTACTTGCTGTCCTTCCCTGTCCTGCCCCCTGAGGTGCTCTGCTGTTCTTTGGAAACCAAGTCAGACTACGTATCTAAATGCACTGTGCGTTAGCTCAAGAGCTGTGCAAAACTTCCACAGTGAGCCTCAAGGATATGTGAAGCCTGATCTGGGGATCATACCTAACTCAAAACAGATCTGTTTCACCTGAACATTCTTCTAGACATGTAGGCTTTTCAGCTGAACTGGAGGTAATGGATTTCCCTGTCAGAGGGTAGAGCTCTCTCTGGACTGCGGGTCAAATCTGAGCCCACACTACCATCCTAAAGATTTTATAACCAGGCAGGCAAGGGTTTCCCTCATGATGATGAAGGCCACAAAAGCATATAAATATAAATGCACTGTTATCTTTCTTGTTGCTAAGTACACCCTACTCAGAGCAAGCTCTTAGCAGCTCTCAGAACTGCTGCACTATAATTTAAAGTGAACTATAAATCCCTAAGATGGATGAACGTATCAAGATGGATGATCTTGCAACGGTCAGTAGAGACGCTGCTGGTGATTTCAATGACTATGCTTGTCAGTCACGGTGGAAGATGACAATGCAGATTGCAAGGGTGACAGCAAAGAGGATCAAAAGGACACACCAAAGGCTAAAGGACAGGTGCTATAAAACATTCTCCAGCTTCTCCAGCATGCAAGGTTGTATTTTTTTCAGCCTCCTTCTGACTGGGAGATCCAGTGCCCCTAGGGAGAGTGGGGGGGAAGTATTCCATATTGCTTGCAAACAAGCAGATATGATCCTTGGAGCGAGTGACATATAGTGTTCTCCTGTCTTCCATTTTTCCTTCTGCGTCTCTGTGTTGCCAGCCTTTCTTCTTTTTTCTGGTTTTCTGTTGAAGAAAGTCAGCTGGGCTAAACAGGCAACTGGCCCCTGGTCCATAAGATAATGGATCCAATAATTATCAGAGGACAGCTTGGAGGGACCTATTGTTCAGTAGTCATCATGGCAAATACAAACTCTCCAAAATGCAAAGAGGAAGGTGCTAGCAACTCTCTGAAATGTAAAGGCAGCGGCTTGCAGTGTTCTTGCTGTTTGTTTTTGCTTTTAATTTGTGTTTAGGAATGAAAATGTTTGTCACACCTCTGAAAACAGGAACACAGTTTGCATAAGCCAGATCCACCACTAAGGTGGCACTGTGAGACGCCTACTCAATCCAACCATTTAGTGGGGTGCCATCGTAGGAACAGCCATACCAGATTCTACTCGGAGTTCATATAGCTTACCCTTATGTTTGATACTGTCTGCGTGCTTTGAAGAAGCACGTAAGAAATCTTAAGAGTGGAAACCCATGGAGTAATCTGCTCACAGAGATTCTTACTTTCTAACGTGCACCAAAAAACCTGCGCTCCGAGGGTTTATTTACTGTCTCAGGTTTCTTCTTAAAAGCCAAAAAAATCCTATGCTACTTGATACAGAGTTTTCTGATACTGAAATGAAAATCTAACCTTTCAGAACCCACAGTTTTGAGCACCAGTAATGTTTGGTGGCAATGGATTTCAGAGGGCGTTTATGTCTGATCTTTTGAGCAGAATATCTGCAAATACAGGAAAACTAAGCCTGATTGCTTCCTGACACTTCTCTTGGCCAGAAATTCTGAGTCTAAATTTATTAAAGGATCACTTTATCACTGCCTTCTTCAATTTCTGATCCACTTCCAAAATCAGACTTTGGGGAACTACACTAAGACCTGCTGGAACAAGCAGGGTCCTGGCGCTCTTGTGAGGGATGTTTGTGCAACTTAATAGCACGGCCCTTGTTAGCCCCTAGTGCCTGGCTTCATCAGGATTCCAAACAACGTGCAGCTCCAATAATGCCAAACTAGATGAACTGGAAGCCACCAAGAGATAACTGTGCTATATTTCAGTTTATTAACCATCCAAGCCCACTTTTAAACTTGGGAAAGGCAAATTATAATTGAAAAGATCTCGGTAGAAACATATTCTGCTTTCACGGTCCATGGATATGCATGTTTAAGCTATCATGTCATGACACTGTGCTATTTGATTTATGTTTTTACTGATGCTTTGACTGAGTAGTTTGTTGCAGTGTACTGCTAAATGGAGGAAAAACCAGAAACTGCATCAGACAACCACTCTATTTCATTCTAGAAAATAGCTGGCAATTATAATTACTCACCATGTTTCTGGCTCAGAATAAAAGTGGCATTGCACAAAAACCACACTGAACATTCATCGTGATTAGAAAATGCTCCATACCTTGGAGTGCAGTGGAGACATAAGAATAATTTTAAATGCAAATTAAATTGTGGGGGTAGCAAAGAGAACAGATAAAAGACAGTAAAACAAAGCCTTTCACTTTCCTCAAATTAGCAGGCTAATGTATAAAAAAAAAAAGCAGTTCTACTCAGATCTGTGCTAAGAGCTTTCATTTCATCATAATATAAAACAGCAGATCCGTCACCTTTCTCTATTCAGTACTCTTGATTTCGAGGTTGAAGTGAAAATTAGAAGCTGTTCATTCTGGCTCACAGACTGGGTTGCATTTGCTTAGTCTTATTCCATGACAGTAGGATGGAAAGAGGTCAGTAACACTGGTAAGTACTTATCTCCTGCATCTGATTTTATTTATTTATTTTTAAAATCCTTCACAGTGCTTTGGTTTTTTTATCAATGTGTATTTCCTGAAAAAAGCTACATAGTATATTTTGTAAAAGGCTGTATCTTAAGCAGAAACGCAATGATTCCTCGAGAATGCTTGTATCAGATGTTAGAGCTCCTTCAAGAATGAATGAATTACTTAAAGTAGGAATTCTGTAATAGGAAAGGTTTCTGGATAATCTGTATATTTCATAGCATCACTGGAACATTTTGTGTGTTGCTTTTTCTGTCTGCCTTGTCCAACAAGCAGTACCAGATAAGAAACGAATCGCTTCAAGATGTTATTTGCATTATATTAATAGCAAAACATTGAACAATCTCATTACCCTTGTGGTAAATGATGGAGAAAGTAGGTATTTTACTTACTGAAAGCAAATTATAGACAAAACACAGTGTTACAGTTAATCATTATGAAACATTTAAAAATATCTCAGAATATGAGATGCAATAAGGAAGATCAGAGTGAAAAACAAATTCTTAAGGAAACTTGATGTAGATTTTTTTTTTTTTCCTTGGGAAAGTTTTTATCAAATCAAAACCAGGGGCTTAATTTTTCAGCATGAAGGGTGAGGGGGAGTGGGGGAGATGATCATAGTGTCACCTCCTGTTGCTAAGTAACAACATCTCCTGGCCATTTTTATCTGATAAAGGAAGTCCAGTTGACGTTATGCATTATTCATCAGAGTTCCAATCAAACAATCAAAATTGTTTGCTTACACTGGGGACATTTAGTAAGATCAAAGAAACCCTCCTTGAAACTACTGGAGCTTACACCACTGCCAAGCAGCTCTTGATACTCTGCAGTAAGTATCGTTTCTGGTTTGGGAGTACTACAGATAAGTGAATTGCTGAGGAATTTTAAAAGTTTTTTCATCAGTATAGGCTTCTGAATTTAGAAAGGACTGCATGTTGATCGATGAAAACCGAATCGAAGGAAAAAGGGAAAGCTTTGGAACCCTGGTTTCCTGATTTTTGCCAACGTAATTAAAGGAACTGCTTGAAGCAAGGGTCAGGCTCCCTGCCCCAAACCTTTCTGTTAGGTTTGCACAGAAAAGGACTAGAGGTATTTTTATCTGTCTGTCTTAACATAAATGTTGTGCAGAGTTGTTTGTATGCTTATGATTATATGCCGTAGCTAACTGAGGTGTGGAAGAGAGAAGTGGATTGTGTGTTTTCTGCAAATCCTGGGTTTTTTTACGTGAGTTGTTCAGAGTAGAAGAAAATGCAGAAGGTAGCAAGAAGGCTGGAGAAGGGTCATGATAATGTACATAATCCTGGGAACTCTGCACGCAGAGGCAAACCTGATTCAGTGTACATCTTGGACAGTTGTAATCCAGGATCTAGACAGATCCGAGGTTCAGAAGAATGCCAAAAATATAAACCTTAGCTAAGAAGCAGTGCTAGGGGTAGCCTACCATTTCTTAATGATTGCTCTTATCACGTCTTTTAAAACTGATGGTGGGATGTTCTGTTGCTCCTTCTGGTCAGTAAGAGGGGCGAGGGAAGGCAAGGTTGGCTTCTGGTCATTTAGGTGGAATGTAATATCCAGAATATTGTGTCTTCCTTTCTAGTGCAGTGTTTTGGCGTAAGCAACACAAATGCTACCTTTAATGTGGTCTGTTACAGTAGTGCCTACTCGGAGGTGCTGGCGGTGGATCTGGCTAAAGGAGGTCCCTGCCCCGAGCTTTTCTGATCTTTTTAAGAGCAAATGTAACAGGCAGGTGAATCTAAGTATGTATTGTAAGAAATGGAGACTGTGGCTAGAATAAAGGTGATTGTACTAGGAAGGTGCTAGGAATCTTGCTAATACTGCAGCAGGACTTTTCTTTTATGTCTTTAGACAAGGATTTAAACCAAACATCCTAAAATAGAAAAGGATACTTATGAAGGTCTACGAATAGTGATGTGAAAATGCTTTGACCCTAATATGCCAAATGAAGTACTTTAACGACTGCCTACACAATTCTTTCCACAAAGAAACTCACTAGCTTTTTTTCTGTCTGACATCTCTGTAATCTTTCCCAGGAATCTGACTGATCATCCATACCAGAGTATTGCACACAGACATAAAGTTCCTTCAAAATGGACTACTTTTTGGATGTCGAGTCTGCTCACAGACTGTTTTACAGTCAAGGAGCTCAAGGTAAGAAACTCTGGTACTGACTCAGAAAATGACTATTTTAACTGTACAGTTAAAACGTATAAGGCCAGAGAAGGGCCAGCACTTGTGACTGACCTACTGAAGTGTACAAAGGCTACAGGGAAAGGCCTTCAAAATGCACGGGGTGTAAAAAGGGTTACAAGAAGAGTAATGATAAGGCTGATTTGCCCTCTCAGAGGATAAGGAAAAAGCTATGAGAGCTGTTGGGCGTGCAGCAGGAGCAAAAGGAACAGCCAAGGTCCAGACTCTGGTGTTGCAGAACCCAAATGGACAAGTCAGAGGGGACAGCAATGGCCCGCTGCTTGCTGTGTAAGCCTGTGGGTGTCCCTCCCCTTCCTCCTTGCTTATCGGTGCTGTCAGGATCATAATGTGGTGTTATTCAGTGTTGCAGGAATAACTGGTTTGGGAAAGCCCTGAGGCAGTGCAGCACACTGTATGCAAACAGCAGGCTCTCACTGGTCTGCATCCTTCCCTGTGAAATGCTGGCCCCCACCGAGCAGGTGCAGTGCGAGAGAGGGAAAGGGTAATCAAGCTTCTTTGCTTTAATGTAGTTGAGACTTGTTCACGACATAGATGATATTTTTGGTAAAGTCAGTTCACATTTTTCTCACCAGCTCTATTTTTGGAGAAAACTTGCCATTTCAGAGAGAAGGGTTTTTTTGTTCCTTAAACTTTAAATACCACATTAAATTGAAGAAAACGGTAAGAACCAAGTAGCTCTATCAGTCTTTTCTGTTTCTACATACTGCCTGTTTTCTGAAAACGCAATCCAGCTTTTTTCCTCCGTTGATTTCATCAGTTGCCAATCAAACTCAAAGTCTGGCCAACAGACTTCTGCCTTCCTTCTGGAGGCCTTTCTCCCAGAGCAAGACCTAATGCATCCGGGGGATGCCACCATCCCAGGATACACGGGGGTCAGTACCACCTTTAACCTTTTGCTCAGCTGATGTGCTGCTGCCTAACACATGCTGCATTGCCCAGCTGCTGCCCCAGTTGTACCGATGAAAATGTATCACAACAAGTCACAGAAAACCTTTCTTGTCACAACACAGCCTTCTGCATTGAACAACAGAAGCAAATGCTAAGCACGTCAAAATCAGCGAAAAAAATCAGCTGAGGGCAATGACTGATTCTGCTGGCTTTTTCTCCATCTCTGAAATGCAATGGACACCGGAGCATTGCTACAGAAGTAACATTAAAATAGTTCTCTGATACTCCTACGAGAACAAACCCCTTTCTATTCCACAGAAACTAAAATTCAGGAATCTACAACTTATTGCTTTACAAGCTATAGCAGCTTATCAACAGCATACCTGTGCACTGCAAGATACAGAGGGGCCTATGGAAGAAGGAATATGTATTCATGCAATGAAAGTCTATTACAGTAATGTGCACAAGGTGACTAATAAGGGTTGCACAGGCAACCTTCACTGTAAGTATTTCCAAGAAGGCAAGGGAAAAAAACATTATCTTACCCATACTTGGAGAAATTATATTGTTAGCACATATAGAAATGATTGTACTGATCAGTTAAGATGCATGACTGAAATTTTAACCTTAGCACCTGGTTGACTCTTTGTTTTAATGCAATTATTTCACCTTTTTAAAATGCAAAATGAGGAAAAAAATCTGTCATGCAGAACTGTATTCCTTGATACAAAAGTCATCAGCAGGGTGTTGACCTTTAGATCTATCATGCAGGCTTCTATCCCTTGGCCAAAACAAGGAGGAACCAGCACTGAGACTTGGGGATTTTTTTGTCCCCCTGCTTGTGAACATTTTATGAAAGAAGCCAACAGCATGCTTCCACTGTGCACCATAGCAGAGTACAGAGGCTCCCAAACCCTAAACCTCCACAACTGGAAACAGTACATTGATATGAGCCATGTGCACTTATGCTCTGTCCCCTTCAACTTTTCACCTTTCTCTTTGCTCCTTTTACTGCATTTTCCCCAGCTCCTGTCCTTCACATCTATTACCTCACATGCTTGTGAGACCTCTTCCCCAAACTCTAGTACTCTCCCCTCTCTTCATCTCTCTGTGTTTGAGGTCAGCTGCTTTCCAACAAGCTGGGTGCCAGCAGGGAAATTGCTCTGAGCACAGAAGTGACAATGCTTCTGTTCTACATTCTTAAATGGTGCAACAGAGCAGCCCCCTGGCAACAGGAGAGGTGCTTGAGGGGAAGGATGGATGGACAACCCCACTAGCAATAGGTGTGAGAGACCAAATGTGGCCTGTGCAGAGAGAAGTTTCAGGAGGCTTTCACTGTCTCAGGTAGCACTGAGCACCTCTGAGGTGACAGAGATGGCTTCAGCAGGCCAAACAATAAACCTCTGGAAGAGTTTCATCATCAAGTTTTCCTGTAGCAAATGCCTTTATCACCACCCTTAGCTCCAAACTCCTTGATGGTAGCATCCCCTTCCTCTGAGCTATCTTACCCCCTGTACACAACAAGGAACTCAACCCTATTGAGTGTGCGTTGATGCTGCCTGTACAGCTCTGATAACTCCTGTCGTCCTTGTACCTTGTGCTAAATTTTAAGGCTGTCTTCCACAGAACAGGCATTTCTATATGAGATAATAGCATGATTTCTCCAAACATGGGCAAAAATAACATATTTCTTTCCTTATCTGCCTTCTGAGAAACAGTTAAACTGCGTTAGCTGTAACTTTCTGAAAAACCAAAAAAAATATACTGAATGTGAGGCACTCATCCACCATAAATAGCATAGCTCAAGTAGCTAGTTTGGAACTGAATAAAAGGTCTGCAAGAAGGCACTGTCACCAGATCTACCTAATGGGATCGCTAGTAACTATCTGATGTTAATATAATAACATGATGCTATTAGCAAATCATGCTATCAAACAGCATGTGTGCATGCATTAAAACTGCATTCTGACAGAATTGAGTGAAAGACCACTACAGTGTTCTGCCATTTAATTAGAAACAACGTCAGAACACATTATATGTAGTATTATTACTTTAGTTATTAGTTATTGCACTACAAAATGCTCTGTTTACAGACTGTAGAATGAGGGTTTATGACCCACATACTCTCTCTGTGAGATTTGAAGATTTCTGCCTTTTAATCCTTTGATCCTCCAGATCAAGAAAAAAACTCCTTTCCAACGTTTTGATGTCAATGATATGACAATGTTACAAATGGCAGCTGTAAAGCACTCATTCTCATCTGTACCCACTCCTTGTGGGTGGAAGGGAAGAGAAGAGAAGGAATAGGACTGCACAATGTTGGGAAGGAACTCAAAGAGCTATGATGGTATTGCTAGCAGATGATATCAAATCCCAGCCGACCTCAGGTCTTGTGTAGTTGAATGCAGGATGCTCTGACATCAGCAAACAGACTGAAACAGGGTGTTGGTTCCCAGCAACTAACCGGTTCTCTATCCCTTGCTGCCTGCACTAACGCCCACACCTCACCCCTACTCCTGCAGAAAGCTGCAGAACTGCCTTTGCTGCTGTAGGGTAGGAGGAGAGAGGTGTCACCTCATCAGCTGCCTCCTCTTCCATCCTCTCCTTCTGCAGAAGCAGCCATCACCTCACTCCCGTGGGCTGAGCGCAGAACAGAGGACGTTTGGCCATTCGGGCTGCATCTGCTGTTCAAACAGCTGTTCCCTGTTTCCTCCAAGGAAAGTGAAACAGGAGGGATGGAAAAGTCACAAAAACTGGATCTGGCAGTAGGATTATCTAGATTTAGAAAACTTGGTAAATGAAGCCAGCTGGCTGTAGTCCTCAGATATGAGCCAGAAATATCCTAAACCCAGCAGCCCTCCCTGACTGTCTCTTCTGTGGCCGTATGTTGGGATCTAGGAGATGGGGGGTGTCCTTGCCAAGTGCGTAATGCTTGGTGATGCATCTGCAAATCAGAAGCAGGAAAGAAGGGACTGTGATCCCCTGGATCCAGTCCCTTGCCCTAGGAAAGTCTGAATCTGAAATCTAACCGTGGAGCTGGACTTTAATTTACAAAAAAGTCTTTTCCCTTTGAAGTGTGTGGAAGATACTAGTCATTCTTGGATGTAAATGTATTCTAAATACAAATCTACCATGGCTTTCAGCCATGAGGGCTGAAAGTATATAACGGAGCCTGGAATAGAACTCAGCTCACTTATCCCTTAGGTGTCCTCAGTGAAGATGTTTCCACCTAAGACTTCTGGCTAGCCTGGCATGTATCAGTGAAGAGAAACAGTCATTTTAAGAGCGAGGCTCACCTAATCTTAGACATCTTCCTATAAATCTTGCCTTATTCTCTCTACTGATTATGAAAGCCTAGACAGCTAACTTGAGTGAAAGATGCCTGTGCTAATGGTATTTGTTTGCATAGTGGAATCACGTGTTGACAGGCAAGATAGGGCCTAATTCCGGAAAGGGAGTAACTTCCCCAAAACAGATCAAGCTGTAATCCAAAGCTGTAAATGTGCAGATCCCGTCTTGGCTGTAGCCTGTTTTGGAGAGACATCAGCTTTGATCTTGAAGTTCTACTTGAAAGAAGTTATGCTTTGGGGCATGCAAACAAACACCTCATATTTGACAGAGCTGAGCAGGCTAGAACTGAGGAGCAGCAGAAACAGGCTGCTCCGTAAGGGAAAGTGAGCCAAGAGTCAGCAAGACGGGCAGAGGCAGTGGCCTCGCCTACGAGAGGTAAAGCACTGCAGCACAGGAGCAGGGCAGGTCCGGTGATGGTCACCAGGTTCAGGCAAGAGTCCAAATCATCAGACAAGACCATGGTGATGAGGCAGGAATGAGGCCAAGCAGGACATCAAGTCAGCAGTCTGGATGTGGATCAGTGAGGAACGTAGCCAGCCACAGGCACAGCTGCAGCCTTGCTCAGCAAGTGGGCAATGGCCTCAGTGTAAACGTAGCTCCCAAAAGAAGGGAGGAAGCAGCTGTTGAGGCCTTTTGCCACTTTCTCAAACAGCTCCAAAGCTGGTCAGGGCTTCTCAAGCTGCTCTCTCCAGCAGCTGTGCCATGTCAGAGAGCCTGCCTTGAGCATAGCCAACTAAATTGCGTGCAGGGAGTACACACAGGGCCTTGGCTGTTGGTACCTAGCTCTCACCTAGGCTTGTTCAGGATTAAGAAATGAGGAGCCCCTCCCTTCCATCGTATACAAGGGGATGGAGCCCCTTGGATGAAATCTAAGAGAGAAGAATGACTTCTGCCCAGTACGTTATAAATGAAGGCTTTAGGTACCATCATAAAAGGAGAGTTGCCCATCTCAGACTGTGCGTAGCACTTTTCTGCAGCCATGAGTCTGATGGAAAGGGTCCTAAGAATCACCCCCTCTCCTGGTGCCTCTAGCAACCCCACACCACAACCTGATGGGACAGGCTGGACATCATGCGGTCAGGATGCCATTCTGGGCTGCGTGAGTCCACCTTTGCGCTACAGTTGGACCCTCCGTTCCCTGCTGGGAGTCTGGGTTCTGCTCTCAGGCGACTTCTGACTCAAGGATAAAACAGTTTCTAATTTCCTGGTGACCTGTGCATCCACTTTTCCACTCTTATCTCTTTCATACCAGCAGAGGGCACGAAGCTTAAAATTAACTGCATTAATTGAGTATTTCCAAGATGCTCCTACATACCTCGAAGTCGCTTGCCAGTCCATTTGGCAGGATACACTGTGTGTATTTAAATAACTGAACAAAACTCTCTTGAAGGCTTATCTTAAACTGTCTTTTGTATCTATAAATAATTTACAGATCCACTTACATTAGGTATGCTTTTACTGGTTGCAACATTCCTGCAATCTGCGTGATGAATGTAAGGAGTGAATAAAAAATGTAAAGTAGAAAAAATATGGAAATAAAAATATAGTACATACAGCCAAGGGATAACAGATGCACAAGATTGTATAGACACATGGGGATGATTGCTGAAAAGATTTCAGGAAATCCTTCTTCTTGATCTGTTTTCCAGGTTTAACAAAATACTCCCAGGTATAGTTTTAATTCCACATTTTCCTCTTGCATTCTGTCTCTCCAATATATTTCACTGTGCTGCGCTTCTGCCCATTTATTTTAATTCATACAGTGCTGACTCATTCTAGATGTTTGACTTTAATCACTGCTGACTACTCAGTGCTACTTCCCCTTTGCTTTTGCATATTAAATTACATCCAGTATTTTACAAAAGTGTATTGCTGCAGGATCCCCAGATCCTAATCCAGAATGGTTCCACTGCAGATGTTCCTTGTGTAAAGTAACATTAGTACACTCCATCCACCAAAATTTTATTATTAATTCATCCTATAGATTAACATCTTTTCAAAGTTGTGCTATTTTGCAGGTCTTTTTCTTTTTTATTCATGTGATGTCACTAGTTCTTAGACTAATAACATTAATAACAGAAGAATTAGTAACAGCAAATGTGCATTCCTGATGTAATTTCCCTCCCTTTAAATCCCAGGAAGTAACTGATCAACATCAACCTTTTCCTCATCCTTTTTAATTTTTTTTTTTCCCCCTTTCCTACCTCCTGTTCTGGCATAGCCCCATTATTGAGAATTTAGAAACAGGCAACTGAGTGCCATGATCGGCATCTCTGGCCTGCAGGGTCAGTTAGCCTAGCTTCACCAATGGTATAAAAATAGCTCACAATGAGTTGCAGTAACTGTACTGCAGCTACTTTTTGTTCATTTATTTCAATATCCAATCAGCCAAATTAAAGTCAGAAGAAATAAGGATCTTCTAATTCTCAGCAGCATCTCTGAATAAAACCAGGATGTTTGAGATCCAGTTCTCTACACCCCTAAATACAGAAAACTTTAGAAAACCTATGCATGGATCACACTTGAAAAAATTTGATTCTGAAAACTAAATCTAATTTTTTTTTCTATTAAAAACTAATTTTAAATAACCAAGCATCTACTTGCCCCTATTTCATAATAATTCAGCTGTTTTATTTACTTATTTATTTTTAATAGTCTGTTTTCTGAAGCCTATGCCTTTGGACACAATGGCAGAGGAACACGTGTGTTTCCTCTGAAATGTATAAAAAGTGTTAGGCATGTTGTGCATATGTTTACTCAAATATCACAAACCAGCATAACAAGTGTGTGCATAGAAGTGGACATCCTTTTGTATGTGTACCATCGTTTGCAACCCTCAGGCCTGTGTTTGACCACTATGTATCTAAGTACTTTCTTTCAGATTACTGATGTCCATCAAACCGGCGTCAGAGATCTCAAAAGCTTTTCTTTAGAGACACGGAGCAATCCATATGAATGTGCTTCTGTGTTTATCTGGGAGACACAAGCCTATAAATCATTCTTCATAAATGACAAATTATGTCCTCTCCAGTGCTTGCACACATGTTCTACTCTCTTCCTCTCCTGCCAGTCATACCCCGTTTCCCATCTCTAATCCTTCAAATGTTGTTCTTTATCAGTTGCATTTAAAACAAAACAAAAGTAAAGTGGCATGAAATCAGACCCAAAGATTTTTTTCCTGGTAAATGTCCATTTGGACCCATTGCTTGGTCTGTCTTTAAAGAAGAATATTCACAATCTAATAATGTTTTTTACCACAGATGGAATATCATGTTCTAGATGCAACAAAACATACCTGAACAATGTTTTTAAAGCTTACATTTAGCCAAAAATACATTTCTGTGTGCACTGTCTACATGTTAGGCCATGGTGAGCCCTTTCCACAGAAGCATGAAGGAGGAGAACTGAATAAGAAGCTCATACGTTTCTCTAAGGAAAAAAAATTAGCAAGAAAGAATCCTACTCAGTTAGCAACAGCAGCACTGCAATTAAAATATTTTCATAGATATTCTACAAAGTTGTTCAAAATTTGCCCTGAGAAATGAGGTTTTCCTCAAAAAAGTCTTAAAGAATTCTGATGTAAAACAGTATTCCTTTACGGCTATTTCCATGTCTTCTGAAGTTGCTTGCGATAATATGCACCAGAAACATACCCTTTCGAATACATCTAGGTCTAGACATCTCCAGCAGAAACATTTTAGCACTTTGCTTGTACCAAGATTAAAATCATCAGGTCTCAAAAGTTTTTGCCATTTTGAGGTAAGAATCTGCTATGCAAATTAGGGTTTCTAGATGAAGACCCTGCTGAGCCAAAAATGACCAGGGTATTTGTGTCACCAATGAGATATTTTAAAAACATTTTAATAAAAGACAATTGATAAAATAGGATGGAAAAATCTAGATCGATATTTCATGTTTTCTCTGGCTAATTTTTGGGAGGATGGTTTTTTCACCTCTGAAAGTTTTCTGATGAAAAATGTCCAAAATTTTTCTAAAAAACCACAAGTCTTAAAAAAAATTGGCACTATAACTCTTCAAAACATAAAGCTAGTTCTTGGCAAACAAAAATTAGTACTAATATTTTTATTAAAATATGTGGAAATGTATTTTAATGGAAAAAATGGAAGCCATTAAAAATTCTTTGCAAACCGTCCCCTATGTCTTCAGTAATTTCAAACAGCATTCAAAAATTGGACCACCTGTAGATGTAACTAAATATATTGAAATTATATTTTCAAAATGCCTCTGAACATGCAATATAATCATTTATGTATTTCACATTCCCTTCTCCCAAATGCATACTTGTGTCGTACTTCAGTAACATACAATATTTTGAGACAACAAATGTGAGATTATATATAATCAGTTCTCAAGTGTCATTACATACATTACCGCATTTCTATTTTTAAGGTATTTTTCCTCCATAAGCAACCTTTTCCTTTTCTAACAAATACCAGACAAGATGTTGCCGCAATGTGCCAATCATGGCATAACCCTATGAGGAACAATGCAAACAGAATGAAAGAATTTAACCAAAATGACTGATTTGCCTTCCATGTGCTGTTAGAGTGGCTGCTGAAAATGAGTTTTCAGACACTGGTCTCAAATCCATTTGCAGTGTAAGTGGGCCCCTTAATGTGTATCGTAATGTCATTCCTTTACTCCAAGACCTTCAAGAGGGAACTTTCTAATTTTCCTGACAAACCATCTCCTAAAAATGTGTCCCAGAGACTGAGCTGGTTTGTGGAGAGCAGCTGAAGCTAGAGATACTGGTGGGTTATTTGTGATGGACCCAATGGTCACATTGAGCTAACGTTGACAGCTTTACTAAAAAATATATGGCAAGTAATTCTTGTAATAAGGAGCGCTATGGATTATGGTTAGGAAAAGTGTGTGTACAGGTATATTAATGGCATGCATAAATATTCAGCATCCCTGTATGGATATCAATGCTATACTTTCTATACTATAGAAATATATATATGTTATATATTATATATATGATATATATACACACACACGCATATATAGGGAAAGCTATACCTTCCAGTTCCATGGCTGCGTAAGAATTGATCTTGGGTTTTTATTGCAAAATGTTTTGATACTTATTAGCTTCCTCCAAAATTTTTCCAATGTTTACTTAAAATTTCCAGTCATTCTTGAAAACTCCTTTTGGTAATATACACAAAGGGGAGATAATCGTGGTTGTCAAAGTAATATATAATGATTACTCCAGGAAACATTTTCCAGCACCCACCTACCTCTACTCAAAATGAATACAAGCCAGATCGCAATATTTTGACCCAAAAGGTAAAAATGATTTATAAACAAGTATATAGAAAAGCCCACTCTTATGCTCTGTTTACCATAAATATATATGCAATTTGGTGCTGGTTTTTTTTTTTTTCAAGTAGATTCCTGTGCTGTGATGCAGCCAGCCCTGAAATGCATGGGTGCCCATTCACTGACTTTAACTACAGCTAGATCATGCCAGTTTTAAGAGACAAACCTTTTACACAGTGGTTTTATGAGATGATTTTTACAATGCTGACTTCATATACAGATAAATCTTCCTTAAGTGTAAATTTGATGATGCAGTACACAAAATTCTCCATAGCAAAAATTTTCCATTCTCTTTTATCTTCATTACTGTAGATCCTTATTACAAAGGAGTAATAGTTTACAGTCTAGTCGCAGTGTTGACTTTAGCTTAATCTAAAGAGTTGACCCCATTAAATCAATTTCAACTCTTGCCCTTTGCTTTTACTTCAAATTCAAGTGCTAGGTTAGAAATGAGCAAAAACTTGAAAGAAATCTATTTAAAACCAGAAAACAAGTAAGTTAGGCCAGAAATAATCGCTACCTCCAGCAGTGCAGATTTGCTTGTTTAGTAAACTACATAACGCTGCAAACTGAAAAATAGAGCGTGACAGCTTTTGTTAACTCATACTAATTATATGCTATCATACCTAACACCTAAGTCAGGTTTTAGGCATTTGAAGGCTTCAGATTGACAGGTATTATTTGGAACTCTAAAAAACTTTTAAAAGAAAGAATCACAGTTAGCAGGCTGCAGAATATGCTCTTAGTCACTATCAGTCATGCTCTCCGGTCCCAGCAGGAAAATATGGTTCATTATTAGTTATTTGAAGTGTGGTGGCTTACAAAAGCCCTAAGATAAAGACTGTTCTGCCAGATAATGCCCAAAGAGCAAGAAACATCCAGGGTTTAGGCTCCTAAACTCTTACAGGGTCCCACATGACAGTTAACTGTAATAGTCCCACACTAAGGGTCAGGATGGGCTTTCAAGCTGAAATTCTCTTTCCAGCTATATATGAGGTGGAGGGGAAAGAAACACACTGAGAGGGTACTTGTGCATGGCGCTCATGCTTTCAGTGATCAGCCAGATCCCATCTAGCATTTGTGATAATCTTTATCTACTCAGAGAGAGAATTGGGTGGATATATTTATAGAGGCTCTTCTGTATGTGATTTGTAATTTATAGGCTCAGCACCCAAAGCATTCAACAGCCACTCATAATTACATTTCACATAAAACCCACCTACATTAAACAGACATTATCAAGGCTGTAAGGTCAAGTGCTAAATACTTAGGCAATGCCAGAATGAAGGTTGCCTCTGCAACATTAATTCAGTCTCCTTATACATATTTATAGTTAGTACAGTTTCTAATTGCATGATGACACAGTAATTTTTTACTATCCTACCATTTGCTTTATCAGTGCACGGAGTGGGCAGTGCTCACTTAATGAGCCAGTATTAAATATTTTGCTTTCTCCTCCTTGAAGGCATGGCCCCAAGCCATTTAAACCCTGTTTAGAAGACTGAAATCTTAATTCCCTCATGGGCTTTTCATTGGTGCTTCACTAAAGTATATGAATACTTTACAAATATTAATGCATTTATATCTTCACGAAATCCCCACTGAAAGAAAATGATGATTCTCCCTGTTTCACAACTAAGAAACTAAGACATAAAGTGATCAAGAGCAAAAAGTAGCTGTTAATTTTGAGTGCCCAAATCAAGACAACAAGAAACTGAGTTTTGGAACAGTTGCTGTAGGCATCACGTCATGTGTCCCAAGCACAGCTTCCACCAATTTCTGCAAACTAAGCGAACCACTTAAATACTTCCATTACCTAGGCATCACAGCCTCAAAAACAGTATTCAGAAAAAGAGAGACTGCAGCTGTTGAGAAGTTGTGAAGAGAGTGGTTTAAGTGGCAAAACCAGGAACTTTGAAGAAGCCGTCTGCGGCAGGAACAGAGCTATAACCTGTTCTTTGGGGCACAGAACACAGCAATCTTTTCTCTTCTTGGCATCATTCAGCGCAGCCCTTAAATTCTGCAGCATGTGAGGCAGGGACCTTACAGCAAACAGCCTCTTCTACTACCTGCTACAGATCCTCTTTTCCATTGCATGATTTTCTTCCTCTTTTCTTCTCTTTTTTCTTTTTCTCCTTCTTCCTCCCCCTTTCCGTTTCTCCTTTCTCCTGCTATTCTCTTCATTTGTTCTTTCTTAACAGCTCGTCGGGCAACTCTTCTCGCCGTGCCCACTCTGATGACAGCGTCTTCTGAGGATGACATAGACCGGAGACCCATCAGAAGACTCCGGTCTAAGAGTGACACCCCTTACTTGGAAGAAGCTAGGATCTGCTTCAACCTTGATAATGGTAAGACCACCCCTTTCCCAAACAGCATATGATGTTAATTAAAGACTTTTTTTGAGATGCAGATGGACCAGAAGGTACCTCCTTGCTTGTAAGTGGTATGGTGGTTCACCAGACATCCAAGGATGTCACAGCTGTCTAACTACAAGCACCTGCATATGTACAAACAGGGATCCTTTTCAAAATTCTCCTGCAAGCACTAACCAAAGATTTTCCCCTGTTTTAGCTAGGGTGAGCCAGTGAGATTAGAGCAAAAGAGAATGGCTTTGCAAACGAGATATATTTATATCTTATCCACTCCAGGCATCCAGAAATATGAAAGTTCTTGTGAACATTTATGAAGGGATTAGAGCTAACAGCAGACTTCAGCTAAGCCCAACATTACAACCATGGAAGAACATCCAGCATGCCCCCAAACCTCTATAGCTTTAATTGGCAAAAGTGTAACAGAAAACTCTTGATTCTGCAGGAATGACTAAGAGAGCTGTCCCCACAAAATTCAGGCCAGTTAATGTTACTATCGCTGCCTTCAGAGTTACCGAGCCCTGGCATTCCCTGGTCCTTTTTCTCATTGAGGTTGGCCAAAACAAAAGATTTTGGAAGTACTGACAACTTAGTGACTTTAAGTAGACCGGATTTTCTTTAAAAAATCTGAATTAAATAGGATGAACTAGTACACCCCATGGCACATATTTTAACTGCTTAAATCTCACGTTATGTAGTACTTTTGTGCCACCCAGATTTTTTTTTTTTTAAAATAGCATTTCTAATTCGTTCTATTACACTAACACCTAGACGTCCCAACTGAAATTGGAGCCCTAACATGGCAGGCAGCCTAGAACCACAGGGTAAGAAGTAACAACCACATAAAGAGCTCATTACTAAATAGAGAAGACAGAGTAGGGGAGAAGCAGCAAAACATTGTCCCCAGTTTGCAGCTGGAGAACGGAGTCACTGATTTTTGCCTATGGTCACATTTTTTTCAAAGACCTGCCAAAGTCACTTACGAATACAAGCCCCAAGCTTTAAGTGATGGTCAGTTTTAAACATAGAGCATAGGCTCCTCAGTCCACTTGGCATTTTAAAGCGCTTGGCCTGGTGCACCATTCTGGTTTACTTAATGGGTTTGCCCAAGGAAAGAGGAGGAGGTGAAAGGACGAGCCCTTAGACTTCCCACCAAGTCTCCATCCAGCCGTGCTTTGGGTTTTGGGATACCTAGGCTAGAAGGGTGCGGTTCAGGGTGCCTAAGATGGGGGCGGGAGGTGCGAGGCCTGCTGCGGGGTGGCACCTTGGCCAACCAGGCCCGCGGCAGCGTGTGGCACCTCAGCCAGGCCGAGGTGCTCGGCG
>WAAD01007718.1:43738-69860 GCA_013389945.1 Fregata magnificens
CGGCTGAGAGAACTGGGGTTGTTTAGTCTGGAGAAGAGGAGGCTGAGGGGAGACCTTATCGCTCTCTACAACTACCTGAAGGGAGGTTGTAGGGAAGCGGGTGCTGGACTCTTCTCCCACGAAACTAGCGATAGGACGAGAGGAAATGGCTTCAAGTTGCGTCAGGGGAGGTTTAGATTGGACATTAGGAAGAATTTCTTTACTGAAAGAGTGGTTAGGCATTGGAACAGGCTGCCCAGAGAGGTGGTGGAGTCGTCTACCCTGGAGGCGTTCAAAAAAGGTGTAGACGTGGCACTCCAGGGTCTAGTTTAGGAGGCATGGTGGTGTTAGTTGATGGTTGGACTTGATGATCTTAGAGGTCTTTTCCAACCCAATGATTCTATGATTCTATGATTCTATGAATGTTTTCCAGAAAACTTTAAGAGTTTGTTTCAGCATTATCACAATTACTTCCAAGGTTGAAATAGCCAAAAATAAATGGAAAGCAATCGATCATTTTTATTTTTTCTGTGTGGAAGCACGGCAAAATCTTGGAGCATTTCAAAGCTAGTAATAAAAAACTAACTGGGGTTAACTAATAACCTGCAAAATAATAGCCTATACTTAAAAGGCAAAAAGAAATCAATAAGGCTCGATTTGTAACTTAGTCTTCTCTCAAGGCTCAGAAGAACAAACCACTCTGTGAGATGAATTTGATAAGATTGCTTGAAATAATAATTTTTGGGACAAATTAATTTATAAATAATGTTTATTTTTTAAAGAAAACAAGGTAGGCATCACTGAACAACCTTGGGGTCTAATCTTGCAAGCTTTCCCCTCTGCAAGCAGTGCGTGTAACAGCTCTATCAGTGTTAAGGGAGCCCCAAGGGGAAAGTGGCAAAAGTGCTTGGTCAGGAAGTATCATTACAGAGACAGAATATAGCTTTTTGTTAACAGGCTTCATGACATAATAATAGGAAACCAGCGGAAAGAGTCACCAAGATTAAGGCAACATAGGACATGTGATGTCATTAAAAAATGGTAGGACTTTCTAAACTTAGCTGCTCACAGGTAACGCTGCACTAGGCAGCAGAAACATGATCTTAGCAGGTACCCACCTAAGTGGCCGTATGTATACCTAGAGATACATGTCAGCAGCCTTAGGAGTGTGCAGGGACCATCTGTTAACCAGCATGAGTTTAAAAGGCTTAAAGTGGGCAGCAGAGGGATCGCTCCGAAAGATGTGCACTTGTTCTTTCAGTTACCCAAGTCAGTGGCAGGTAGGAAGGTCAGGAGCAGTGATAGCTGTTCCTTCCTTCATTGTAGGTGTTTCAGGTTATGTTTCTCCCTGTGGTTTTTGGCAATGCTTACTGATTTGTAGCCAACTGCAATTTAAAGGAGTGCCTAGTGTTGAGAGGGAGCAAAATGTAGGACCTCCTTGCTTATCTCTTTTCAGAGATACATCCTGCTTTTAAACTTCTTTCCCTCTGTCTGCTAAAGTAAAACATCATATCAGCTATATATCAGTGGGGTGAATAAGGAGGCACTTAGGTTTCATTAAAGCTCGTAACAGAAGGGTAAAGATTACTGTTGGCAAGGGATAGCAGGATGTACTGAGGAAGTGGACATGGTGACAGTATTAGCCATACTAAAATCCAGAGCTGTTTTAGCAAAACATCATTCAAAACGTCTGACCTTCCATATAACTTTTTGTCACTACATTGGAACACATTTGGTCTTGTTTGTTCACTTGTGTGAAACTACGTGTGCAGTAGGGCTTTAGTGTACCATAGCCACTAGTGTACATCCAACTTCCCTTGTTGAATGGTATGTTGTGGGTAGTTTGCCTTTGGGAACAGAGTGTTTTACCCCTTTTAGAATTTTACACTGAATTTAAGGCAGAGTTTTAAAGTGGATTAAGCAAGGAAATGTAGCTTGGATCTTGAAGAAGGTATTCTCAGTAGCTTAGATCAACTTTCATATTTTGGTTTAGCTGGTGTTGCTGTCTTAGAAAGAGATCCAGGACTGTATATAAAGGTGCCCCTCATCTATTTGTTTTATTGGGCAGGAGGGGTTTTATTGCTGCTGCTCACAGTGTTGCCCCTTAACTAATATGTCATTCAGTGAACACAAGAACATATCTGTTGTCCTTCCCCTGTCTTCAACCATGCCCTGAAGACTCCAGGATAGGTCATCTCCAACCTCCATGTATGTCCTTTCCATGAGGAGGAAGCTCAGAAGACCTAGAAATCATACAGAAAGAAAGGATTAGAGTGGTGGAGAGAGGACCTGTATTGTGTCTTTCTCCAATCACAGTGGCCTTAATAAGTGAGCTTAATGATTGTATTTGCTAGCAGTTTTCCCTCTCCAAATTTTGGGAGGGATCAAGACATTTTCTGGGAAGAACTGGTATGTGTGGAGTAAGGGGGAGAATGGTTAAAGTGGATTCAATCATTAAGATGGATTTCTTTCCCTGAAAAGATTGTTGGACTGAAGAAAGGCATTCCTCTGTGCTAGAATTGAATGTGCTGGGGTTTTTTTTCTGCTTATTGGGTTTTAGAGGACTGTATTTTTTTTAATTTAATATTTCACATTACTTCCTGTAGAACATTACCAAAACAGTTTCTATAAATATCTATGCACAGAGTGTTTTATGTGAGCCAAAGATATTTTTTCTTGGTAGATCTTTTGTACCTTGTGGCACAACTGCACAGGCATTTATGTGTATCCTTAAAAGTTTTTATTCTCATCTGTAAACTAAAACCTTGAGTGCTAACCTCTTTCTTCTGACAAAGTCCTCTGATGCTTTTCCCTTAGGAATCCCCTTCCTTAATTCTGTGCCATTCTGTGTGGTAAGGGGGATGCTCTCTCTGAAGGACTTGTCCTCCCTTCTGAAGTCTGCATCACAGTCATCTTTCTTTTGAGACTGGAGAACTAGCAGTTATTTGTAACAGAGCTTCCCTGTATTGTTCTTCATATTGGCTAAAGAAGTGACTATAAAAGCCAGTAAAGGTTCTTTTTCAAACCTTTATCTACTGACTCAACAGTACCCTGAAACCACATTGGTCTCAGAGCAAAGGATTAAGCATATGTCTCGCATAGAGATGCTTCTTATGTCATTGCTTCTTGATCTTGTTGCTGCACTTGCATGATGTATCCTGTGAGGACTACGGCGGTGTGTTTGCTGTAACATGCACCTCACCTTAGAAATCTTTTCTGGTAGCTTCAAAATTAAGTAAAAGCGATACCTTTGTAAATTTTTTTTCAGGCTTCTTTGTCCTCCCTCTCCCCTCAGGAGAAGGATACAAACTATGAACAAATAAGTTTCCTTTTAATGCAGTTTTGGAGTAGTTCAGAGTGGCTTGAAAACAAATTAAAAACGTTCAGACAAATAGGTCTGACTGATTTCCTGTTCATTTAAATTATGCATCTATCCAAAGGCCCTCTTACAGAATATGTTTTTTAGTCCCTAGTGGGTAGGAAACAGTTATCTGAAGCTCTGCTTACTTTTTACACTGTATCAGAATGAGTCTTCCAAAACAACCTTTGAAGGGTTGCAGGGTAATTAAGGTTCACTGGTACAACGGTAACTATATGGCTAAATTTAATTAGTCTCTCTGTAGGGTAGAATTGCTGCGTCATATCTGAAATGCCCTTTGAGGAAGATAATGAAATATGTCTTACAGGAGCTTTAGTGTGATGATTAGCGTGGTTAGTATTTAAATTTGCTGTGAAGTGAGCTTCTATTACACAGATAACACAGCTTCTGATAGATCACCATTACAGCATCCTTCTTCAAATAAATAAATAAATAAATACGTGTTCTATTACAGTTCTGTAATTAGCCATGGAAAAGAAAGAAATGCTGCCTCACAATGATAATGATTTCCCTAGCCATCTCCTCCTTTGGCTTATTGTGACTGTGGAAGGACCCAGTTCCGGAAAGCACTGATGCACCTAGGTTCATCATTAACAGACATCAGAAGTGTGTTCCTGAGTCAGTCTCTAAGTTGCAAATGAAAATCTACTCTATGGAGATCATCATCTTCTCAGCACCTTCTTTTTTTTGTGTGTGTTTGTTTCAGAAAAGAGATAGTAAACCAGCATCAGTCCCAAATAAAAGTGTTGGTGGGAGGCAGGGCAGATGAGGTTCTTCTCATATATTCCCATTAGGACTCTTGCATTGTCTCGGGAGGCACAGCACAGACCCCGAGGTGCTGGCACACCTCTTCATAACTGTTCGCAATTCTGCGAAGTATTGTGTTCAGAACCAGGCTATGCCCATGCACAGAACAGTGCAGGGAAGAGACGTTGGAGAGAAAGGGGAAGACTTCACCACATGAACTCAAGTAGCGGTTCCTGCTGCTCTCACTCATAACTGTTCTTTACAGCCTTGTGCTTTTGTGGCTTGCACACTCAGTTTCAATTGGACCACAGTGGGTTCAATAGACCAACCTCTTGGAAATGAGGGCCACAGATGCATGTGTGTGATGCACACCCTAATATGTAGCTGGGATTTACTTAGGGCACACACGCAGTTCTAGGAACACAGGAGTGTTCCCCAGGTCCCTAATAATAGTATACCATTAATCTTTCCACAGCCTCTTCCACCCTGCTTGGCCTGCTGGCACACAACCTCATAACATCTCTTGAGTTGGACAGGTTTATGGTTGCCATATGTGCTGGGCTACTTGTGGTTTCTGCCCAAACACGGTTTCTCTGTGGGGAAAAAAATCCAAGTTTGCCAAACATTTGCCAGGGATTTCCAGACCTGAAGAAATCCAGTCAGAGCAGTAGTATAAGCCTGACTCTGGATACTTGTAAGTCTGTGTACTTTTATCTACATTCAAAGAGCATCTCCACAGAGCATGCATGGCCAATCTGACGCATCCCAGAAATGTATATATTTCTATCTAGGAAAAACTATACCCCAGGGAAAGCTACCCACCCCAGCCTTACTACTGTCCTCAGGATGCCCTCTGGAAAGTAATTTGCAGCAGACCTCATGGTGCCTGCATGAGAAGGAGACTTTTCTGGGCTGATGAGGACACTAATGTGCTATGTACTTCATTGTATTAGTACACTAGTGCACCAGCGAGGTGAAAAAAAAAACCAAACAAACAAACCCAAACTTCCCTGTGTTTCTCATCCTAGAGGTGCTAGCAGATAAGTATTAATTGACTATATTGAAATATTGATAGACACTGCTGAGTGAGATGGATCCTCTTAATACAGAGGAACTGATGCACTAAAGAAGTTCTGAGGTCTTGTTCTGAGGCCTTGAGCTCTTGTTCTCTGTAGTGTCTAAAGGACAGACAATTCAAGGGTTTGTGACTGTTGCAGTTCTTTAATCGTTGCAGAAGACATTGGTCATGCTTATCAGAAGGTAGAGAAATAATATACTTAGACAAACTTAATCTCTGTTCATGGAAGTCATGGAAACAGTTTCGTTTTGGTCATTTGGAGTGCAGGGTGATTATTTCATTGTTGATTCACATCTTTAAAACATTGGGTCTTCTGCGTTTGTGGGGGGAAGCAAGAGAAATGCATATAACAGCTAGTAGGTGGGTCCATTTCATTGGGCATATCAAAACCCTCAAATTTTAAACCTGTATGGGAGTGTGCACAGGGTTTGGATTCTCCTAGACCAGGCTTACCAGGCAGTGGCAGTAGTGATGGATTCAGTTTTCACTGGTTCTGTATTTTTCAGAGTAACATGACCCATATGATGTAAAAAAATCAGTAAGCTCTTCGCAAGAAGCTTATTTGAAATAAATGCAAAATGTTGTTCTCTTGATAGATGGTCAGTTGCTTCAAGTTGGGTTTGCTACCCAGTACTTAGAAACTCTGTTCTAGCTTTAGTGTGGCAGAGAGCTTACTTCGGTCTATGGCCTTTGAAAACCCTATGAAAGAGCCCATTCTACTCCCTAATCCAACATTGCTCTTCACTGGGTGACCTGCATGTAGTTTTTTTAATTGCATGCTTCTGTGGAAGCATGCTAATGTCTTGGGGTTTTCGGCATGGCCACTGTTGGTTTGTTTGGCAGAATTTGAAAGAAAAACAGCAGAAAGTGTGACAGTCATGGCTTGTTCACATCCACTTTTTGTCTGTTTGCTGCTATGGATCTGAACTGGGATAGCTACTGGGACGTCGACTTTGTGAGTAGAAGGACTTGGAGGGATGAGGGAGGAATCTAGCCCAAATGGTTGTGTCCTTGAAGGATTTGATGAAAAACCCAGGCTATGAAATATGGAACATCTTCTGTCTTAAGCCTCTTCACTGTTCAAACCATACTTTCAAAGCTTTTAGGCTCCAAATATTAATGCACTTTCAAAGTTACATTTATTATAAAAAATAAAATAAAATAGTGGAGGTCAGGATTGCAGCAGGTGTCCTTTCAAATAGTAATGATTGTTAGATGATGCATTGTCTGGCAGTTAATGGAGTAGCAGAGGGCCTAGTACTAGAGTCTTAAATGCCAAGAAATGAAAAAACCAAATGTTGTCACAACTACTCTGCACTCTGGAAAAAGATGAAGGTGAAACTGGGGGGCCAAGCTTTGCCTTCCTACTCAGGAACTCCTTTTTCACAGGCAGGGAGGCAAGAGTTAGTGGTGTGATGTGAAGGGTAACATTATATTCCATCTAAAGAAGTATGACAGATTCTAAACTTAACTATCAGCAATTAATAAATTACAAGCTTGTTTTTATTCTTTGTTTTTTTTTGTCTACCTATTAAAGTTTTAATGTGCTCCTGCTGTGGTGTTCATAAAACAACTTTGCTTCTGAAGACCCAATACGGTAACAAAAAGAAGGAAGAAAACCCACCTTGTTATGATCAGATTTATAATGTACAGTTATCTTGGTTTAATGCGATGTGTACTTTAAAAAAAAAATTAAAAAAAGCTTGTGGGGAGGAAGGGAGGGAAGAAAGCTCTCACCTAGAGCTGAGAACATACACTGAGGGCTTTTTGCTCACTTCACTGCTGCATGCCTAAAAAAAAGAAAAAGGAGGAATTTTTGTATCGCTGCTGCACAGACTGGTTTGTTACATGAATCATCATGAAACTGGTACTCCTCAAAGTTCGAAGCTTTATGCTGAGTCCAAAGGTGACAGGTTCTGAGTAGCAGCTGCTTGCTTGAGCAGCCCTGTTTATTTCAGTGGGACTACACAAGTGAGAAGGGGCTGCAGAACTGAACTCCGCCTTGAAACCCAACTCTGAGGTACTGCTGTCTGGGCTTCAGGAAGGTGGGAGGGAAAGGCACTTAGCAATGTGCCTCCCAGAGCAGAAGGCCACTGTTTCGTCTCTCTGCTTCACGGGATGGGAAGACCTGTTTTCCCCATGTGGTCAGTCTGGACCCCACTGAGCAGTTGTCCTCCTGCTGGGATGTGTGTCCAGCCAGGGTAGATGCCTAGCCCAAGCAGCATTAAGGTCACTTATGTGTCTTAGCGCCAGCCGTGCTCTACTCGTGTGTCGGGGAAGAAATCTGCCCTTCAGGGCTTCCCTGCTGTGATGCCATTCTGTGCTGCTGCCAATGTGGAGTTATCCCTTGAAGACACAAGAATATTTGTCCCTCAATATTTGTCTGAAAAGCACCAATACTTCCTTTCTTGTTTAGATCTGTGTCAATGAAAAGGAACGCCTGTGAGCTAAGCTATTGTAAACCCAGTGAGAAGGAGATGTAAATGATGTAAGCCCTCTTTTTAAAATTATCTGGTTTTTTCCACCCTCTGCCTTGCTGGTCTGTAGGTAAGATTTGTTAGTGGGTGAGATGGTTGATAGATCTGGTTGGGCTTTTACTGAGTAATCCAGAATGGGGGATAGCAACGCATCAGTTGTACTCAAAGCTAAAAGAGGATGAAGGTCATGCGTTTTGCAGCCTGGTATAAATACTGTCCAACGCATATCAGTGGCCCTTCTGAGCCCCACAGACTCTGGCATCAGCAGGATCCTGCTCTGGCTTTCTTCTAAGTGCAGTTCTTAAGTAGTCTCCTCCAGGGAATTGTTTTTCCTTTTGGCAAGTAGAGTGACTGAAAATCCAGTAAGTGATCTTTATGAACATCATTTAAATTCTGTGTATTGCATTTGAATCCTAATCCCTGGCCGGCCCTGTGCTGTTCTTTCTACTTGCTAGTTGTCAGCTAGTGCATATGTAGTTTCATGTTGCTCTGCCACCTTTCTGCTCCTTTGCCTGGAGGCTAAGGCATGAAAGCTGAAGCGGTGAAGACCCCAATCGCAGCCATTCAGGTGCTGCTCTGCGGGAAGAGGTCAGCGTAACAACAGGGTCAGAACAACATGTTGATTCTTCTTACCGCAGAAATCGGTGACCTTCTAGGAGAGCCCCAGTGTGCATACATACATTTAGGTTTTGGTGATTTGGTCAAGGATAATCTGAAGTGAGGAGGGAAAAATTGGAGGTTCAAACCAGTCATAGTTCACCATCTCTCAGGCTGGTAGGGGTTGCCAATGAAGACTGCTACCTTTATCTGTTTCAGCAGCCTTGTGAATGAAATATGAGCATTTGCCCTAAGGAGCAGCTTAAAAAACCCTTGAAGCGTTAGGCATATGCTGCATTCATTTGTAGGTAAGGGGATGTTGGCTTTTGGGGTTTCTTTTGGTTTTGGTGGTGTATGGTTCAGCTAAAACAAAAACATTGTCCTGTTTCCTTGTGTCTTTACTACTTGGTAAAGTATCACCTAACCATCCCTGTACTTTATTAATTTCATGCTTTTCTTCTGATGCTGCTTCGTAAGATATCTAATGTTGGATTCCACTCCATTGTCATGGGAAAGTGACAAAAGAAACACAGAAATAATTTCTTAAAACTTGGATTTAATCTGCTGGTTTGCTGTACAAGTGTATCCTGAGTATGTGAAAAAACATGCCCTTGTTCATACATTCGCCACCCCCCCCAATCTATGACCCTCTTCTTGAAATGCCTTTTCTAGCCTTAATTGTAGTTCTTGAGAGATGCAGTCATTGAGACATTGCTCCAGCTGGTCAGGGTTTCTTCTGAAGGGCCCTTGCTAGACAGGGTTCACTTGCAGCTCACTGCAATGTTTCAGCCTTGCATTGTGGCGGGAGCTTGAGTTACCTGGGTGGAGTGTGGAGGTGTTTCCTCCCTTTTTGTTATTGTGGGGTTTGGTTTGGTTTACTTGGAGCACTATAATGACAGGAGCTTTCAGGAAATTCTTTTTCTTTCCGAGGGCTGGATTCTGGAAATCAGTACTAAAGCCAGGTGCCCTCTATTTCGTCATTTTGATTGTGTAGAATTAATCAGACCTGGATGTGTCTGCAATGGAAGAGAATGTAATTTTTGGAGAACAATTATAGAGATCTGAAAGGGAAACCTACTTCCCTTTACAAAACCTCTTTTTACAAAAGAAATACTTTTCTAAGTTACCAAATGCAAACCATTTAGGTACCACCATCTGTTGTAGGTGTAACAAAGCTGGTATTAAGGAATGCCTGTGTGGCCATTCAATCAAATAAGAAGTTAGTCATATATTTAGTGTAATTGAACATTTGTGGTAGTGTGTATTGCTGATAATTTGTATTGACAGTAAGCTCTGAAAATACCAACCTGAATATTTTCTGACAGAACTTTTCATGTGGCAAAACATAAATTTGCCTGTAGTCATTCAAAAATTGATGTGATGTCCTTGTGTGGCTTCCTGAAGCATAGTGCTATTTTATGAGCCAGTCATCTAAAGAAAAAACAGATGCATCTCTTGTGAAATGAGTGTTGAGTGCCTTAGATATACTTATATTTCTTTATATTTATTTTTTAATGCTTGTTGGACCTCCAAGGATATCTTTGAATCCCTCCCTTTATTTTTTTCTTAATCTAAAAGAATATAGAATACAGCTAGCTTCTATGCATCCCTCACTTTTCTCCTTTCAGGTGGTTTTTAGAGTTCAGTTTTCAAGGTAATTCAGTCTATAGGTAAGTCTACCTGAGGTAGACTACAGGTTGATAGAGAGAAAGGAGATGATAAAGTAAATGTTCCTTAGGTATCCTGTGTCCTTCCTGCCAAAACCGTACTGTGCCGTCTAAGTCACCAGTGGTGCTGCATCTAGCTCTAGTTCACCTATGGTGAATGTCAGCTGTGATACTCTTTCCTGACCATAGATGAGTGTGAGTTTATCGTTGTCTTATTTTTAAGATGTATTTCAGAGTTGTTTCACATGGGCCATCTGTATGATGTTTGCTGTCATTGGCTCCGTTCTCACTGAAGCTTGAGAAGAGTTTCTGTGCTTTTTTGACTACCTTTGGTGTTCTTTTCCCGTTGTCCTTTAACTTCTCCAGTTGCTGGGTAGTGATGAATGTAGTTGCTTGTTTTATACCTTTTCAATAAAACAACTTGTCAAATTTCCTAGAGGTTTCCTTGTTTGGTTACCGGAAATCTCAAACCAAACAAACCAACCAACCAACCAAACCATAAAACAAAAGAAGCCCACCACCACCAAAAAAAGTCCTCAGGAAAAACTCACCTTCTCACTCATTGATTCAAATTCTTTCCATGTAGAAGCTCAAGTAAAAAGCACTCAAATGCTGCCTAGAGCTTACATTTTGCCTGTTATTTTAATTGCTGCAAATCAGTTGTGCTTTATTTATACTTGAGTCTCTTTCTATCAGATGGGTTCCCTCTTGCCTAAGACAATACACCTAAATCGGTTCCGTTCGTCCTAAAACAATACATTTTAAAAGTATTTCATATACTATGCTGAAAATTTTAACTGAAACTTGGTTTTTTTTTTTTAAATCAGGATTTTCTTTTCTGAACAAACCAAGGAGGTTGGTTTGCATTTGCAAGCAAATGCAGCACACAGGTGTAATTTCAGTACATTTCCAAGCATAAGCCAGAGAAGCAACCTTTGAACAAGATTTAATAGGATGGGCAGACATGCTATTGGCAGAAGATTTGAACTGATTCATAAACTGCTCATGGTTTTTTTTTCATTTTTATTCGCACAAATTTAGATCTAGCACTATGTGCATTTATGTGGTATCTGCCAGGAAGGAGGTCTGGAGTGGGGGAAATGTCTCCAGGTATTGATTTACCCCAATGTCTTCTTTAGGAAGGTTTTCTTAGTGTGTGTATTTCTCCTACAGCTGCTAGCACTGTAAACACAAATCTAGATACAAATTCTTTTTTAAATAGATAAATGTGAATAAAGTAGTGTTCCTGATGTCTAAGGAAAAGATCCAGCAATGGAAGCTGAAAAATAATGCTGAGGCTGCCTCCGTGGTCAGCGGAGAGGTCACCGTTTCCCAGATGGTTCGTTGGATTTCTTCCTGCAGAATCCCAGCCTTTGTGCAGAGAAACTCCTTAATCTTCTGTTGAAGTGGCAGCAGTTGAAGCTGCCTGTTGAAGGCAGGGATTTTGTGCTTTGGAAATGTACTTAATCAAAGAAGTTTGCTTAGACAGTTAAAGCTGTTACATCTCTTCAGTCAACTTGTGTTTTGCAGGCCTTGGGCAGCTCTGGATTCATCAAAACAACATGCTTTGCAGTCCAATGTTACCAGTTTCTGGACTTGATCTCTTCTCCCTCTGCCGACTGTCTGACTTCCAGATATTTTGAAAGCTTCTTGGTGATGGAAGCACCTACCCTTGCAGTGTCTTTTTTCATTATGGTGTTACACAAGTACTTTGCTGTGCTCCATCACTGGGCATGAGACGTCTGTATTTTTAATTGACATGGAAGGCTCAAAGTTGGCTAGCTTTAAAAATGATTTTTCTATACTTTCAGAAAATTAACTTCTGTGAAGCTGGTTTCCTCGCACTGCTTCTAAATCTGGGAAAATACTATGTTGCTCTTTCACACTGGTTAAACTGTTTTTGATTCACACTCAGTTTGATTAAAATTTATGAACATTTTAGAACCATAGGACCTTCCATTACTATGTGGGGGAAAAAGCAGAATAGCCGAAATAGAATGAGGCTGTAATGAAAAGCCTTTGACTTAGAGTGCCGATTAACTGAAAAGGAAAGCTGTTTGTGGTTTAAGATGTGCTCTGACCAAAAGCTCGTATCTTATAAAGGCTGTTATTTGAGAGACGGCGATGGCAGTGGGCCAGAGCCTTGCAGATTGTGTAAGGAAGGTTTCAGAAACACAATTGCCTTCTGTGGTCAAACACCATTTAATTTTTTCATGCGTGAAAACCTGGGAGTTACTCATGTATAAGGAAATAGTTTCATGGCAGTTCAGGCTAATCTGTCTGCGAACTGCCATTATCTGTCCCATCCTTGGCCATGTCCACCTATTTCCTCACTTCAGCTGGAACTAGCGCTTGTCCAGAAAACCATCTAGTAAAAGAATAGGCCCCCCCCAAAAAAAGTTTTTGGCCAAATCAGCTGTCTGGACCAGCTCTTCACACAGCTACAGTGGCCAGCTCAAGGGAGGGCACAGGTGTTTACAGCTAGGAGGGAAAAATTCCATATCAGCTTGGATTTAAATTGTGGAACCACACCTAAAGCCACAGCAAGGGCAGCAGGGAGAAGCAGAACTGCCCTATTCTCTTTTCATAGTGTTAGTCATTTGTTGTTAACGCACCTTCCTATAGGAAGAAAAAGAGGCAAGGTTCTGGCTTTTGGGGTAGAGTGATGGTGTAGAGTGATTACGACTAAATTGGTTGAACATAATACACTTTTACATTGGTGCAAGTAAAGGCAGAATCAGGCACAGGATATATAGGAAGGACAGAAAATTAACTGCTTAGTCCATAAGCTATTGTTAGCACCAGAAGTATTTAGAAATATTTATTGTTCTAATTTAACCAGGTCATATACAGAACCTTCTTCTCTTTGGCAGAATTGGAGGTAGGAGCTCTATTAGGCAAGTGTGGTAATTTGGATGTGTTGCAACATCACTGATGTTTTTTTTTTTTCCTAGCTGTGTTTTGCCTGATTACCTGATGAGGATTGGGCAGTAGTAGTCAAATGCATCCTTCATGCAATAGGATTGTTTTCAAGAGAATTATGCCAAAAGGGTGCAATTGGAATACACTCAACTGAGTCATGCAGGTCTAACATAAAACTGGTGCATTAAGAAGACAGGCTTAAATAAAAGTCATACCTTTAACTAATCTTATGGGTAGTAATATAGCACAGTAGATGAAAATAAAAGATTTCTGATGACAATAGTAAGCCACAGAGCTATGCTATATAACTTGCACTACTAAATGTAGCCTTTGTCAATTATTGCTGATCTATGTCTTATGTCTAATAGTAGAAATAGTACTGGTTTCAAATACTTGCTATATGTTGTGGGTTTTACTCTAGTAGTCTCCATCTTGTACTCTGCAAAAAAAGATCTCAAATTTACTTGAGGGCCTTCTGTTTAGTTAAGCCTATGCTTAAGGTTTAACTTCACAGTGGAGTCAAGGACACGGTAAGCAGTTGTAGTGTGGAAACAGAAGAGGGATTGTTAAGTCTCTCATTGCTTTCTTAATGTAGTTCCTTGAGGAATGACTCAACATCTCGTACTTTCCTAGAATAGGTTATTGTCTTCTCCCCTTACTTCTCTGTGATTTTTTGGTTATGATGACTTGCTTATTATTAAACAGATGAGGAAAGAAAGCAAATGCCCTTGCACACTCTCCCTTCATACCAGTCAGGAAGGAGGATTAACAACATGAGGATGGCTGCTCTGACATCTTATTTCAAAGAGGTGTCAGCATCAACAAAATTCGTGCTTGTGTGCATCAACAAAGAATCATTAAACAGGACCAGGAGGAGCTTCAAAGAGATAATTGTGTCCAACTCTCTGCTCATGTAGCTTGTCTGAGGGTTGACCTGTGCATTCACTGCTTGGTTGAAGAGCTTTGAGCTCTTCTATACTTCAGAAGTGGTACTAGCAGCATTACATTGGATGAAGGTGTATGTTTTTCTTTGTCTGTATGCATTTGTTTTGCTAAACATACGTAAAAGCATGAATCATATGGTGGGACACTGTTATTGCTGTACAAACATTGGTTCCCAAAACTGAAATGAGCTGTACTTGCAGCTTTTACACCAGTACAGCCATATCCTCACTCAGAGAATTTTGCTGCTTTTAACCATTGACTCTGTCTGTCCTAGTTAAAGCAACAAAAGTCTTAAAAGTGAGCTTAAAAGCTTGTCTGTACTGAAGTATTTCAGTGAACTGAGACCCAAGGAGTGCTCTTGTGACAGTCCTCACTTCAGTTAATTGTGGATGTTCTGGCCTGTAAAAGCAACTTGGTTAAGGATTTCAGCAGCAGGATTTCAACTGTCATAACAATTTCTCCAGCGCAAATACAAGTTAAAACAATGAGCATGCGATGGAAATTCTGAAAATCAGCTCTTAAGGCATTCATTAATTAATTTGTTTGCTAAACTGTCACTTCCATATGTTTTACAGTATCTGTCCAACCATAATTTTGACTCCTGGGTATTCTTTAGTGTAGCAATGTGCTACTGAATGTATACCATTACTTTCTTTATATTACTTAAGGGATGGGGTTTCAAGAGTCATGGTTTTCAATGGTAGGCATGAGCCTGCCATACAAAACTTCTATTGACTTCAGTAGTGTCAGCTAGGTCTATGACTAGTGCTTTAGAAAATCCTCCAAAGATGGTGTAATAGGAACTGTTCCTTGGTATGTCAGAGTTGTAAGATTAGGGGATTTGAAAAAACAATTTCCACTGGCATTTTGTATACATAGTCTGCAGTGTGGAGACTGAGCAGAAGACCAAAGCTTGTGCTTGTGTGTGCAGAGGAGCCTCCTACAGTGGTGTGTGTCGCTTCCTCCTCTCTGTGGAGGGCAAGAAAGGAAAGGATAAGAAACATCCCTTCCCTTTGCTGTTGGTGGAGGTCCCTAAACTCAGTTTGCCCAGTTATTGCCAGTGATGGGAGTAATGGCCTCTGGCTACACACGCACGAGGCAGTATTCTGCTGTTTAGAGCCACTGAAGTAGTCCTGTAAAGTAATTAGTGCTCTGCTAGTGATATGGGAACTGCCAGTTTGAAAACTGTGGCTAGAAGCTATCCCTCTCTCCTCCTTCCTCACCTCTTGCTTTTTCTTTCTCTGGGCACGTTTCTTCCTTCTCACACGTGCACACAGATATGTTCTGACCCAGGCTTGCCAGCATTTGAAAATGATTATCTCCCTTCAAGTCTGTTTTTAGGTCACAAAGCCAAGTTTTGAAATTAGTCTTGCAAATGTCTGATTGCATGTTTTTCATTGCTTGTACATGCAAATGTTAGCTGTGCACTGTTGCCCATGTTGCACTTTGTTAAATTTGTCTTTTCACACCATAGTCAAAACAACCATGAGAGGATTATGGGAAACTTTTGGAAGTTCTCACTGGGTAATAGAGTTAATAACTTAAAAATAGGAACCATTAGCTGCCCAGTCCCCAAACATCACCATCACTATTTAGATTTGAGCAACAAGTAAGAGAAAGGAAAGACTTAGGGATACTGTGTTCTTATAACAATCTTAAGCTAAGGGAAAAATGCCTGGAAAGGATAAACTGTCCATTGAAATCAGTAATCGTTCATTTTTGCCCAAGAGAAAAACCACAGGACCAAAGGCAGACACATCCTCTGTCTGCTGAAAGTCTCGTCTTGCCAGCCTGTTTTGAAATGTATCACAAAATATGTCCAATAGCATTCAAATCCAGCCTGCAGTGCCAGCTAATGACCAAACCCAAATGATTTCTCAATGTTTCATTTAAATATTTGTGTGGTTTTGGAATTTGAGAAATCCTGAGTCAAGCAGTGAGATTGTAAGAGCTGAAAATTATGATTTACTGGGGGCTGTCCAGCTAAGGAGTGACATTAGCTATTTGTCAGGAGCTGGAAGATTCCTGCTGAGGAGCTGACAGTGGTTACTGATATCTTTGACAGATAAGTACCACTTCTGAAGACTGTATAATGTGCTTGTATGACATATTCTCCAGTCATTGGTACTCAGGGGACAATGATCTACTGTGCACTAAAGAAGTTATGCACACAGAATAGTTGAGGTGGGAAGGGTCCTCTGGAGATCGTCTAGCCCTGTTCAATGCAGGGTCAACTACAGCAGGTTGCTCAGGGCTGTGTCCACTTGGGTTTTGAATATCTCCATGGATGGAGACTCCACAGCCCCTCTGGGCAACCTGTTCCATTGTTTGACTCCTCTCACTGTAAAAGAGGGTTTTTTTCTTCATTTAAGTGGAATTTCTTTTATTTCAGTTTGTTCCCATTCCCTCTTATCCATTCACTGAATGCTACTGCCAAGAGCCTGGCTCCACCTTCTCTACACCCTGCCATCAGATATTTATATCCATTGATGAGATTCCCTCGACCTTTCTCTTCTCCAGACTGAATGGTCCCAGCTATTTCAACCTCTCTTTAAATTAAAGGTGCACAAAGCCCTTAATCATCTTTGTTTTGCTGGTCTCACTCCAGCATGTCTATGTCTTTCTTCAGGAGCCCAGAACCTGGGAACCCTAGAGCTCAACACAGCTTTTCAGATACGGTCTCCTACCTTCACCATCTGTGTGCTGAAACTCAAGGTCTTTGGTTTGAGTGCTGTGTTAATGCACAGGGAGCAGGTCGCTGCCATGTCAGTACTGATTCAAGCATGCAACATTCCCTCGTAACTATATTTTCCTATTGGAAGCAGGAGGGATCCCAGTCCATCATGTTTCCCTTCCCCTTAAATGTAACTTCTGCCACCTTCTAGAACCCCATAAACAGACAATCCTCATCCACTCATGTCCAGTTTCCCCTGTCACCTCTTGGTATGGTGACAGACCAAGGTGTCCATTTCCAGGAGTCTTGTACCAGGAGCCAAAATTATCCTCAGAGGGAAACCAACACTAGGCCATAAATCTCTGTGCTGGAATACAGCAAGGAATAAAATGGAGTTGTGATTGAGCATATGTGGGGTTGTCAAGTGCATGAATATTGGCCATTGACCACAAAGAGGCATGGAAGTAGGTTTCAGGGTACTGAAAGCACACGCATCTCCTGATGCTGCCCCTCTGCCTAGTTCATTCACTGCTTGGTTCTGGGTGGCCACCTTCAGCCTGGCAGCTGGCTCCTCAAGCCAGCCCATCTGGGTTGATCTGAGCACCTGCTCCTGCCATTACACTGGGTGTGTGTAAGAACCGCGATGCCTTGCACTCGTGCCTTCCTTGTACAGAGGTGGATGGAGGCAGAAGGATGCCTGGCTCCACCTCCTGGCTACTTTGATGTGTCTTTCAGCCACTGCTGATTAAAGAACCTCTCTGCCATCAGGGGAAGGAGTACTTAATTTGCTTATCTTGGTCTCAGATAGGAGAAAAGACATGGTATCACCAAAGACAAACCTTTGGTACGTGCTGAAAGTTGGGAAGGGGCTACGCTCTCCCTGACCTGGAAGCAAAGGAGCTTAGATGTCAGTTCCACGTATTTACTTCTTTCCCTGTTTGGCCCTGAAGATATCAAACAAGGAGGCAGTAGGGCTTGTCATAAGTGGAGAGCTTGCAACACTCCTCTGCGATATTTTGAAGTGCCCCTTCAGGGCTTAGGTTGTTGTCAGTCTCTGAAAACTGGTCTCAAGCATCAGCTTGAGCTCCCTTATGATGACAGTGACAACTTTTCATGAGCTTTTATGCAGTGCTTTGATACCATCAGGTGGAAGGGCTTTTTTCTTCTGTATGCGTGTGAAGGATCTGTATTTTTTGTAATGTTAATAGAAATGACTTTTTTTAATTACATTTTTCTCATAGTGAAGACATGTGAGCACTAAGAAGTGCTAAGATATAAGTAATGATGCAGAAGCCAGAAAATCATAGGGCTGCTACTGGCTGTCACTCAGATGATTTTGTGTGACTTAAAATTAAAGAGTTGTATACCAAGTGGCAGGAGTGAGTCACCAGAACGGGGATGACTCAAGTTGTTGCTATGAATTCTGTGAGGAATGTTAAATGGTGGGCTCCCACAGCGGCAGTGCTGCAAGTCTCTAGGTGACAAGAAAGGAGCTTATTAAATATGAGCAGTAAGATGAAGTGAAATTTAAGATTACATTGGGATACACTGGGAACAATAAGACTTTTGCCAGTTGTCCAGTTTCACAGCCTTGGAACATTGTACAGGAATATGTTACTAAATCTTGCCATGTTAACGCTGTCAGTAAGGATAAGAGTAAGGAGAGTGATGTTTAATACAGTACTTCTGATTCTACTCAGTTGTTTATATAAATGATTTAACTCTCTTTAAACAGAGGACCAGGTATCAGCCTTGCTACGATGAAGACTTTAATGAATATACTTGAGAACTAGCCTGGAAGCCAGGGTATGCCTGGCACGAAATGAGAGCCGCTCAGCAGAGTGTCATGGTTCCTGCGCTCAAAGGTCATTTTATGTTTTGGGAGCAGAAGGTCTGAGTGATATCAGTGATGCCATTGTGCTTCCAAGTAACAACAGTTCAGAGCAAAAGTACAGCTGTGAAGTCTACAGGCCTACTGAGTTCTTGCAATATTTTGTTTCTTGTGAACAGGGGAATCAGTTGTTTAAATAAAGGAAAGGTGAGGGCATGAAAGGGAAAGAAAACAGCTCTTGTGACTGGGCATTTTCAGTAGAATACCAGAAGCTAGTTTGGACTGGTGCATGAATGGGAGGCTCTGAAAAGCTGTAAACTAGTGACCCAGACAGAATGAAAAGAAAGTGAAGTCCCTGCCTACTCCAGCTTTTGTTGATGCTGCCAATCTAAAATAATAATCCTCACAGAATTACCTTTCTTGTGTTCTGTTAAAACCGTTGAACAGGTGAACAGGCTCTGTTCAGCACTCAGCTGTTTGGCATGCAGGGTCTGGGTCCCTCAACGCGATTCTTCATTCCTGGATTGTGTGAAACAGGTTAACGTAGAAAATGCACTCGCTTGCCTTCAGGGAGCATGGATGTTGCTGTGTGACAGTTCTAAGGTCATGAAGCTTCACAAAGGTTTTCGAATAGTAGCCATAATATTATAACATATTTAACTTCAAGTGCAAATTTCAGCCACAGAAAAGGACAGAAGAGGAGGATATCTATTCCAGATGGAAAATTGCTGGTGTTTAGAGCTAGGGTGCTAGTTTTAAAATAAAACAAGTTTATGACCTTTCTAATGTTACTATCAAGTGATTACTCCCACTGACCTAAGAGCTATTCAAGACCACAGTCTTAATACAGGTATGTAAATTGCCCTTGCAAGCTTATTTTTGCAGCCCTTGTATATACAAATGCCCATTTCTTACGAAGAAGTGAGTCCTTAGTATTCTGACTTATGCAATTGCCGTGGTCCTTATATCAAGTTTGTTTGTTTGTTTGTTTGTTTTCCCCAAAAACCTCCTGTCACCATGGAATCCCAGCTCCCTTTAATACATCCAAAACCAAGTCTTATGCAGCGGCCAGGTAAAAATGTGCCTTCTCAAAAGAGGGTGAGGCACTAGACTTTAGGTGGTGTGAGAGTCCACAGTGGCTTGTCTTTAAAAATGCCAAGAGTACAAAGCTCTGATGTAGTTCTTTCTGGCCTACATAAATTCTTACGGCCAATTCTGAGATTCGCTTGCTCTAGTGTTTCATGAACCAGTTTATTGGTGACTTTCTCATGTCAAGAATTTGGCTGACTATGCTAATTCAGTTTCTAGAATAATATGCATATTCTTCTGGAGAACAGATTCAGGTTGAGCTGTGCCAGAAGAGGTTTTGACTCTTCCCAACCACCCGTTTTTCACCTGCCTAGTGAAGGCTGAGTTTTTGAGGGTTGGGTTTGTTTTTTAATCCTTCTGTTATGCACCTCTCTAACTATGCATTGCTACACATGGGGAGAGAGACACTTCCCAGGTGTCTTTCAGCCTCGGCTCTAACATGTCACTATGTCCTTTTGTTAACTTAGTTGCTATAGCCAGAGCAATTCTCTGTCGACAAATCTAAGACAAATACTGTTCTTACTGATGTTTTGGCTACTCCACTGAACGGTGTGCAAAACAAAAATAGACATTTCCCAACTACCTTTCAAGGCACTGAAGCTCCACTAAATATTTAACCTTCTCACATAACAGGTAGCCTGAATAAGAGCTTCTGTGAAGAAATTGGCAATCAAAGCACTTCAGAAACTTTTCAGCCTTGACTACTCCTACTCATTTGCTATTCTTAGTGCACTCTCTATTGCCGTCAAGAATCTAGCTCAAAGCTCTGAGATTCTTCTCACTTCATCAGTATCGTAAGACTCCTTTTTTGCATCTTTTATTTTTAGGCATACAGTTTCTGGCAATTAATGCGCAACCTCCTTTCCTGGAGAAAGAGTGATTGTGAAGTACTGCAAAAACAGGCTGTGTTTCACGGATGTTTGAGGGTAGAGAATGAACTTCTCCCTGTTTCATTCTTACCCTGCATTGGGGGCAGATGTTGCTAGTGCAGCTGATTCTGCTTCAGTTTTCTCAGTAGGATTATCAACACTCCTAAAATTCTGTCCTGCACTTGCTTAAATGTTTTACTGGCCTGGAGCTTAGTCTGAAACAATGACTAGGAAGCTTGTTCCGAAGCGATGAAACATGCATCAATGAACAAGTGAATAAACACAGCAGATTGCAGAATAAGAAACACACTGTTTAAGGAAATGAACTTTGTTCATTTAATAAATGTTGTTTGGTTTTTTTATAACTCATGATTATACTCATGTAAGATACTAGCACAGAGTGATACTGTGTAGGACAGGAAAAGGGCTGCATATATGAGCAGAAGATGGAAGAAGCAGCGAGTCGGACAAGGGAACCCCACAGAACTTGATCCTGCCTGAATGAAAGCAGTGCTGCTGGCTGCCAAGTTCCCTTTCCTTAGCATCCGGAGCAGGTCTGAAGAGGGTACAGTGACACTAATTATTGGTTAGTGTACGGTTGTTACTAAACAAGACATAAAAAGCTTGTGATTTGAATAGTAGCCACAGAATACCACAGACCCTGAGGAAGGAATCGCTTAATATGCTTGTATTTTGCTTTTTGCAGGAGCAGAATATTTTTGAAGTCTTGAGAAGAAGTAATGGTTACTCAGGAAGACAAATCAGAGGGGATTTTTTTTTATGGGGACAGAAGTGGTGGTAGTTCAATGCATCATGTATGGCAAGGAGCTGACTATTTCCAGAAGACAGTCTCCCCCCACCTCTCTCTCTTTTTTCTTCCTCCCTCCTGCTAGCAAATAGTGGTATAACTATATTAAAGGATCAGTTTATAAATATGTGCTGACCTCTATGCCACTGGGATATTGCAGAGAAGCAGCCAATCTTTGATTGCAATTGCTCAGTCAGTTAAAGCTTTCACCTACAGAAAACATAGTTTTGCTGTGCCAAGTCTCAGTTAGTGCATATTTTGAAGGTCTTTATGCTGATTCCCTCCCTGCAGGAGCAGAGCAGAGCTTGCTAAAATGACTTCCAGACGGAGGGTGCGTCCCTGATCATACATGACTACATACAGACCAAGTCAGGGCAGTCCTGAGGCTGCTCTTGCTTGACCCAAGTGATGAACCGTCATCTTGGAACTCAAAGTGGAGGGGAATCGGTGTCCGATTGTCAAGGATAAAGTTAAGTGAGAGTCACCTACTTTAATTGAAAAGTAATTAGGCAAGAACACCAGCAGATTGCGTTGATAATTGAGAAGCCATGGAACAAATTTTTGCTATGAATTTTGACTTTTTGCAAAGAGTTACACAGAACACACCAGGTACAAATGTAACATCTGCTGTTCTTCTGACAGTCTAAGTGTTTCCTCCTGGATTACTGTTTTACCTTGAAGTGGCAGTAAATATGATTATAAATAGGAATGAGGAAATGTGGGTGTCATCCATCTGATGCTACAGAGTAAACACAGTCTGTGAAAATGAGCCGACTGGTAGGACAATACCCCAGTTGGTGATAAAAAGCTTCAGTTGTGTAGGGAGCAGAGGCCTTTGGACTGGATAACCATAATCTGAGACTGTCAATAGGAAATGAAGGAAATGCAGTGGTGGGAGGAGAGTCGATTCATCCTTTGGATTTATTCAACATACTGCTCTAGTTTGGAGGGATTATTGACAGTTTGCGAAAAGGCTCCATTCTTTTTAAAGTTGTCAAAAGCTTATCCAAGGAGCACTATCAAGAGCCATACCCTGTGTTCTGCATGTAGGCCAGCCTGTTTGAAAAGCATTTTTGCATCTGCCTTTAACTGACGTGCTGGGAAGCCATGCAGAAAAGCATAGACTGATTAAAAAAATAGTAGAGTTAAGCTGAGCGGAGAAAAGCCAGACCTAAACTGCTGGAGTCCTTTGAAGATCTTGCTACAAAGATACAGTGGGTGTTAGTGTGTTTAGTGATTTGTCTCCAGCTGCTAAAATCAAAGCACTCAGTGCTTAGATATAGAAACCAAATGATCACATCTGTACTGCACAAATATTTAGCATATCACTCACCAGACCCTTCAGAGCTCAAGCCTCAATGACTACAGCCAGGCATAAAAACCCATGGGTCAGCCCACCTTCTTTTTCTTGTTATTGATATTATTATCATACTTCTAGTCCTTCTCAGAGGGGGTATGACAGCGATAGTTTACTTAAAAACACATCTGACAGCCTTTCCCCTCCACATGTGACTCAACAAACAGATGCTGTTGAGACAATCAGGAATGCTTTTGTTGTCTGCTCCTACAGTCACCTCCGCTAGAAACTGTGCGTATAATTGTTACTTAAAATGAATATTCCAGTCGTGTTCTTCCGAGAAGATTTTAACATACTTAACATTACTGCATCTGATCCCACTGGACTGCTTTTATGCCTGGAAGAAATCAGGAAGTAGCATACAGCGTGTGCATTATTTAAACAAACGAAAAACCCCAAACAAGAGTGGTTGTTCAAAAACACAGACCTCGAAAAGGAGACTTTTTTTCTCAGCAGACCAGGGAAGTGGTGGTGTAATTCCTTGCTGGGATGCCTCAGTTTTGACCTGAAGAAATTGCCTGTAGGGTTGTTTCATTCCTTCGCTCGTTTTGTTTGTGGCATCTCTCTTGTGATCGGTCTGGATTTCATGATGCTGCTGTCCCTCAGGCTTGCATATAGATGATGGTCACCAACCCTTTTCACACAGGCTACTGATGAGCTGTTGCAAAGTAATGCCTTTTAGTCACCACCAGCGAAGTGGCCTGTATCTGAATTGGACTCCCAGAGCTCAAAGGCTCCATACAGTGTTGCCAGGCCACTGAACAAACTGTTAGTCTCTTCACACAACCTTGCCATGGTGAACCCNACGCACACAGACACCATACATTTGTGTGCAAAATGGCACCTTTCTTAGAAATGACATGTATCTGAGATGTCAAGCATGTGCAAGCACCTTAATGTCAGAGACATGCTGAATAGAAATATTTGCCGTGCTTTGCTTGGTGACAAGTAAAATAACAGCATGGACTAATTCAACTTCCACCAGCAAGTGTAGAGCTGCCCCAGCAGTGTTATTTTTGGGTTGACGATAGCTGTGTCATCGCTGGTTTTCCAAGTGCCACAGCAGCTACTGACCTACCTGTGCTCCAGCCCTGCCTAAGCTGCAAGAGCTATTTCATGCGAAATTACTCCCTAATTAAGTTGCACAGTGGTAGAGCTAGCACAAGCCGTACTGAAAAGGGGATGCCACTTTCCAGGAGGTACCAAAAGCTCAGCATGACATTAAGCAAATGGAATAAATGCCTCTACACAGCCCAGTGCTCTCTGTATTTGACCTTGCACTGCCAGCTATGGTATGTTGGCTAACAGTACCCTGGCTATACTATAAACAGGACCCCGATAGTGACCCCAGTTACAGTAGAGTTATGTCCCAGCCATATGACAAAGTGAGTTTTGATTCGAAAGGTAGACTGGGATGTACAATTATGTTTCATAACCTGGTGCTGCTCTGTCAGGGTATTATTACCTGAGGCACCCTGAGGAGTTGGAAAGAAAATCAAGAAATAAGAAGTCCATAGATATATATGTTCTGTTGCCTCCACTGTTACTAGCAGGTGTTATGTGAGTAATTTCCATAAGGAAAATGTACTCTTTTTGCTGCTGTTCTTGGCATTCTGAAACGCAGACTATTTTATGTAAATTGAAAGAACATTTTATAATAAATTGTAGCTAGAGAATGTATTAAATCTTATGTTAAATGAAGGAAAAATTATACTAGGGAGACAGATCATCCAACTACAGAAACTATTCACCTTGAAGTGCAAAGATATGGAAAGTGAAAGCCATTAATCTGCTAGTGTTAGAAGGCTACGTGAATTATCTGGGCTGGTTACAAACCAAAATGTAATTAGGTATGGCTGGTTGCTTGAGGTTACTTTAGACACCAAAGATGGGGGAAACAGTGGGGACAGTGGTTACTGAAGTAGGGGTAGGGAATAGCTTTATCATCAGAGCCGGTGCCTACGTGACCATTGCCTTGGCATTCTGTGACCTGTGCTGCTGGCTGCTCTCTTACATACATACAAAATCATTCGCAGCTGTTTTCTGTGCACCTGGGAGCCATTTCCTCTAATGCAAACTAAAAACTCCTAGGTCTTTCACTTTAAAAAAAAAAAATAGTGAGACACTCACAGAAGATGTGGAAGTAGATCCAAAAGGATTCATGCAAGTACAGAATATGTACTTGTGGGCAGTAATGGATAACTTGGCATTTTTCTATGGGAGGAGCTGTAGTGTTCATGAAGTTGCTGTACAACCATCCCTGGAGAATGATATCCTCTTTGCTTATACAGCTCAATGCAACCAAAAAATGAGCATCCCAGGAAAACTATTCTTTGTTTTTTTAGAGCTGTGTTTCACATTTATTTCTTAGTGGAACATCATTTGCTTGCACTGCTTCCATTGATACACCATTGCTGGTTAGCCTCTACACAGATGACTCTTCCTGGCAGGGTAAACCTTTTGCTGTGGCCTTAGGTACTCCTCTCTTGTGTGTTTGCTTTTTTCATTGTAAGCCCCTTGCTGAAGCAAAGTAAGTCATTATGAAGAATTCACCTGCTGTAATAATTTTTGTTCCTTATTTTAACCGTTTAGGGAACTCAGTCTCCCTTCAGTAATAAAGTAGAAAATATGACTGGTGACACTAGTCTGGTCTCTGAAAATTAAGTGGGATTGCGACTTCTCACACTGTTTGAACCAAGGAGAGCATCCCACTGTGCTACATCAGGAGCACAGTAAACTCCTCCAACCGTTGTTTCACATCCTCTGCCATTTGTTCAAAGATGGGATTAAATTATTTTTGTCACATTTCATGGGGCTGGCACACAGAGTGTTACTTTAGTCAGCCAACATGGACGTGGAGTTGGGACATTGCACTCTTCTCTTACATGTTCCTGTTCACCTGTTTCCCCGTCCCTAGGGAGATAGAAGGATGGCAATGAATGTTCACAGTTTTCCCATTCCTTTCTCATCCTGTTGCCAGAGCCAGAATGTGAGAAGATATGGGGAAGCGAGCTGCTTCATAGGATTGCTCTGTTTTATATAGGAAATGATCTGTGCTAACACAGTCCCAACTCTACTATAAAGACTGACCTCTTTCTTTAACGGCCACAAGTCACAGCCTACTATCCCTCATAGCTTTCTTGTAGGGAAGCAGAGGGATTGATGAGCTTGGTGTTCTTGCCCAGCAAAATCCTTAGGGCTTGCTCAGTCTCAAGGTTGCTCTTTTTTTCCCCTTCAAACTTGAAAGAAAGAGGGAGAAAGTGAGAGGGAATGCACCTGCAGCAGGTGCTCAGAGATCAGATCAAAATACTGTCTGTCATCATTGTGTTTAGACTGCCAAATAAAATAATGATTGAAAATGAAGATTAAAATTGGAAATCTTCTTTCATATCTAATGAAAATCAGTAATCTTGGCATAACATATGGCACTGTGTTCAACTCTTAGTGCCGTAGGAGTAGTTTGCAGCTGACAGCACATATGTCTGTACGGTATGCTTCAGCATCCCCAAATTTAGATATTCCATTGAATCAGTAATTTTTAAGCTTGAAATGTAAGCATATTCCTCTTCCCCTTTCTTCTCCTGCTACACCCTCCCATGGCCCCAAAAAGCAAACCTTGAAAAGTTAAGCATTTCCTAATGCTTTGGAATTATTTCCTGTGCTAATTCTGAGGGATCCTTTCTCTCATGCTTCCAGTATTCCT
>WAAD01007718.1:74284-108223 GCA_013389945.1 Fregata magnificens
CTGTAAGTGTTTTTTTTTCTCCCCCCCCCCCCCCCCCATCTTCCTTCCTTCTAACCTGACTTTCTGTATGAAAGGGGGGGTGAGGTGCCTGTTTACCAGGCAGTGCTTTTAGGATGCGATACTGGGGGGACCCTGCCTAGGAGGGGTAGCGTATTCCCAGTGTCATTACCTTGCATGCATTTAGCAAGATTGGCAGGGCCAAAAGAGATAAGGGCCAACTCCTTATGAAACAAGCAAAATAAAATGGGAGTGTTGAATGCTGTGAAGGTAGTTGATTTGAGTAATCCTTGTTTGTTGAGAGATAGAGGCTTAAAGGTGTATTTAGAGTGAACTTTTAGTTAAATTGCCCTGTGGCAGGACTTGGTGAAGTTTTTCCAGGTGTCCTTCAATGTACTCAGGAAAAGTTCTTTAAGAATTGTATTGCTAATGTGCGCGTATCCTGCATCAGCAAGAGTGAACAGATTCATCTTCGATTCTTCTTTCTCCTCTCTATCCTAAGTATCTTACCACTGCCTTGGAGCATAGGGCAGGAGGGATAGCTAGCTCAACTCCTGAAGCAGTTCACAAGTTTCAAGTCCCATGATAACCACATACAGAGATTTAATTGAGTGAAACGGAGAGCATCTCGTGCAGGTCTACCAAGAATTACAACATGTTCCCAGATAAACTTTGGGGCCTTTAGGACAAAAGGCAGAAAGTTTCAGAGGTTTCAACAATGTGTTGGGAGAAGTCCATAGAAGTAAAAGAGTAGAAATATGTATTAATAAAGCCATTTAGTACTGTATAGGTATTGGAGCTCTTGCTGATACCTTTGCAAAGGGACATTTCATGCAATCTGCTTTGAACAGGAGTCCCAATACCTGAATCTTGATGCATGGACTCATTGTATAGCTGAGTGCCCAAGAACAGGGTTCACACAGAGCCACGAACTGGTCTGAAGGCAGCCTAAGCAAGGTGGCAGGAGGTGCTGAGGAAAAGGTTGGGGCCTCATAGTTAAATGGTTTTCTCTGCTGTCATAGTTTACAATATTTCTCCTCTTCTGCAACTGTAAAAAAAGAGCAATCCCACTGGGAACAATAAGAATGTACATGATATGGTAATCAGAATAATAATTTGAATAATTTTGAGCATTAATTTGATTACAGTAGCATCTGAATTCAGTGTAGATCTTTTTAGTTCCAGATTTCAGCAGTTTCTATCCAAGTCTGAATTTTCATGAGCAACCATACTTAAACCCTAGTTTAAATGTACATAGTTCTTCCACTAATGTTAGAAAAGCTGTAAGCGTCCTTATCATAAAATCCGTTCTTGAACAATTTGAGGAACTGTCAGTTTCTTGATAGCAATGGCATTATCTTTGCTGGTGATCGAGACGTGTGATTGTCAGTCACATAATAGGGTTTTTGTGTGCCGTTGCTATTGTTGCGCACAGACCTGACTGAACTAAAGCTGAGATCAGCGATCTCAGTTGAAATAACTGATTCTATGAATTTGGCACAAAATGTTTTCCTGAAACACAGTACATACTTTAACTTACTTTTAAGATTTTTATTATTTCTACATACCTTTTCCAAGATTATGTTGTGGATTTACCGCAATCCCTATGAGTAGGGCAATGGGAGGTGATTTTACACCGGAGTTTATTTCAGTGCTAATGCCCGAGGTGATGCACAGCAAGGAGTAAATTATCTTGCACTCAAGGTCATGTGTCAGAAGCATCCCTAGGTGTGCTGCAGTGCAAGAGGAGATGTAATTCCTCTGTCTCTAAAAATGCACCTTCTGGAAGGAAGACCCGCCGTGGTGGTGCTCTTGTTTCTTTTGCTGGAGGGCCCCCTATGCCATGTGTAGTCAAAGTGGGAGAAAACTATGAAGATGCAGTGTGTATGTGTGGGATACGGCCAAACAAAGGCCACACGGAGGAAGTGTCACACTCTGACCACAGGATATATTTTCTGCTTGAAAAAGTATGTATCCCCTGTTCTGTCTGATATGTTAAAGAAGGGAGAGAAGAAACGGTCTTCTGAGCTTGTCCCCGTCTTCCTGCCCAGGTAGCCAGTAAGGTGTGCTGGCCTCATTTTCCAGTCAAGAAATGGGGCATCATTTAGCTCTGTAACTCCACATTGCAGCAATCAAGTTACTACTTGGCTAAAAAGGAATAATTTGTGTGTTAGTAGTTTTCTCTCTTTCCTAGGGATCTTCTACAAATGTCTTCTAGCTCAGCCTAGCAATGTCACCTGCCTTTCGCCATCAGGTAGGCAGATTCAGAAGGTACAATTTAGCATCCAATAGCTGCTTTTCTTAATTTTTCTCCTTGTCAATGAAATAGGCTTTTTTTAAAAAAAATATTTTTATAGGAAAAAAATAGGAATTAACATATTTTAGTGTAAGGAAGATTTTACGTTTTTCTGATGTTTGGGCTCTTCCAGCATTTTTGTGAGCAGCTACTGCTTGGGGTTCATTCTCAGCCTGCTCAAGTGAGCTGTAATGAACACTATATTTAAGCAAAAAAAGCTTGCCTCCTTACTCACCCTTTCTTTGGGAACATGTACTTTATGTTCAATTTTGGTTTGCTTGTTTGTTTGCTTTTTGCCAATATCGAAAACCAAAAAAAGTGCTAAACTTAACTTGCAGTGGTGGAAAACTCTGCTCTGTAAGTCACCCACCTAACTGGGGAGGACTGGAGGGATTAGGTGCAGGACATGGCTTGGAATGGGGTTGGGGTTGTGTTACATATGTGCAAAGGTTGAGTCCTCTCTGCACTTGCACTTCTGAAAGCCTGGTTTTGCTCAATGAAAGTAGCTTTGTTTGTTTGTTTTTAATGAGTAATTAACATTCTTGTGCTTTAGTTCCACCCTCTACAACTCTCCAACTCATGAGTAACCTTAAATGTGCAAAATCTGAGCATACAGATTTATAAGCCTGTTTTCCAGCATTTGGTTACAGATGCTTTTAGGTTAATACAACACCATTGCAAAAGTACATTTTGCAGTGCTCTCACAGTGAGCGTGGCCTTGGGACAGAGGCTTGGGAGGCAAGAGCAAAGCACTTGTTCTACAGTTCAAAAAAATAGCCATTAGCTGTAAAACAGCTGTTACCACTGTGAGTAAATAAAATACCATACCAGCTTCTCTTTTACGTTGTTTTTTCACTGCTACTTGATACTCCATAGATGAAACTGAAGTGCAAGAGTTATATACCAAGGAGCTTACCATTGATAACTCTATCCATGTTTCTGTGCGCTGAGACCTGAATGTGTTGGCCCACGTTTCAGATAGCTGTTGATGCTCTGCCTGGTTGCTCTTCCACAGAAATGAGATTTAGTAGAGGATAGAACTGAAATTTGAGTGGACTAAAGGGGGCCTCCAGATCTGCATGGGTGTATATTCTGACCAGAAGCAAGTAGACCATGTTTAGATTTTGTGATAAGCTGCACCTGCTCTGCCCCTTACATGTTTGTGGTAATATCAGGAATTGAACCGGATGTCATTTCCAGAGTGTTACTAATTGAAACATGCATGTATATTTTATTAAATCAGGAGGAAGTATGGCAAAATTAAGCACAAAAAGAAAAAGGGAAAAAACCCTGCCTGATTCTTAGATACCCTAATAAAAGATGCCATAGAAATTAGATACAGATACTGAATTTAACGTAATGCAGTTCTTTGTAATCTAATTACATAAGCATTGCTATGGTTTGTTTTGTAAATGGAACTTTGGGGGGACTTTAAAAAAAAAAAAAAAAGAAAAGTATTTAAGTCAGCATAAGATATAGAAGCAATTTCCTTTAAGCTGGAAAAACAAGAAATCGCAGCACTGTGCGTGCAGTCCACATAATAAGTCATATCATATTGAATGCTCCAGATCTGAGAAGTGACATTGAGCACTGGAGGCTTTCCAGGAATTGGCAGTAGCTAAATGGTGCAAATGGGCAAGATATCAGTCTTTTGTTTCTTGTCCAGTTTAAGGGTAGTCCCTTGGAAAAAACTAACAGGATCCCCCTGGCCTGTGTTGGATCTCCAGTATTCATCTAAACACAAGGAAAACAGATATTTTTTTCAGTTAAACCCCCCAAAAAGGAAAGAAAAATAGTATTTGGAAACTGTATTGCTCAAATTCTGCCAATTTTAATTGTGGAAGAAGGCCTGTTTTGAAGCAGTACGATGTGAAGAAAAGGAATGAGCTCAGTGAATAAGAGGACATTGAGTCTGCAGTCTTTGAAGCATATGGCTCTTATTGCTGTATGTCACCTTCTAACTGGTGCTGCCTGTCCAGTTGGAATTTTGCACCTTTTATAAATTGATCAGTGTTTCCTATTCTTCAGGGCATGAGCGTGGTCCATTTGAAGCAGATGACTGCTTCTTCTTGGAGACTCACTGGAGCAAGCTCTCACCTAGGTTTCCACTGATGACCGTGTTCTTGCAAGCACAGGAGGGGGTCTCACGGCACTCTGCCAGCCTCAGGTGGGAGGTGTACGGAGCTGGCCACACTTGCTAGTGTTTCCATGACCCTCCTGTGCTGGCAATGCTTTGGGTCTGAAGGGCCGCGCTTCCAGCCACCAGCCCTGCTTCAGCAGTGCTCGCACAAGTCCCCTCCCTTGGCAATGCATCTATGGGTTTGCAAGCCTCTGATCTATATCCTGGCTGTGCTGGGAAGTGGCGATGCTTCTGGAAGTGTTGGCATGGCACAGCAAGCCGTGGTATTTTAACCACCATGCCGTTTAGGCCTGCTACAGAAGGAATTAAACTTTAGTTGAAGTGTCAGCTAGTGCCTGAAACCTTGTCTGTCTCAACTCACACCAAGAGCTGCCCTGCTGGCAGCAATGTCAGAGAAGTAGTGTTCAACATAAATTTACTTGTGATCTTGTTTGTGTCTTCCACAAAGTTCAGAACAAGCTATACTTTGTAAAAAGTATGTTCATTTACTGGGTAAACTAGTGCAAAAAATGATGCATACTAGAACAGAAGAGTTGGTATTTATAGCATGAAGAATATTTAATATTTGGATCAGAGCAAAAATGTGGCGGTAGGGGTTTTTTGTTGTTGTGTGTTTTGTCATCCCGTCCCCCTGCCCCCAAAGCACAACCTCTTTTTGCTGGAATACTCTTTAGGTCACACAAAAGTGGCAATATTTAAACCTGTTTAAAGCTTCCTGCATGAGTATATAATCTCATTTTAAAACAGACTCTGTCCTGTAAACTAGCAACCATAGGCTAGTCTGAAGAATATATATCTGAACTCAGCTGGGTATCCTTGCGGGATTTTGAACTAGTTTAATTCTACTGGTGTAAAATTATACCATTTAGTTCCTCCAGTGTAATGTCTATCCAGGTGTAAAATCACACCCATAATTAGGCCATAACTAGCAGGTGTATCAATGCTGGTGTAGATCAGGAAGGCAGTTTTGAAACAGATCTCCTGGTCCCCACTTCCCATGAGTTGGCTGGTGTCATGTGGCAGCCTTGGAAAGTCCAGATGTCCCGTACCTGAAGGGACGTTACTGAGAAGGCAGAGCCAGGCTCTGTGTGGGGGTGCACAGAGGCAGGATGAGAGACAAGAGTCATGAACTGAAACGGGGGAGGGCCTGAATTGCCAAAGGGAAGAAAAATTAAAAATAAAAAAAATCTGTCACTGTGACTGCAGTCAAGGCCTGGACCAGGTTGCCCAGAAAAGCTGTGCAGTCTCCATCGTTGGAGGCTTTCAAGACCCAGCTGGACAAAGCTCTGAGCACCCTGGTCTGTCATCCTGGGTGCTGGGCTCATCTTGGATTAAACTAAACCAAAGGGTGTGCTCTAGGAGTATCTTAACATGCTCCACCCATTAGGGGCTGTTCTTACTGGGGTCTTCAGAGGAGATTTGAAAGAGGCCAGAGGAGCGTGGGTGGGGTACAAGGGCATAGAAAGTATTTCTGGGTATGGAGAGCAGAACAAGAGTGAGTGCTGACTTGTTTGTGAAAGACGTTGAGATCACTGAAGTATAACACAATGAAGGACACTGTGCATCTCATGCCTGTGACACTACTTGATCCCTGGGGCACACTGCTTTCCTAAACTGAGCAATTGTTTTCAAACACAGATTAATAAAACTCTTCAAATTGTTCCTTTATCATCTTCCTTCCCATACCCACTTAATTATGTTCAGCACCTGTCTCCACAATTAGAAAAATCATCATCTTATATGATCTATCTTACCTAAAGGGAAACATTTAGGTATGCAGATTACTTCCTCAGCAAGCAGTTCTTCACGACGTAAGCACATTTACTGATGATTTAGCTGACCTTTCCCTTCTGGGCCCCAATAGTCATGTAACTTCTGTTTTCTTTCAGGAGGACATGCTGCATCCGTCATGCTCCTGTCCTGGGTTTAGTCTGAATGGTTACAGAAAGCACTAGTATACATATTTCTGTGGTACAGACTTCTGTGGTGTTTGTTTCAGAGTTTCTGCACTGGTATTGTTCATAGACATGTTGTGAAGATTCAGAGTGCAGACCATCTCTACAAAGCATGCTGACTGTTGCATCTGAGTGACATTTAGCACAAATCACAGGAAAACTTCGTGTCCTTTGTATCTCATCTGGTATTGTCAAGCTTGTTCCCAGAATCACAGATATCTGAAGTTCCAGTGGTGTGCTTTTTCCATTCCACTGACCAATAGTGTTCTTTGGTGGGGTTTTTTCCCATAGTGTATCCACGCTTCAGCATTCTCTGGAGCAGATAAATACTGAAGGCTAAATAAAATAATTACTGTTGTTGGTGGAGGATCAGAATTAGTTTTTGCAACTACATTGCAAATATTTTGAGAGGAACAATGTGGGAGCTCTCCTTTTCTCAAAATGGCTGCCCTATATACAAGATTTCTAGTTCAAGAGACAGTTAACAAATTTAGCTTTTCAGGTTCACAGATTAGATTTGACATGTATACATCATTCCTTCTATGAAATGCTATCAAATTGCCCTGATTACAAAATACTTCTTGTAATCAGATCAAGTTGAACAGGAAATCCCAACTAAGTGCAGTATCTCGTGTGTAATTGCTGTACAAATACTTTAAATAAATTGTGAGCAATTTCTTATGCAGTGGCTTTAGCTAATGTTATTAGCATGCTTAATTGACTTTTCTATGTGTCAGGTTTAGCCACAATGCTGAAATCTGAAGGGAAGAAAACATCTGTACTGAAATTGAGGCGCAGTACTTCATTTGCATTGAGGCACAAGTGACAACTTTTCTTTCATAGGTCTGTAAGCATTGATTAAAAATTAAAAAGAAGGTTGGGGAAAAAAAGCTGAACTCAAAGTTGAAAACTTTTTGGAAATACCTGTTTGGATATGTAGAGAAAAAGATTCAGGGGGTGGGCTGGGGAGCAAGAGGAGGGGATTATCTGTAAACACAGAATTTTTTTTTTTCAACTTGTGTGTGGAAACCCCAGTGGCAAAAACAGTCCTGAGATATGGAGATGAGCATTCAAGCTGGTCCTGAGTGAGCAATAACAAATTGTTGAACCATGGTCTCTATCCTGGTGGAAAGTAAATGTCATTATATGGTAAGGAGAGTCTTTTTTTTTTAATTATTTTTCTTTTCCTCTGATAAAGCCTTTAAAAGTTTTGAATTTGTCTCCATGTGGCACAAGGAAATTTCACAGGTGGCTTCCACCTTCCCTCCAAGCATTTGTAGAACACAAGCTTGTTTCCCACCTGGTTCCACTGAAGTTGTTCAAAGATTTCTGTTGGGTTGGGTTTGGGTTGGGAGGGTAGAGGGATGGGGGGGGTTGTGGGTTTTTTACTACATTCTAGGCTGAATTCACTGTGAGAATGGTTGGTTGATGGGAAAGTCACCTTTTTTGGTTTGTGTTTAAGAGTTCTTGTAGTTCTTCGATGACATTGTCAGCACCTGGAGACAATGTTGCGCACTAAGAAGTTGATGTCATGTCGTTGTGCTTTTTTTTGTCATTTTGGTTTAGTTGTTAAATTTACATCTAACTCATCACTTGAATGTTTAGTCATATATACCGATTTTTATCAGTTATGTATTTTGTTAACAAACTGGATTGCTTTCATCTGGTATAACACAGGAGTATTTGTCCAAAGATGAGGACAAAGAGACAAGCCAGTACGCATATGCTACAGCTATGCAAAGATGACGTACTTCTATGAAATGGAAGTGAAATCAATAATGTCAGTCTGGATAATTTTGTAGTCTTTTAATGTCAACATTTAATTTAAAACACTACAATATCCACGTAAAAGGGACCCCCTTTGATTCAACTGTTGGTGTTTAAGACAGAAGAAAGCCCATAGAATTTTGCAAGCTTTTCATTGAATCGGATCAGTTTAAAATAAACTTCAAATTACGTGTTTTATTTCAATATCATCGCAATGTGAATCTTTCACATAACATTAACAGGCGCTGCAACTTGTTCTACAAGATAGCACAGCAGTTACTGACATAAAACATGAGAATAAAACCAAGGGACTTCTCTTACATTTGCTGTCCTGTTTTAAATTATTTCCATTTCAAAAACAAAAGCAAACTATATGTTGAGAATTGCTGTAAGAGAAGGGAAAAACCCCTCTTTTAACAACCCCCCAGTCCCTCCCCCGTTAAGACTATTGATGAGAAACTATTTGGAATATGCATGAGTATTGCTGAGGAATTGCAGCAGACACAGATTTAATAATTAATGCATGGAAATTATTTATTTCCCTAATATATTGTAAAGCTCCATCATTTCAGTAATGAAAAACAGTCTTGATGGTGCTGGAGCATTGAAAACACAAAGGAAGATGAAAACAGTCACTGAGGCTTGTTTATCACTTGAATATGTGGTTTTAATATTTTTAAATTACATGTTAAAGCTTTTTTTAATATATATTCAATACCTACATATTGTTTATTAGTGGATGTTTGTTAGATTTCAGTGGGACCTCACAGAAATATTGATCAAAGTGAGATTTTTCTTTCATCAGGAGATGGTTCCTTTCCTAAAAAGTATCTGTTAGAAAATACTGTCCCTGATTCGGCTTGTGCTATTGTCGAGCTTGTGCTCACACATATAGGACTTGTTCCAATAGAAATATAATTTCAATTGTCTATTAGGTATTTATTTTTCACAATTTAGCCAGTTACTCCAATGTTCATGTTCTGCTTTTGGTTGTCTCCTTCTGCAGTGTAGTGCTTTTGCTTGTCTTCATTTTGTGTTACTGATATGGGGCTGTTTCATAAATTTATCAAGCTCATTTCTAATTCTAATCTTGTTCTCTAAACTGCTTGCTGCTCCTCCAATCCAAAGCCATCCACAAATTTTAGATGCCTTCTTCAATTCTATCAGAGTAACTGCTGAAAATATTGAATGCACGCAAGCCCAGGAAAGACTTCTTTACAGGGATCCTACTTAAATACGTTCTTGGTTTGGTGCTGCATGATTAATAGCTACTTTTTTAGATAGGTGTTCTCAACCAATTGATCAATCTGACAGTGATTTAAGGGAACACTGTCAACAGGCTTAATAAAACACAACACTTGATGTCACCTCTTCTGCTCCCATTCTCCTTTCTTTCTGCCCTTCCCTCCAACCCATGAGGTCAAGAAGGAAATTAAATTGATTAGACTTAACCTTATTCTTGACAAGTCTGTGACATTTGGGGGTTGGGGTGGAGGAAAGGTAGCATGCAGCTGGTTTTTTAATAATTTAATATAATTCCAGGCAATTAAGTTGACTTGTCTGTAAGTCTTTTTCTTCCCCCTTTTTAAAGACTAGACACTATTTGGTTTTTCCCCACAAATAACACTTGCTGTTTTTTCCATGATTTTTTTCCTGCTTGTTCCTAAATAATACTGGGGTAAATATTATCATCCTGTTGATGTGAATAAAACTAACTTAACTAAATATTTCTTGACCTGTTCTTTCCATATTTTGACCTGTATTCCTCCTCCATTGTTAAAGCTAATTTGAGTACTCAGTTGTAACTAACTTTTTTATGATGAGGAGGTTTTGAATACTTTAGTCTCTTTGTAGGCTCTCCTTCCCCCTTGATTAATGGACCTGTTAATTAACTGAGATAATGGTCTTCCTCTTGTTCCTGGTCTACTCAGAGTATCCTCACTAGTTCTAAGTTATTTTGCCTCTTTACCTTTCTGACTTTATCTCTAGCTGTTTTTTTTCCTTCATATGTATGGTGAGCTATGTGTTTTTGCCTCCATGTTTTCTATGATGTCCTTCTGATTTTTAAGTCTTTAAAGTGTCTTGTTGCTCCTTATTAGTGTAGTTGTTTGCTGTGCTTTTATTATGCTCCCTTCCAGTAACTGCAGTTCTCCTGAATAGCTTTATCCCTAAAGCTGTCTTTCTAAGAAGTTTCTAACAGTATGCTACAGCTTTTTTTAAAATAAAATATAATTGTTCTTATTTTGTGTTTATTTTATTATTGATAAATCCTGGAGCACCTGCTCAGGCTTTCTTTTGGGATTATACTTAGTTTCTAGCTTTACAGACATTTTCCTACTGGACAATGCATTAAAGGCATGATGTGGTGGTGTCTGACTACAAAAGACATGGACATGTTGGAGAGAGTACAACAAAGGGCCTTGAAAATGATTAAGGGACTAGAGCATTTCTCCTGTGAGGAAAGGCTCAGAGAGCTGGGAGTGTTCAGCCTGGAGAAGAGAGGGCTTGGGGGGGATCTCATCAATGTATATAAATACTTGAATGGAGGGCGTAAACTGGCTGTTTGCAGTGGTGCCCAGTGACAGGACCAGAGGCAGTGGGCACAAACTGAAACATAGGAGGTTCCATCTGAACATCAGGAAACACTTTTTCACTGTAAGGGTGACCAGAAAGGTTCTGGAGTCTCTATCCTTGGAGACATTCAAAACGCAACTGGACATGGTCCTAGGCAACCTAGGGCCTAGGGGGCCCTGCTTGAGAATGGGGGTTGGACCAGCTGACCTCCAGAGGACCCTTCTAACGTCAACTCTTCTGCGATTCTGTCATGGCTTGACACTTCAAGATTGTGCCACGTTCTTGTGCTCTTAAGGCTGTGATTGTCACTCACTGCAAATGTTTCTGAAGTACTATGGTTTAGTATAATACTTCAGAGACTAATGTGTGATGAAACTACAGCAGTTTTGGAGATTAACAGGCATGTTTGGGACAGAGATAATATGACAGGGAGCACTGATACTGTCATCTGAATGGTTATGTCTGGGTTTTCTTTCTTTAGGGAATTTTGTTGTTGGGTTTTTGGTGTTTCGGTTTTTGTTTGTTTGGGGGTTTTTTGGTGTGTTTTTTTTTTTTTAATTGTCACAAATATCTGCATTGTTTGAGTCTGAGCTCATCGGACCTGGTCAGACTTCTTTCAGGAACACAGGCTTGAGAGGGCACTTTTGGTCATCAGGTCCAACCACTATCATAGACATCGCATCAAAGATCTCTCCTCATAAGCAGTCATCTTCCCTCCATACCCCTTCAATTGGAGAGAGAAGCAGCAGGCAACTGTTTCATTAACAACTGTTAGTGACAAATACAGTGTTCCTGTCTTACCCTAACTTCAGTTATTTATAGAAGATCAGAATTAGTCATTTGGAGTGGCATCAAATGTGACTGTGTCGTTAGTGAGAGTTTTTGTGTAGCACTGTTCCAGGACCTATTTTCTCTCCTCTTCCGCTTGCTGTATGTGGCATCCCACTCTGTAATGATACTTGTTGCTGATATCACTTCTAAATGTAGCATGTTGTCAAGTAAGTGTCCATCTCTTATCTCAGGAATCCTGAGATTCATTTGGTTTATCTTTTTTGGTCCATCCAACTGACTGTCAATCAAAGCAGCTTCATTCTAAGCCCCAGAAAGCTCTTACTTGTCAGGCCTTCAAGCTAATGTTGCTCAGGGAACAGTTTTTTCTGTTTTCTGATGAACTGGCAACAGATTCACTTGGAAGGGTGACGTTAGATAAGCAGTTTCCTTCTTTGTAATTCCATTTCAGTTGAACGGATTTTTAAGACTGATCGTACACACTCTAGACATGAGGTTTTCTAGGTAGCTTAGATGGCCTGTTGTGGTTTTCAGAGCACCACTCTAACAGACAGAATTTTATGGTTCTGTTCACGTGTTTGCAGAAATGAAGCTCATCTAGACTTCAAACAACTTGTATTTAATTTTTTCTTTAAGCCTATGAATGTTCTCTCTTTGGCAGTCCATGATGTCCTTGAAAACATAAGATGTAGGGCATCATGATGATGGAAACTCTGCCCTCTGGCACTGCAAGAATCCCAGTGGTATTTACCATTAGCTTTAGCTTGTTTTGGATGAAGCAGTACAATTGCTCACTGGCTGGAACAGCTGTAATCATATTAGAACTATGCTGCCTACAACCTGGCAGACTGACTTTGAACTGACACTGCTTTTAAAGCATTTACTGCTGTAGGTAGCAGGCCCTGACTTTGAGACCTCAGGCAACGTCCTGAAGGATACATATGTTCACACGCCATCTACCTTTTCGTGATTGCGCTGTAGTGCCTTGGATCAGGAAGTGAGAAGGTTTTTTTGCTGTCATGGCCTCAGTACATCTGTGCTCTTCTCCACGCTCTTTCAACTTTAAGATTCTCTTTGGTGTGAACACCAAAGTCCACACTTGCTGCCTTTTTTATTCTATCATCAGCTGTTGTCTTCCTGTATCCAGACTTTAAATTTATTTTTTTTTTTGGTTCAAGGTGTGAAGAAGTTGTAAGGAGAGGGTGAGAAATATCTCCTTAGTGTGATGTTAAGGTAACCTGTCATAAAACACAAGTTAGGAAATAGAAATGCTTCCCATTATAAAGTTGTTTTGGCGTCATTGGATGTGAAATATGACCACTTTATGTACTCTAATATAAATGGGTTAACTTTTCCTAATGAGTTTTTAACTCTTGTAATTTCGTAGATAAAATCATTCAATCCTTAGGGCAGAACATCCCCCGTACTGAAAAAAAAGTTGAACTATTTCTATTGTGTATATGTAAACCTAACACCTTTTTAAATAAAGGAAATAATGGATCTGCTGGGGGTAGGGGGAACCTGCATATGTCAAGCATTTCAATGATCTCAGAATAGACCTGGGAGACTGCATTTGGTTTAGAGGAGAACACTGAGGAAACACTCTCTTGCTACTGTTTATTGCTCAACAGTAGCATAGTAGAAAGATTTAAAAATGGGTAGAGAAAGAAAGGTAGCACAGGCTTGCACAGATTTTATTTAACTTCATAGCTTGAACAGTGCAAGTGGTTTTGTGCTCAATATTACGTGTATGCATGTGCTGCTGTTGTATTATTTGCCCAAGACGTTCAAACGTCAGTAGCTACAGTTGGAGGACCACACCACAGGCCCCACCTTACCACCTTCCCAGGATGGGCGGTTTCCACTTACGCCCTGAAGTAGCAACTAGTTTCTTCTCTTTTTTCTTTCCATTGATGCGTTAGCTGCTGAAAGGGCTTGTTGCAGTCTGACACAGAGAGCTGGGCAGACCCTGCTGGCTCTGTGGAGAGGGATAGACATCTCATCTGCTGCAGCCTGGGACAAGATCCAGGTTTCTGTAAGAGAGGGATGAGGAATAAACTCCTTTCCTAGCATAGAGACAGGAGTGTTTTCAGCTCAGCTGAACATACTTAAAGCCAGCTCAGAAAGGAGGCAGCGTTCAGCTGTTCGGGCTGTGTTTCCTCCTCAGACATGGTTGCCTGCTTTTGGGGCAAAGGCAATGGACTGGACGGAAGCAAGCAGCCTGCCAGATCCAGCTCTAGGACTGCCCACTGGACTGCACTAATATACAAACTTGTTGGTTTATTTTAAAAGTAAATTTGCATATTTGGAGTTCATGCGTTGTATGCCTATGTGAGTGGCTTTCTTATCTGCCATAGGATATCTGTTGAGTCACTTCTGCAGGCAGTCCCAAGCACGTAACACATATTAGCCTGGCTAGGGACCTCAGGCACTATATTGCAGTAAAGTTTTAGGTCATCATTCTTGCTCAGAAATAGCTTATTTTGGTTTTTAATCTGTATTTAAAGATGTTTCTTGCTTTCAAAGCTTAACTAACAAGGTCTACTCCTCTAGTTGTTGTTGCATGGGTGAACAGCCCACACCACTTGCCACGGTAGGCATTCTGGACCAACAGCATATCACATTAGCCTAAGCTGCATGGTATTACTTGAGGATTTACTGAAGAGTAAGCAAGCCTAAAACTTCACATTTCTCAGCCATCTATCCTGAAAAGTTTAGTCTCCCATTCCTTAATAACTTTCAGACAAATAACAGGATATTTTCAATTTTTGTAATCTATTTGTTAGGCTTTCTACCTCTCAGTTGAAAACATGGAAATGTCTATTCTGGACCACATTTTTTTTTTAAAAGGCTTTAACATTTATGAGTTGATGATTCAAGAATGAATTGATTGATTGAATCATAATAGGTGACCTTTGTAATCCCACCTTGTCTCTCCCATTTCCTGTCCTTGAGGAATTTATGTGCAACAGACCATCCATTAGTGTGTTCTCTTGCCTTGTGTAGTGGCCAAATGATATTGTCTCCACTGTAGCAGGACACTGAAACACAATCTGCTCTTAAATGAGTGAAACTTCTATCGAAGCTAATAGGAGAGATCCCTACTTTAAGAAAAAGGATTGACTTTTTATCTAAATATTTAATGATAAAAATATCACTCTCCTAGCTTCAGTGGTGAGGTAACTAAGGTCTAGAGAAGCAACATGGCTTGCCGAGATGACACAGTGGGTTAATGGCAGAGCAAGAAGTAAAACCAAGTCTCTGACTCATATCCTGGTTATTTGATACTTTGAACCCTATTGTCTTGAGTGACTTCTTGGAGGCCATTGAGGAAGTATTTTGCAGAGCAAGAAATAGCTCCCATTTATGCATATTCTTAAGATAATTTCCTTAGGAGTGTTTTCTTATCCTCTCTCATCCTATAGTCTCATTTGTTTTCCACTGGTTCTAATGAGCTTAATCTTTTCTTTTAAATCATGTGCTTGACTGCTGTCCTGGCCAGCTAAGGTTTCTGACAACAGATTGCTTTTTTCTTTTTTTCCTTCTTTACCTGAAAAAGTCATTGGAGTAGAAGTTTTCTTATTTTTCTTGCTTATTAAAACTGCAAAACTGGTGAGACTGCAAGTTACTCTCATAGATCTATTAGCAAGTAACAATTTGTGTAATGGAAGAGGGTTTCTTCAGGTTTGTAATGAAAGATTTCTTAAGCCTTAAGCTTGATATAGAGAACAGAACGTGTTTTCATCAACCCAAAGGGTAATGTATAGGTATGTATCCTCTCTGGTGGACTTGTAGCATTAAAAAAAAAAGGCAACCCCCCCCCCCCCAAACCCCCAAACCAAGTGGGAGTTGGTTTTCTGAAGTTTTGTGTGTTTTCTTATAACAGGAAAATACTCTTATTTCCTGCAGTTTCATTTTTGAAAATTAGTGTAGACCCAGTTCTGTAGCCCTTAATTACAAAATGCCTTGTTAACTTCAAGGAGAGGAATGCACTGGTTCAGTCTCTCTGAAATAGCAAAACTAATGTTCTGTTTCTACTTAGCTCCTTGGCAATGTTCAAATTCTTATCTGTGATCGATATAAGCGGAATTGACTCTCTGTTCTGTGGTTCCTCATGGTATGAGTAAAAATAATTTTTCATGTGTCGAGTTTACTGGTGTAACTATTAGTATCCCCGATCATTCACGTTATCCAAGTAATGAGATGTATTTTACATAGAAGTAACCTTTTAACATCTATTTACACCCTCTTTGGCTCCGTAACAGAGAAGGTGTTACCCTGTCTTTCCATGAGGTTATTCATCTTTAGTCTGTGATGAAAACAAGTTTAAGACAGCCACTAAGGTTTTCTTGGCAAATAAGTGCTTCATATAAAGGTATGAAAAATGTGCTTCATTGCTATCTGAGTTCTTAGTATTCCTGATGCTTTATTATCAGTCTCCATAATTTTCTGCCTTTTTTTTTTTTAAATAAAGTGGAAGAATTGAAATGCTGAAAGAAAAGCTGTCCTCATAAACAGCCAGAGTTTATAACCCATCCAGCTTAATCTGGGGGGCTGGAGAACTTGCTTCTGTGTAAGGTTGTCCTGCAACTTGTGGCTGTATAAGGGTTAGCACTGTTTGCATATTGTAGTAGATAAAGCACGGTTTTATTTTGTGTTTGTAACAGCTGGATCGGAATTACAGGTTAAGCAAAGTGTTTAAGCCTCTTCAGGAAAGTTTCATGCCTAAGCACGAACAGCGAACCTAGCTCTTTCACTTTGAAATATGCAATACAGGTGGCCACTTTAAGTTTTATCTGGGTTTCTATCCATGTCTATCACTTGTTTTAGGCAATTTTGGAAGGGGCAGAAGGGAATCTTTTGTATACAAAATGAATGCTTTCAAGTGACTTTTAACTTGTATGAAGGAGAACCTAGACTTTTACTTTCTCAGGCACTGAAGGGAACTTTCAAAGCTCTGACATTTGTCCAGTGGCAGAGAGTTATTTAATCTGATAAATGATTAATACAGTTACAAAAAGAAGAAAGAGCTTTTGCTAGTCACAAAGCTTTAAGAAAGGAAATTAAACAGCCACAGGGAAGACACCCAATTAAAACTATACGCCAGCTGTTCCTTTTTGCTAATTTCAAAATAGCTACATTTTAAAATATAGCAAGAAGAAATTTTGAGTCTGAGCACATGCAGTGCAGCTGATTATTGGCCATCAGATTTTAGTATCTTGTATAACAGTGGGTGAGAACTGCTTGACAGCTCCTTAATGGGCCAATACCTTGTTCTCATTTATTTCTACAGTTGTCGTGTACTCTCCATATTTTATTACGGGTCTCTGTGCAAATGGCTTTCCCAGGTCTGAGAGACGTAAAACACTGAGAGTAGGTATATTCGCAACAGAAGAATGAGGAATCAAGGAGTTTCTCTCTTTCAATTTGCTATTTAGACCAAAATTCTGTCTTGAAGAAAGTAATGAGCAGCAGATGATTTTGCAGTGCAAATTGTGAAATGCAGAATGCAAGTGCCAAACTTTGTGGTTTTGAAGTTCCATTTTCAGCAGAGTAAAATGATTTGTTTGATCAGAAAGGCAGAGGAGGGAGAAAGTACACAGAATTTCATAGGGTGTAGAAAAACTATCTTGAACTTAAAATGTGTCTATGGATTTACCATGTAACTCTGCATACATGTGTACATATAACATATAAATAAGTATTTGCATTTTTTTGTTAGCTCAGAAGTAATTTTAAAAGTTCCAGTGATTAGCAGTATATAGAGAAGCTCCCTGGAGCCTTCTCAGCATGTTATTGCAGAAAGAGCTATTTAATGCCAGCAAAAGATGCACAGTGCGTACACCCACAAAAAACACTAGTACTCTGGCCAAGTAGTTAATCACAAATAATTATTTGAACAATCTCAGTTAATACATAAGCTTGTTATCCATATTCATATTTTCATCTTCTGCTGGTCCATCAGCACTGTTTATTGCAACCTATTTTGGGAGATGCTGAAGATCCTTTTGGGAAAAGAACACCATGATTCTACCATGAGTGTCTCAGCTGGCAGTGTATGGGCTCATCCATAAAGGAAAAAACCATAGAAGTGTTCTAGATCAGTGAAAATATGGTTTGAGCTTGTAATGCTGGTGAACTGAAGGCATGTTTTCACTATACCCCAAACTATACTACAATCTTGGAAAAAGCAGCACTGTGCTACTATTGGGATGTAGTTGGAATCGGTGGTGCCTGTGGTAGTGTAAGAGGCATATTATGTTGGCTCCCTAAACCTGCAAGTAGGTATCAAAGGAATCTTAGCTCATATACGGATTCAAAGAAGGAACCACTGAAGTCTTTACAAGTTTATAAAACATCATCTGATGATGTTTCTATTGGACTTAGTGGACTCAGTAGTCACTTCATAACAAGATATTCTATGCCTTTGGTTCATGTACTTGTCAACTACTTTTGTCACATGCCACAAACAACTGTTGGTCCTTACTTCTCTACGGGAGCCACATTAAATAGCATGGAGAACAACGGAAACATAACCAACTTGTTGTCTGTCTCATTAATAAACTTAGCCTGTTCACCTGGTTTCCTTATTAGTAGTTCAATCATATCATGTAGGCTTGTTTCAGTGTCTTTTTGCCCATCTGTTGAGGAATGACAGTAGTATAACACCTTGCAGATGCAACACCTAACTGTAGTCTCAAAACTACTTTACAGACACTAATTTTCTCACATATCCAATCCTACCTTATTGCAAAGAATCAAATAGAATGTACCCCCTTTAAATAGATGGGACTTCTGAAATTCAAAAGAATTTAAAAAAAAAAAAAAGTGGGGACTAAGGTCAGTGAAAATGAAGCTGTCTCTGTAAGCACGATACAATACAGAGGAGAGATACCGAAGCAAGCATCACCCTGCAGAGAACCAAAGTACACCAACCTGAATTGAGCCCCAGATTACCCAAGCTCACTGGTTTTTAGTGCTTCACTAGCTTGTTTAGAGGTAACACTAGTATTGTTGCAATGCACTGTGTGTACTTGGGGTAAAGACACCCCAAGGACCTGTGCTGCTAGAGCTCTGCTTCAAACATAAGGCTGTACTTCCCCACTCTGTTTATGTCACTTACTCTAATCGGTTCCTTTTTGATGTCTTTTACCTTCATTTTACTCTGTCACAGTTACTGTGGGGGAAAAAGTATGTATTTGAGTGCAGAGAGATCTGGTCTCTTCCTCTTGGTCTGACACAGCAGAAACAGGTAAGGCTTTGGCATGCCACACTGTGCCCTCTTTTCTGTCATTTTTCCTTCCACTACAAAAATGGCATCTCTTTCTTCTCCTTCCACTCTTTTCAGAACTAATAGTCTGTCTCGTTATTTATAGAAATCTTTTAGCTAAATTACTGTATTTTCATAGGCTTAAAACTATTATGTGAACCCTTTTCAGACATTTGCTGTTCTCAGATGTCACTCTGTTATGCTTCTGTGGCTGTGCTGAACTCCAGCTATTGAACTCAGCAGGACTAGATGAGCACAACATGGGCAGCTATTACAGCCTCCTGCAGGATTCTCAGGCTGACATTGAGCATCAGTCAAGGGGAAGCAGAAAGAGAGTAGGACAGGGCAGCTCCAGAGATCCCTGGAAAGACTGCTCTTGTTAATGTAGGTTGTAATAACCTGGGGAAAAAATAATTTAACACCAAGGTCAAAACTTGAAGATTTCTATTTGTGTCTAGGCTTGTTAGGAGTAGCCTGGACCTTGGAAAGCATCATTAGGACAAAACTAAGCTTGGTGAATTGGTGGCAAAATTGTAGATGAAGTACAAGCTGAAGTACCTTTACACTTGACAGCTAGGTTTAAACCTAGCTCTGTCCACTGAGGAAAGACAGCAGACACACTGGGGAACTAGTGTGATATGCAACTTTTGCTTGGTTAAACAATCTGTTTTACTGTGGCTTAGTAGGTTTACCCACCCTATTGTCACGAACCAGCCCCAGGAGATGTTTCTGCTGCTATGGTAAGGTCAAGCTCAGAAACAACCAATTTTGTGGAAAACCTTGCAGGGGCACCAAGAACTGGGGCTGGCTTCCAGCAGGAACCCTGTAATCTAGCTGAAACACTGATGCTTGAGAGGATCTCTCTGCCACCGAGGGAGCTTCCTCTTGCTCATCCCTCCTCCCTTTTGCGAGTGGTGTCAAGCTGACTCTTTGTGTGGCCTCTCTAAAGGATGGAAATCACTTAAGGAGGAAGGGACAGGTTGAATGATTGCATTGTTAGTACACTTTTTCTTTTCCAAACTAAAAATTAGCTATATCTTTAGAAGACAATATTAGTAACCCTAAATGATGAAGAAAAATAATAGCTATGACATTAACCCGGAACACTTGTCTCTTACCACTTCTGCTAGCAAATTTGAAGGCCTGTGGACGTGTCTCCTATTACTCTGGAGGCAGTAGGACTTCTCTCCCCAATGATGTTACAGAGACCTCTGACCCTCTCTGACTTTGACCTGGGTCTGTAACAGATCCTGAGACTGCCTTTCCTAATTTCACTAATTATCATTAGGAAAATGATATTTTAACATAATTACTTTTTTTTACTATTTAATACCATCTTGGCGGTTAACAAACATCGCTACCCCATTACCTTTTATTTTCTGAAGGTCCCCTATGCTTTTGTACCCCTGTTACAGTTATGACCTTGAAATTTGTTTTTGTTACCCCTATAGACTGCAAACTTACATCCTACACTTACAATTGAAGTTCTTAAATGAAATATGATAGAATTAGCAATGTAATGTAAATCCTGCACTCTGTCCTGATGGATCCCAGCCTATATCCTGGTCATATTAGTCAGTCCTTTTGCTAACTATATTGCCTACCTGACTACTCTTCAGATTAAACAGTCTCTTTCCCTTTTTCAAAGGGATGTAACTTTTGCCTACTCTGTATTGCCACATTCTCACTTAATTGAGTCTCCCTTCTCTAGATGATAAAAGATTAATTTATCTTGGTGCCTTTTTTTCCTTTTCTACTTCTATCTTCTCAGCTCAAACTTCTTCATAGTCAAGCCACACTACGTCCCATAATATCAAAACCAAAAAATCATTATCTGGGTTTTGACTAACCTGAAGATTGGTGTTTGGGTTTGGTCTATAAATAGATTTGTTCAAACAATATATATGTAATTGTTCCATTTAGAAAAAATCGAAAATAGTAGAACAAATGGAAATGATTGTCTTATGTAATAATTGTGTCAATGCCCTAGAATTGGCATTAATCTAAATAAATTTAATGATGGTGCTGAACTATCCTGAAAAAAAGAAAGCAACTACTATGGAAGAAATTGAAGAGGCAGGGGAAAAAAAAAAATTGCTCCAGTCACTGTGTGGATAACTTGTCTATTGGGTTCTCAGTGCAGAAGAAGATTTTCCTTAGATTAATACTTCTGTTGGAAAGAGTGAATATTCAAGTTTCTGCTTTTTTTTTTCAAAATCAGATGTCACTTTGTATAATAGAACTTTTGTGACAGGCATGTTTCTTAATAACATGTTTTTAGGTAACCACAATGAAACTGATACCTCTCAAAACTGCTATGTAATTTGAAGTTGTGTAAGAAAAGCAATATATTTTAGAACTAAATCCAGGAATCTAAACACTGCAAGGATATCTTTTCTTTTTTAATCACAACCATGTCTAGTATGAACATGTTTTTATATCTCATGAACATTTAAATGCTATGTTCCAATTTCCCCAAACACTACCAGTTTCTTTTTAAGAGTTATTTAGCACTGGCCTGCTTTTAAGGATAATAAGATAATACAATATATAAATTGTTCTCACTGTTTATCTAAGGCTTCTAAGCTTTCTTAAACGAACTGGGTTTCCTAGTGCAGTTAGGGGGTGTTGTAGCCACCTGGGGACATAAAATGAGGTGTTGGAAAGCTCGAGTAGGTTGCCTGGGTCAGGCCACATGTCAGTGGGAGTAGAAGTCTTTCCCTCCTGGATGGGCTGTTTCAATGCACCTAATCCCCCATGTGGAAGCTGCAAATGCAAATCCAGCTCTAGACTTAAAGACGTTAAATTGAGAATTAATATCAGGGAAGAAAGGCTGTAAGGGGATTTTTTTCATTGATGTGAAATAAATCCTCCATGCAGTAGCTGATCCAGCTTGATACCCTTAGCAGAAGGGCTGCTGAACAAGCACACTCACTGCTGAGACATTTCTGAAGCTGTTTAATTTTATCACCGGGCCCATGAAATTAGAGGTCAGGAGACAACTGTTAGCTGCTGCTTGTCTGAGTGTGAGCATCGTCAAGAATTATGTCCCACTGCAGCCTGTCTGAGCTCTGCAAAGATATGTCAGCTTACAGGTGAAAATAATTTTAGCCTAAAGTGTGTGTGTGATGGTGTGGGGTTTGGGGATTTATTATTTTTTTTGTAATGCTTCCGGACTGGGAAGGAAAGAAGGGCTCCTTCTTGATGGCATCAGGGCACTGACAAGCCATCACCAGCAGGAACAATAGTTAGCACCTTTGCAATGCTTTTCAGCGTTCAAGTGCTTTACGCACATCAGTTAATGTTATTCACCTCCCTTGATTCAGCAGCTGTTAATTTTCCTTTCCTTAAGACAGGGGAACAATTGCCTGATGTGATTGACAGTTTATTCAGAGCTAGAATTATCTGTACAAAGAGGGAGCTGTGCGTTGGGGTTACTTAAACTAAACCTCTCCAATCGTGGCAGACTGAGTGGGCTGGCAGTGCCAGGGCGGCTCTTTGGCAACTGCAACTAGACGTGATGGTACTGCGGCAAAGGCACAGGCAGAAGTTTCTTTGGCAGTGGTTGCTGAAGAGAGATTTTAATGCTTTGCCTGACTTGCAAAGTTTAAATAGAAATTGTCACTGTTGTTTTTTACAATTAGCCAATGCAATTGTATTTCAAGTAGGTAATACGGGCTGGCCATGTGTCTTTACCTACTGACTTCAACTCTGGGTATGCACTTATTTTGGACATGGCACTCCTGAGGATAACTGTGAGCTTTAACAGGATTTAACTGCTGTCTGGAGGCCAGGTGTGCGCGTACCAATCTGTATGAGCAGTGAAAGGGGAGACTGCTTGAGAGTGGAAATGTCTGATGTTCTTTGTTAGTGAAAGTCTTGGAAAATTCAGGAGAGTGAGAACACTTCCATAGGGTTGTGCCGTTCTGGTTTTTATTGTTTAAACCATCCAATACAGCTGAGTGCAGAACAGAATCATAGAATCATTACGGTTGGAAAAGACCTCTAAGATCATCAAGTCCAACCATCAACTAACACCACCATGACTCCTAAACTAGGCGCTGGAGTGCCACGTCCATACCTTTTTTTGAACGCCTCCAGGGTTGACGACTCCACCACCTCTCTGGGGAGCCTGTTCCAATGCCTAACCACTCTTTCGGTAAAGAAATTCTTCCTGATGTCCAAATAGTAGTCCTCCTAACAAATGTGGGAAGTTCAGAAATGAATGAGTCTTTTGTGTTAAACTGTACAAATAAATACCTGGTTGTTTTGTTGGGTTTGGGGTTTTGGGGGGGGCAGGGTGTTGGTTGGGGTTTGGGTTTTTTTTAAGTGTAAGCTGAATTTCTATGCAGCTATACTATTGGACCATTTCTTACCATTCAAACCAGTGTATTTTTAGACTAATTTCTGTCAATTCCCCTGCAGTAATTTCACTCCATCCCTTTCTTTCATTTTTTCCCCTGTGGATCTTATCCATAAAGGTACCTGCAGGAAAAATGATCAACAGTGTGGCTAGAATGTTTCTTGGCAGCATTCTTCCCCCCCAGTTTTGCAAGAGGCAGTATTTTTCTACTATGTCGTGAAAATTCAGGTCACCTGATTGATTACAGCTCTTAAAGAACTTGAAGTCTGCTTGATTAGCATGAGGAAGAGAAGGTGGTACGGCAGAGCATTTACTTGTGCATGTTCAAAGCTCCTAACAGAAAGAGAAGGTAACTTGCTTTGACACGAATCTTTGCTCTAGAGAAAGTTTTCCTGCCTGAAGGTTTGGCTTGGCACAAAGATGGGGCTTGACTCTTGACTTTTATGGGGCCAGAGAGGAGAGAAGGAAATTCTTGCAGTATAAGGAAATATGTGTAGCAGCTATGTAACCATGCAAAATCGATTTTGCTCTCAATATTTAATACATAATTGGAAAGAAGTCTGCCTCAGAGACTCTGGTTCCCAAGTGGGTAAACTGAAACAATGAATACTAATCAGTTTATTCCAATAAGAAAATTAAGGTATTCTGCAGAGCCAGATGGAACATGCTTCCTGACACAGTGATAATTAATTAATATTTCACAGTTTATTTTCCCTTCACTTAAATTTATCACTTAGTTCCATTCATTAAAACGACTAGGTATCTATCTGAACCATGTAACTCACCGTGTAGTGGGATTACTAACCTCATTTTGCAATGAGAAAATTGAGGTTCTCAGGAATAGTCAATGGCTAGCCAAAATCACAGTAACGACTCTGGTCACCTAAATGGCGATACTGTTGTTTTCCCAGTTAATTTCTTTCTTAACCTCCTTAAACCTGCTCAGTAGCGTCCTGAAAAGCAAGCAGATGTGAGTGGAGTTCACTCTTTCAAGAGTGTGCTAAACCCATGAGTTTATTTGCTTTTTAAAAATTTTGCATTTAAACCTACTCATCAGAAGGCTTTTTATCAAAAGACAAAATGTCCTGCATTCCACTACTTCCATCTCTTTCTGTTTTGATACTGGTTTATAAAATTGTGTGCTGCTTTCCTCTATTAATAGCAGTATGCTTAATTCATTTTATATTTGTGCTTCATCACGGAGCATCTCAGAATAAAGCCAGTAAATAGCGTGCCAATAAATTAGCGATGATGCCCATTAGTTTCAGACCTTTTATTGGCAGGAGTCCCTTGAAATTCAGGGAGGGAGGAAGGAACTTTCTCTCTTCTGCTAGATGTTTTGTCTTCCAACAAGATTTAACTGTGCTAGGCTGAGGTTTCTCCTCCCAGTGACCTCTGAAGTCTGAGGCAAGTCCTGCCCAACTCCGGCTGACGTCCCCTCTCCCCGCTCCATCAGAACATCTGCTGACTTAGTCTTGCTTGCTCTGGCATCCCTCCTTCTCCTGGGAGCTGTCAGTCTGTGCCTGGCATCTGTCCCCTTTTCATTTCTGGACTGGCAAAGCTAAATACCATATATATTTTTTTTTTTAATTAGTATTTTATCAGTGTCTGCCTTTTGTCAATAAATGGTCCTTACTGAGTTTTAAAGGCATGGCAGCCTTGAAATTGTACAGTCCTTTCTCCTAAGGAAGGGAATATTTGCTTTACAGGTCCTAATACTGTTCAGTAAAATTCACCCTACTATGCAGCCATTGTACCTCTGGGCAGGAGTGATTTTTCTCACTCGGAAGTGTGCTGTTGCTTTCAGCAGTTGTTCTTTATCGCTGTATCTGGCTGCGGTTCCTCTGTGAGCTAGATGGGAATCTTAGCTTACAACCACAAACCAGAAGTGGCACTAATAAGTTAATACTTTTTAAGACAGCAGTCTGGCTTTGCCAAAAAAGTAACCTTGTGATCGGTCTAGGTTTAGGTTAGATAGAAAAAGCCTAGCAGAGAGGCCTCTTATGTTTCTTTTCATTACTATTTTGAACTCTTTGCTTAACTGGTTTTGACCTTGCAACTGTAACGCCTGGCTTCCTCTCACAATGCTTGAACCCTGTCTTTCTGTTTTACTCATGTTTTCTTGACTCTTCATCATTTGAAGGTTGTTCATAACACAGTGACATAGTTGCTTGCTGGCTGGAACTTTATGCCTTCTTTACATTGCCTGTTTGCAAAATTGAAGACTGACTTTGCTCTAGCACGGCTCCTTTTCAAAGCCAGGTTCTGGCACTGTACTGTTTCTCTCCTCCTCCCTGAGTCTTGTCCTGAAGACTTTCTGCAGCCAAAACCTCCCATCATTTTGTAGATCCTGAGAACATCGGTGTGCCTCTGATGCATGTTGCACCTGCCTTATGAATGCTCTTTCTCGTTCTCGTTGGCCTGTATCGGAAGAAATATAGTAGAATGGAAATGGCACAGGGGTGGTGAGGATGATCAGAGGTAGGGAAATAATTTTGTAGAAAGAACTACTTAGGCAAGGAGTCTTCAGCCTGCAAAAGATACAGCTGAGAGGAGGTATGGTACAGGCATATAAAAGAAGTTGGGTGGAAAGGGGAAGTAGAGATCAGCTGTCCAGCACCCCTTCCAATACAAGGGCTAGGGGGAGTCAAGTGAAGGTCAAGTGGTGCAGGTTTAAAGCAAACAATGTGTGAAGAACCATCTCCCTTTGTGCTGTTAAGCTGTGAAACTCCTCAACGCAGGATGTTGATGCTAAAAATGTATGTTTTCAAGGGAAGACTGGAGATGTTAATGGAAAAGAAATCTATCAAAGGCTATAACCACAAAAACGTTTCCTTTCGGGTCAGGCAGTCTCTGAGCCTCCATGTATTCAAGCCTGGAAGAACAGTCTGGGAAAGGATCATTTCTTGTTTGCTCTATTCTTGAGCTGCCCTGTAGGCCTCTATTTTTGACTACTGTCAAAGCCAGGATACTGAGCGAGATAACTCTTTGTTCTGACCTGGTGTCGTCACTTTTATGTTCTTAAACATCTCAGCAATGACCCTCAGGAATATAAAACAGAGAAAATAAGTGTGGCATCTTTCTACAGGATCATGGCAAATGCACAGGCTGTGTAGTTAAATTTATAGTATTATACACCAGAAGCTGTTTCAGTATGTCAAAAGTCCACTGGGTCGAATGTTGTCCTGATAGACAGGAGCTATGATGTTGAAATCCTTCAGACTGACAAGGGCAGTAAGCCCAAATCTCTTAACACTCTTCCCACTTTCTGTACTATGTGAAGGGTGGGCAGCAGCACCCCCTTTTTTTGAAAGGGTCAAATATTACAGTATTTGACTAGCTTGTTCAGCAACAACCTGACAGATGGGAGACTTTGGTGGGAAGATCCTTATAATCAAGTGTCGGGTCAGTAAGAGTGGAGAACTGCGGTATGCCTGGGTGTGCACTTCTAACATACCAGAAAGTTAAGGTTTAAAAAGCAAATATACTTAACTTTCAGCATTTAATTTTATTTTATCTAGCAGTTAATTTCCCCTAACCCCGTTTTACCTGTACTCTCATACATATGTCATACAATCATTTTAGCATAATAGCAGTTTTGCAGTGTTTGTAAAACTACTTTGAAATCTGATGGAAATGCTAGAAGTTTTGTATTTATGTTCAGACCATAATTTTTCAGTTAGTTGTATACGTTGTGATGTTATTTTTGAACATCAGCCACTGTCATGCAAGCCTAAGAGGTCAATATGAACTAACTATGGAGAAAAAACCAAGAAAAAGTTGCCCCATGAGATAAATCTAAACCATGGACTATTAAAAATACTTTGGTGTAAATGGTATCCACTTAAAATCAATTTCTGGTGATGGAAATAATGGTAGCATACTAATTCTCATTTTACAGTGTTCCTTATGACAAGTTAGAGAAACCATTAGAGTTGTCTCAAATTATTATTTTATTGCTAGCTATTCTGCTGTTCATTAATAATATGGAACTTCCTGCCATGAAGAAATACTTTAATTTTAGAAGATGTCAAAGGAGTGAAATTTGAAGCAATTCTTTTAGAGGAGTTGGCTTTCTACATGGCAGTTGACAAATGATACTGTGGGATAATTTTTTTTTTTAATATACATGGAAGTTAAAACCATTCATGAATATCTTGGGAGATTATTCTCATTTAGGGCATTTAATCAGTCAAATTCAGAGCACTCTTTAAAAATAACTTGCTCCATAATACAGCTGAGGTTTTAAATGTAGCATACGCATTTATGCACTTTATATGAATATGCTCTTCTGTGCCTTAGCATGTAAAACCTGCAGGCACAGAATAGGATTGCAAAGGTCATTTATGTATAATCTTGTCATAATACACCTTGCAATATGGTGTCAGTCTGGAATCCTGCCTCCACAATTTCAGCTGGCACAGTTATAAGGAGTCATTTGCCTGCCACTGTGTCATAGATGCTAAACTAAATTGCAGCATGATAGTGTTTGCTTGCAGTTAAGCCTAGATAATAGGAAATGAGCTATGCCTCAAACAAACCCCAAAAAACTCCAAAATCAACCAAACAAAAAACCCCAAACCAAAAACAACCCACCAAAAAACCCAAAACATCTAACTACTGTTATCATCTAAATGACTTAAGAAGCTTGTGACTGTACTAGAATTAAAACTAAGACTTCTTGAATCCCCATTTTCTCCCTTCTTTCCTCTCTGAGGTCTGTAAAGCTACCTGGTTTTGCAGAATCTCCATTGCTGCACTGGTACTTGTCTATAATGCTGTTTAGCAGACAGAAAGACTAGTCTGCAGTTTCTGGAGTTGGCTCCTTTCCAACAACAATCAGTATGTTTTTAAACAGATGAAGAGGGCATTTAATTAAGATGGAAAATTCGTTAACTTAAAACATAGTCTGAATTTATCAATTGAAAGGGTGAAAATTGCTTCTTTTGATGCTAATGACACAGCTTATATTGATTTAAGTAGAGCCTTCACCAGAGATGGTTTCTGGGTTTTAGGAGGCGGGGGAGGTTGGTGGTGTTTGGGGTTCTTTTGGTTTCTTTTAAATGGAGCTGATCAGAAGACAGCAATTCTGTTCTATGGCTATTGTAAGACTTAAGAATTTTCCTTTTTTCCTGCAATGAGAAATCCATTTGAAGCGTTCCTGCCTGTTTTGAAAACGTCAGTCACTTTCCCTTCTTCTGGAAAATGTAGCTGGGGAACTTGAACTATCCAATTTTAATGCTGCTGTATCTTCACTATATGATCCAATAGCAGAATCCTTTCATCTGAAGTTTCTGATGGTCTCTAGTCTATAATTCTAAAATACTTGCATGTGAAGAAAAGGAAATAGTTACACATCAAAAGCAATGGAAAGAGATGCAATTTTGCTGCCTGATTTTAGTATGACACTGCTAAGGTGGGCACATTTTCCTTCTTTTCATGTGTATTTTATTAAATAACTCGTTGACTTCAATCACTTTAATCCATTGCTGATAGCACTGGGAGGTCTGAATGTAGGCTTTTTTTTTTTTAAAAAAAAGCATTCCTAAGATGAGTGCATAATTATGCTGGAAAATAAAGATATGCATCTATAGAAAAGATGCAGTAACACAGCTGTAGTTCCATACTAAAATCTTGTAGATGTGGAATTGCACTAAGATGAAAAATACTTCGGAATCTATTGCAGAGAATTCTAGTCATTTAAATGATTTCTTAAGATTGCTACCAATAAATCTGTTCCGGTCATGCTAAAGCTGAGAGCACAAATGTTTGTCATAGAAGTAGGGGATTTCTATTCTTTTTACTCAGTGGATGTGTGAAGTTGAACTAGTATGACAACGAATCTTGAATTTCTTTATTTCTGCAGTACTATCCAAAATAGACATATCTTTAATTGCTGGAATCTAGCTTAAGAGTGTCACTGCAAAGTGTAATTTAGGTATTTTGAAACATTAGTTGCAGGTATCGTTCTGAAAATAATTGACCTCTTTTCTACCGCTCTCTTATACCAAGATTTACTGATACCCTCCTTCCTTTCTGCCTTGTATTGTTAAAATAAAAGCTAGAAGAGCAGAAGATAATATGTGCATGTGTGTTGCTCAGTAAAAGATTTCTGTGTCCAAAGCCAGATAATTTTAGTTGGAAAATTTAGAAATCCATGCATTGTCTCCTTATAGTTGAACTAATTCCAAATTCTACATTTGCAAAATGCCCATAACTTATTTTCTGAGTTCAAAACCAAACCAAGATGTGGCAGAAGAAATCAACTAGCATGTTGGTAAGAGTAGCAAACATACACCCTACCTTCTCAACTAGCCAGTGCTTGATTTATCATTGTGTCAGAAATTTCTCCAAGAGTATTAATGCAGATAGCCATACAACATGAATAGATTATTTGTGACACATACAGTCAAAATTTATACCAAACGGATTCATATTTATTCTAGAGCTGTATCCCATATTGATGATAACAGCTAGAACATAAAAGAGGAGTTGAGGTTTCACTGGAGGAAATAGTTACGTACTCATACAGTAGAACAGAGTTAATGCATCGTCATTGCAGTGAATTTCATTCATAGTCATCATGCAATTTCATTGCATCAGTGCAATTAAAACAATAATTTACCAATTTAGTGGATAACCCCTAAAAATTAAAAGGATCAAAAAAGATATTTCATGTGTTGCATTATTGTCTTTGCTCTTATAGATCAAAACTTTGTTCAGAGTTAAATTAGGATATGGGATGAGAGAGGATGCATATTCTGCATAGAGCTGAAGATTAATGAGGTTTCAGCTAAACACCGGAGGAAGTAGTCTACTCCCAAGAATATAGTGTAAGGTTAATGGTTGCCTAGCATCATTGAAGACACCTTTGTCTGAAACAGTAGAGGAATTGCAATAGCTGCAGTATTTTCTGAGCTTCAAACCAGGGCAGACTTCTATTTTAGCCATTACTTGCCATGAGCAGAAGTGAGTATCATGCTTTCTCTTGGTTTGAGGTGCCTATTGATCAATAAGCTGGGTTACAAGCAAGACGGTCAACAATACTGGCTTAGTTCCCTTGTTTGTTGACTGCCACTGCAAAGAAATATCACAGCCATGATGTCCTGTCCTCTTGAGTTGTGCACAGTGAAGGCAGATACATTTTTTTAAATATTGAAAAGAAAAACAATGTTTCCTTTGCACTTAGGTTTTCATAATAATGGTATTTGACAATAATACAGTTCTAGTTTTAAGATGCTTTTTGTTTTACATCATGCCAGTCTTGAAGTATGACCATCTCAAACAGAATATATTGCTGCTCTTTGTCTGGTCCAATGTACCAGAGCATATTCTATCCATTCTTTATATATTTTGAAGGAGCTTTCTTCACCCACACGATTCTTGTATGCTACTCATGGAGAAAGTTGCTGGGAGATCTTATGTTTCATTTTCAACTCTGAACAGACTAATAAATCCCTGCTTACATCTGGATATTATGTGGGACTGGGAAGTGAAATCTGGTAATACTGATCAAAAACTCTAGCGTGAATACTAGTATTTTAAATTTTTCTAATTTTGAAAACTTAGAAATGCTACAATTTCCCACATACCCCAGTGTTTAAAACCAGCGTTACATATCCCTGGGAGTTGAAGACCTTGACAGCTGGGGAAATAGGTCATCCTCGACAGGCTGGAAGGAAGCCGTCGAGTGATGTGGCGTGTTTCCAATGCAGAGATTTCTGCATGGAGCCTCTCGACGGGTTGCTCCTGCCCCTGCCCTGGCTGAGAGCTGTGTCAGAGCAGGTATTCTCAGCCTCTTGTTTGACAAGAGGGAGGAAAAATCTAGCACCCATGACTGAGGAGAGTAAATGAGCAAAGTTCTCTGTAGCATTTGATATAGTTACAACAATGATAACAAAACCCAAAAAACCACCCCAAACAGTGGCTTCTATCTCTGCCTACTTTAACTTTTTATCTGTGAAATATAAAATACCAAGTGAAAGGAAAACGTAATAAAATATGAATTACAGAGTAACTCAAGAAGAATAAAGCATTTATATACCTTAGAAATAGCCCCAAGCATGAAGTCTGTCTTTATAAATAAATCAGTGGTATTTTTCTTAAACTTAAATTTTAAAACACAGTGTGGTGGGGAATCCTGCCAAAATTTTCCATTTACGTTGCTTGAAGCTAGGTATTGAAGAGCCATATCTAGTGGGCTGCTTTCTGGAAGTTTTGAGCTGTGCAACTCTCATCAGGTTGGTCAAATGTACGATTTCAGCATTCGGTGCCGTGCAAAACTGACTTTATTCAGAACTTGATTTGAAGAAACACCAGAATGTAGCTTGCACGTGCCAGTTATTGAGTAGGAAAAATAATTTAAGGATCTGCTAGACAGTATTTAGAAATGACTGGCTCTGTTTCTCATACATCTGTTTTTAATTATTATCAGGGGACCTCCAGAAACAATGGTTGCATATATGTTCCCCCTGAAACGTAAGAATATTTAAATGTCTTTCCAAATAGACCCATGAATAAACAAACAATCATATGCCAAATAAAGTGAATATTACTATATAGACTTTGCTCAGTCATAGATTTACCTAGAAAGGTACCCAATTTCTTCATTTTGCTTCCCTTTTCATTTCGCTGTACAGCTTTATGGAAAATTTCCTGCATTAATCAGAGCTCAGTAAAATAAAGTAAATAAAAGTAAAATAAGTAAATAAAGTAAATTAAATAAGTAAATAAAAGTAAAATAAATCTCTTCATCAAAAGATGTGGTTCATTTCTTTAGTGAATTATGTTGTTTTCACTTGAATAATTCTAACCTCGGTTAAGGCTTAGAGATATAAAGTATCTAAGAATAATTTACTATTGGAGCAGCAAGGGCTGTGGTTTAAATTAGTTGTGGATAATGCTGCATTCACTAACTATTCCTGTCAACTTTCAAAGGGTTTACATCAAGTACAGTGCACAGCCCAAAAGCATTGCATCAATTTGTAACGCTCCCACCTGAAGTGGATAGGGAGACAAAGCCTAAAAACTGAAGGGAATTCAGATTCTGCACTTGCCTGCATAATTAGAACAAATTTTACATTCATGTATGCCTAATCTCATGAGTGCGATGTGCGGTCTTCCAAACCTTGATCCTGCCTCCTGTATTGTTTGCATGCTTGTTTGTATGGTCCTTGTAGAACCTGGCCTAGAAACACATGAGATCAGAGAAAAGGCTTCTGCTCTCTGTTTCAAAATATCTAATATATACTCTTTTATTATTTGTTTACACTTAGTTATGTGTTGCTGAGGTCTGTGGTCTCAAATCAGGGCTTGTTTGTGCTTGCTACTGTGTAGGTACAAAGCAATTTAATGAGCATAGCTGTCTTCTGTGAAAGCTCCAGTTAAACAACCCTTCTGCTGAGTTTAGCTCCAGGTTGTTCCTCACCACTTAAGCTCAACAGATGGGGAGCACTCCAAAACTGCAAGGAAACTGTTTACAGAGAGGTAATGCAGTGATTCAACTAACTCACTTTTACATAAGTTAATACAACTTTGCTGAGACTTTGGTCTCCCATTTAAAAAAAAAAAATATGGAAAATGCTGCTTTGACATACTGGATGCCTTTGGGATTTTGATACTCAGGGCAGTAGAAGCAAATTTATCTGGAATGTATCCACATGTAAAGAGAAACATCTCTGGTTTGCATTGATGTTTTGTTTGATAAATGATCTGCCTTATCTCCCCATTCTATTAGTAGGAAATCATTATCTCATGCGAATGTGTTCTTCTGCTGACATTATGGCTTAAGTAAGCTGGAGTTCATTTCAGATGGCTTTGGCATTTATTGCCTTTTTTACAGAAGTGAAAGAACTCTCTTAAAACCAGTTGTTTTGCTGAGATGCACTTGAAGTCTTAGCTTCTGAAAAGAGATTGTGACTTAAACTGCTCCTGAAGCATTTAGTCTGGATTTTTCCTCTTACTACTTTAGGAATCCTTCATGTTTAAAATGAGGTAACTGTTGGACTTGCTTCAGACCAGAGGTCAACCTCATCCAGTGTCCTGCCTGGCAATGGCTGTATTGCATGCTTCGTGAAGCTTTTGTAGAGTTATCCTTCCCTAGCATGTAGCTAAACCATGTCCTGAAGAGGGACAAATCTCTGAAGAGGGATAAGCATATATCTGTTATCTTAAACTGGACTTTTTCCTGAGAAAATGTATTTGTTTTTAGACTGAAGGAAATAGCATAATCTTACTAGAAGTATTGGTCTCGGTGTGACATTTAGTAAGGGACTGTCTCTTAATATTAGTCAAATGTACTGGACAGAGTTAATTTTCTGCATTATTGCAATGATACAAGCCTTGGATTTTCTTTGTGTTGTGTCAGAGTTTAGGTCATGGTCACTGACTTTCCTCTAAACCAATTACAAGTTAATCGTATGTATTAAAGAATTTCCCAAGTCTATATTCTAATGTGAGCCTGCTCTGCTGGGTTCATTACTCATTTCTGAGTCTCAACGTGAAATAATTTTGTAATATTCCTATTTATAAGGATGATGTGAAAGTTGTGTTTTATTTTCTGTATAACTTTTTTATATTTACTCATTTATAGTTTTGTTTGGCAAAGTGAGAGTTCTTCTTTCCATGTAACAGCAAGAAATGCATTTGTTCAAGAAACGAACATTGTTGGTTCTTATCTGTAGATATGATGTGAAGAAGCAGTGTGCTGTACTAGTTGGATGTAAAATAGTTTTAGCATCATAGACTCCAAAGAAGACATTTTCTCACCCTATATAAGATAAGGCTAAA